>VZTR01010079.1:431920-517733 GCA_013400775.1 Chaetops frenatus | reverse complement strand
TTGGATGACAGTTGTGGGAAAAGCTGTAACCAAGGGAAGACTTGTGTCACATGTGAACTAATATCCTTTCTGGGCGGGAGTTTGCGGTGACATGAACTCCACGAGAGACTGGTGCTTCTTGTGGGAAAATCTCCATAGTGAGACAAGAGAGACTCTTCTTCCAATTGGACTGATGAAAGCCTATTTCAAGAGTGGTAAATTGACCAGGGGTTTTCTAAGTTTGTTTCTCTGTGTTGTTGGTAAGAAGGATGGTGGTAAAGGAAGATAAATGAGGTGGGAGAAAGGAACCATCATGGGTGGGGGGCTGGGGGGAGGAAGAAGAAACCACCTGGGGGTTGATTTTGATTTTGTTGTCTTTTGTTAATAAACTATTTTTATCTTTGAAGTTTAGGCCTGTTTTGCATTTCTCTTAATCCTTATTCTCGTGAAACCACTACACTGCACTCTCGCCTGGTGTGAGCAGGCGAGCAGGTGAATGTGAAACCGCTACAGATGGTCACAAAAATGTAGAAGATCCTTTGTCACCAAACATATTCAGCTGCAGCACTTGGCAGAAATCATGTCATAAGAAAGAAGTTTGCCAAGCTGTCACACTCTGGCTCAGGCTATCTGCTCACATTAAGCAGGTGACACTTCTCTTTGCAAAACCTAGATCACCACTCAGGAAGAGGAACAGATCACAAAGACAGTCACTTACCAGCCACAGCCACTGTTTTAATGGAGTGTTTTTGTTACCCATGTAGGCATCCTGCAGTCTAGGTGGCATTTCCGTGTTGATTTTTCAGCCCAGTGTAGTTAACTGGCCTTACACAAGTTCTCCATGCTTCTGAGTTGTGTTTATCTCCTGTGTGGAGCAGATACTCCCCTAGGGAGCTTTAGCCACCATCCAAAGCAAAGCAAGGGTTTATGGCTGCCCAAATGCAGCAGTGTTCTGAAATGTGCTGTATTATTATTTATGTATATACATACCATAGAATGGTTTGGGCTGGAAGAAACCTCGATGTTCATGTAGTTCCAAGCCCCTGCCAGGGACTCCTTCCCTTCTCTTCCTTGCCCAAAGCCCCATCCAAGCTGGCCTGGAACACTTCCAGGGATGTGGCATCCACAACTACTCTGTGCAAGCTCCTTCAGTGCCTCACCATGCTCACAATAAAGAATTTTTTTCTGATATCTAATCTAAACCTACCCTCCAACAGTTTAATTTATGTGTTATTGGCACTTTTATGGGAGAGATAAGCACAGATCAGAACAGGAAAAAAGTGAGATTAAGCTGTCCTCCTGGGAAACTCTGAAAACCTTCAGAAGAATGATGTTACATTACACCATAATATCATTAATTTTTCAACATATTCCAAATAGAAGCAAGACATTGTCAAACACCTGATAAGGTCTTGACAATTACAAAGCTCCTTAAATATTGATGTGAATTGAGTGGGTCATTTCATTTTTTGGCTTAGCAATATTTTACCTTCTCTTACTTTGAGAGTACTCAAACATGGGAACGGGAGCAGGATGTACTAGTAAATGGGTAAAGCACCAGAGAGAGCAATATGAAGAATAAATTGAAATCCAAATCTCATACACAAATTATTATTAACACTAATTTCTGCATATTACAAAGCAGCTTCTTTGCATGTATGACATTGCCTTTTGCACCCAAACATGACTTTAATTAAGATCTAACTTATTCATGACTATAATTCAGATCTAACTGCTACTCTAGTCAAATGAGTGTAATTAGTCCCAGAGGGTAGATCTAAGAGAACTAGGGTTTCCTTTCTACTCTGCATTTAGACAAGCACAATAGATATTGGAAGATCCATCTGGAAACCTGGAAATGTAAAGAGTTTTATAGACCTGGTAGGCAAAATCTAAACAAAAATGTTGTTGAAAAGGACTTCCATAAAGGCTCATTTAGTTCAATTTATTCTTGCAGACTACACAATAGAAGTGAAACAATAGAGGTGATTAACCAAAGCAAAGCTGATAAACTTTTCATAATGATTTCTTTGTTTATTAGGAAATGGAACCATAGAAGTTTATTTAGCCCATCCGCACATAATTTTTAAAGGGATTAATGAGGTGGGTATTCATTTTTATTCCTGTCCTGCAGAGAATACAGATCAAACAACCTCCTGCACAAGCTGTCACTGGCATAACAAAGTCAGGAGAAATCCAAACAACTACTCTATAATCAGGCATTAAATTATCCCAGTGTTCCCACTCACAGCACACTCCGCCCAGAAGCCAAAACCATGACGACAATACAGTCCATATGATTTGTTCTTTCTTCTAGTATCTCATCCAACCCCTACAGCTGTTTTCCTTTTCACCCAACTCCTCCTCCCCACACACTTCCCAGCACCTTTGTCCTTGTCCACAAAGCACCAACTTCACCTTCCCCTGCCAAAGGTGGGACACTCCTCATCCTATTCCCCTATCCTGAAAGAAGGCTGAAAGAAACTGGTTTTGCAGCAAGGGCCACCTCATTTCCCAGCTGTCCCAATGACAAATCAGCTCCTAAAAGAATGAATTACTGCTCGGGCCCAGCTTAAATTTTTATGTGCTCTGCCATGACTCTGTGTTTGGTGACCCAGTGGTTCAGAGGACTACATTTGCATTGTTATGCCCTAAAACTGTCCTCTGGTTTGATCATGGCTTATATCTGAAGTGCAAGGAGAAGTGTGATCTTCCACACACTGAATGCTGGGGACTGGTGCTCTTCTGACTTTCACAGCTGGCTTTTAATCTATCTTTATCTGTAACTCCATAACACAGGTGGGATCTCCAAGCTGCGTTTGAGAAAAAACAGACTTGAGAGACCTTCTGGTGGAAAACACCATCACATGACAACCTCTGGTTCAGACAGAGGACCAAGAGCTAAGGCTCTGAATATTTTGTTGTTCTCACCAGAGATAAAGCAGCAGTTCAGGTGCTGCCACTTGCAGTCAGCCAGCTTTGGTCTTCAGAGTGAGGTAGCTTTGGCCATCACTCTGTAGGTAATAACAACTATTTTTCTTCTTACATTCCATACAGATTAAACTTCACATTTCCCAAGAATAAATCCATCAACTCAGTTCCCAAAGTTTGGTGCCTTTTAGAAACAAGCACATGTTCTTCATATTCTTTTAAGGTACATTGGGCTCAGTATATGCCGAGTTTCAACCGTATGGTAATTGTGTCCTTAAACCAAGGCTTCTCTTAGTATCTGTAAGTGGAATTTTTTTGAAAATGATTCCCAGAGAGAAGAAAAAGGAAAAGAAATACAGTCAGTTTCACAAGGGAAGAGGAAAGTTGAACTCACAGTGTTAGGAAGGCAGCTAATGCATGAGGCTTGTAAGGCCACAGTCACCTGGTGTGGTGCTTTTATAATAAAAGTTAGAGAGGTTATTTTAAAACTGTATTTCAGAATAAATACACAGAAGAAGAAGAAAAAAAAAAAAGACTTTGTAGTCAATGTTTTTTGAGTCAACTCATTTAAACAGATGATGAAAATCAGGGTTTAATTCTGCTCTCAACATGTTTTTCCAGCTGTGTGTTTCCATCACTTGCACTAATTTTCACCTTTGTATGCAAACCACTTCTTTAATTGTTTGCCATTTCTCACAAGGTCTCTCTTAAGAATGACAAGAATGTTCATTCAGCCATGAACACAGGACAGTTACTTTTATCTCAATCCCAACCCAGACAAGAACATTCAAAGTTTAAAAGGGAGATGGAAGGTTTGTTTAATTTCCAGAGGCATTTCTGAATTTTTACCTTCCACACAACCCCACCAAGAGAAGACAATGTCACTTTAAGAGGAAGCAACTGAATTGTCCTTGTTAAATTGGTTTTGACTCAATCAGGTCTTAAGGTGATGTACTGCTTCAAATTACACAAGTATTTTTATCTAAGAAATACACTGAACAAGGCACATATGAGGCTCTTCAAGGTAACAGGCCCTACACAGTGCTAAAGAAAAGCTAAACCTGAGCTAGGACTAAGAGGCTGAGAGATCAGAAATGCAATTTACATTGCCTTGCAGCAGGTTCAGGGCAAAGCTGTACTCGGTGTGTCCTTTACCAGGTGTTGTACGACGGACATCTGTGTGGCAGTAGTAGTGTTCTGCTGGATACACAAGCTTCAACAGCTTGTGCTGCATAATGAAACACAATGGAGAGTCAGCTCAGAGAGGAAATAAAAACCTATTAGATTGTCTATTTCATCCCCTTACCACTATAAGACTTCACTCTATAATAATTTCATATCATTTATTCTACTCTAGTTTAAAGCGCCTGGGGTGAAGAAGCTTCCCCTGAGATATTATTCACAGCCTGATAGATCTCGGTATGTGGAAGCATTTCCTAATACACAACACTCATGTTTCCCTTTGAAATTTCATCCCATTACTCCTGGGCATCCACCCTAAATCAATATTTCTTTTCCTTACATTATTTGTCACCTTCAAGTTTCAGCAATGCACCCATTTTGCTCCCATTTAACAATCCTGTAAAATGCAGCAGATTTAATCTCTTCTAGAAGCATAAATCAGCTCCTCAGCACCTCTGTTACTTGTGCCTTCCCCTCACAATGTTTCATACCTTCAGCAGAGGACAAGGCAAGAGGGGCTGTGGGAAGCCTTGGCTTCATGCCCCTCAGCCCTGATTCACAACCAGCCTTGCCTGGGCTCAGGGTTCTTCAGCTTGCAAAAGCATTCTGCTCCTTTGCATAACGTGAAGTGCAACGGTATAAACCCATGTGGAAATCCTTGATTGCAGTTTCCTTTTTAAAATAGATATATCAGCCACGTAGCAATTTGGGCAGTCAAAGAATGGCACAATTAGGAATGAAATCCACTTTTTCTTTCGATGCGTTTTGCTCAAAGGCTGGCAGGTGGCAGTGCATCCTTAGGAATTAACCATGGAAACATGGGCACTGCAATTATCATTTATCATTTTTTTGAATGGGGGGGTGGTCTCTTTTCTCCTTCCTCTTTCATTTCGTATTTCTTCTTTTTCATATTTATTTTCCTTCCTTATCTCAAATAACTGTTCTCCCCATTTCTGCATGGAAAACAATTTAATACAATGCATTTCACATCCTCTCTGCATGTGTTCAGGTATGACAACACTTTTGGTTTGTTCCTAAAGGTCCTCTAATCTCGTGGACATTCAAAAAAGTTAACCTGCAAGGTCAGTAAACTGACCTTTCACTGAAATGAATCAAGCTGTTTTGGGCAAAAGCTGGAAGGAGAAGGAAATCTGAAATAATAATCTTGCTGATGCAAAGGATATCAGCCAGCTAGCTCAGTCTGCCATGGAAATATGCATTGCTAGTCTTTGATAAAAGAGCAAAAACTTATCTGGTTTCTTCAGGAAGCCTAGATGAGATTGAAAACTCTGCAGGAGGGGAGAAAAAACAACACTGATACCATTTGTGTGTTGTCTCACCTCAGGCAGAGAAGCTCTCTGTGTTTCAGGTAACCATAAACAACATCCTAGGGAGAGGGGTGAGGTATCCCAGCAGCATCTCCTGAATCAGAGACCACTCCCATGCACTACAGGCTCTGTTCCCAGGCCCCACTGCTGGGTGGTGGGACGAGGAGGAGCTCAGACTGTCACCTGAAAGGCACTGTATGGACAGGGCTGTAGAGCAGGGGCACTCCTGCTGCCCTCAGTCCAGCCCAGGGGGACTGTGGAAAAGCACAGCACTGAGCAGCTTCAGATGCTGCTCCCAACATATGTGTCTGCAGTGAGTTACAAGAAGCTCTTATTCAGGTTTGAATCACCTTGCTCTTCATCTTCCTCATCCTGGCTTCAGTGTACAAAGCAGCTGTTCAAGCACTGGGCTGGCCACTTGAGAAATAAGAGCAAAAGGGTGTGGGGCAGCAGGTTTGGGACAGGACAGCTCAGACGTGGCTTTCTGGCAATGGAGGAAGCCAGTAGGATCATGCCCAAACAGCAAGATGCTGAAAGCAAGCCAGGCACAAAGAGGAGGAAAGGCATATGGCTACATGGCAAGAGCAGAGGCATGTCCAGAAGGAGAGGTGAGACCAGAACAGAAGTCCTGGGGAAGATGGCAGCCCCCCTCCTCTGAACATCAGACCCACAGGCAGGCAAGTTAGCACTGCTTGAAATAGCAGCATAGTGGGGAGGAAGAAGGCAATGACTGCTCTCCTGCAGGCAGTCTCTTCCCATCTCTCATCTGCACAGCTGCATTTTTGCTGAAAGAGAGATTCACTCTTGCCTCCAACACCACGGAAGAAAAATACCTTGTTTTTCAGGAATGGTACTGCCACTGGCCTAGCCCCCATCACCTGCCTTTCCAGACACAGCTGTTTCCTCCCCATCCTCAGGGCAGGAGTGGAGACTGGCTGGCTTCAGGAGCAGAAACAATCCCACAGAGCCTCTCATCACAGTCACAACCCTCCCAAAGCTGCTGAGATCCCGTCAGCGCTGCAGACCTCTTCTCCTTTTGCTCCCACCAAACTCCAACAAAAGCAAACTCTTGTCACACTTTGTCAGCCTGTGACCAAACCCTCCCAGTCCTCAGGGAGCCCCATGGTTCCCCACCCTTCTCCACAGCCCTCACAGCTCTCCTCACACCCCAGACTCCAGAGGGAGCATTGCCAGCTGCACTGCTCCTGGCCCACCACTGCCAAGCTGAGCTCTGCACAGCCTGCCAAAATGCCTTCAACCTCCTCCAGCCACAAAAATTACTCTCGCAAATTTATTCTTTTTTTTTTTTTTCTTAGGTTTATTAGCTAATTGCTGTTGCTTCTTGTTTATGGCCATGGAAGTCCTTTACCCTTCAACTACTCAATCTTTGCACTGTGATGCAGGCTCACATTTCAGTGTTTTAAGTTATGGGCCATTATCGTATTCCCTGGTTCCTCATTATGGTACTGATCCAAATCAACGCAGGCTTTCCTCTGGCTCCAGTGCTTTCTGGATCAGGCTGGCAGCCCCAGCACAGCAGCATCTGGCACACTGATGGCTGGTTTGAGTGGGCTGTTATCCAAAGAGAGTCCAGAAGAAAATGGCCAATAACATTTGGAGGCAAGGGCAGAGTGTTATGGAAGAGATTGGCAGTGGGCATTTAAGAAGCACCATGAGGTGGAAAGCAACAGCTCCCTGAACTGGTTCAGAAATCCCTTGCAAGGAGATACATGGCTAAAAATACGCCCAGCCTGGCTGAATAAGCACACAGGCAATTGACCAGGTAAGAAGAGAAGCAGAAGTGCAATGAAATTTCAGACCAAACAACAAGTCCCCAGACTGACCTCTGCTTAGCTTCTGGAATATCCTCCAATGGAAAATAATGCCAAGCTATCAATTGGTGTATTTAAATGCAGATTTGACAAAGCACCAATAAATACTCTACTGAGAACAATTCTACAGTGACAAAGCTATGGATGCTTTTGAAAGGCTTTTTTCAGTGCTAGGCTATGTGATTTTTAGGATACTAACTGGAAAAATGACAATCCTTCCCTCCTTTGAGATAAAAACCAAAGGAGCCATGCCAAATTACTGTACCATATATGCAAATGTCTGAATGCAAATTATGTTGTTATCCTTGTGTATACTCCCAAGGAGCCATAGCATCTTTTAAGCCCTTTCTTCTTCACATACAGTGGATGTAGCCATCCGTGACAAATTTGTGTTTTCTTTTCTGAGAAGTAATATACTGTATTCCTCAGTGGCAAAGTAGTGAATGGAGCTGCCATGTACAAAATTTAAATGTTTACACCCAGAGGGCAATTAAGTCAGTTTTGTATGATAATTTTATAAATGAAATGCTAATAAGTACTGTAAATGGCCATGTAATCACATCCCATCATTTGCCAATTATTAGAGGGGTTTGGGGGAAAGGGCTGAAAGCCAGCAGCAGAGCTGAAGATGACGTACTACTTTAAATGAGAAAATGCAGGTACTGTGTCATGCACAGCCCTGACTGTGGCATTTTTATAACAGAAATTCAAATTTCTAAGCAATGTCTGATTTCGCCTTGTATTATCATGTCAGCAGTAGTAATAAATTGCTCTGACACAGCATTTTGTTACAAGTATTGCCAAGGGATTTATAGAGATGAAAATCAGAAGTTCAAAGGAACTGGAGTGCACACCTACTTCAGGAGCTGCACAGTGCCCAGGGGTGGCTTTTCCTGGGCTCCAAGGCTGCAGTATAACATTGTGCTCTGGAAACTTTTTAGATGCTTTGTTGTGCAATTGTGTCCCAGTGAGAAGTCCTTAAACAGAACTTATTTGCTATACCCCTGTGCTAAAATGGTTCCTGGATGATCCCTCTTTCTACCACCTTGAGGGGCAATTTTAGCCAGCTCTCAACAAACTAAGTAGGAACTTGCTTTCAATAAGGGCTGAGAGTCTTAAGTCTGAGGGGATGCCAGTAACACTTTTCTGAACTTTATAGATTAAAACAACTCAGGCTGTGAACCACTTGGCACATCAAACCTTATTAAACAAACTGGACTCTGGTCCCAGAAGATCCATTTCATGGAAAATGTGTGAAGCACATAGAGAACTACTGGGAACTACTGTTGACCCCATTACACACGTGACTAAACAAAAAAAAGCCCACAGAAACCTCTTCCCAAATCAAACCCTCTCCCAAGGAGTCATGGGGACCCCAGAATCGCTTCTGTTCACACCAGTCAAATGCCACAAAAGCTGCTCATCAATTTGATGACTGAAGGTCAGAATGTCATCTGTTCTGGAACATTTTCTTGGACAGTCTCCCTGGGGGACAACAGGGAGGGAAAATGCTGGGTTACTGAAATTAGAAAAATACAATCAAGATTCACCAAACTAACAATTAAATGAATACCCCTCACCATAGATATCACAGCATGAGATCTCAAGTAGAACAGAAGGCTCCTTGTTGCAGTCCTAGGGTTCTCCTGTGTGAAGGCACCATTTCCCAGAGCCAGTGCAGCTAGTGCAAAGCAACCAGCAGAATGTACAGGGAAACCCATTCACATAGACATAGGCTTGTTTGGCTCCACAACAGCAGCACACGCCCATTTTGCACCAAAAATGCAGACTCAGGTGCCTAAGTGTCAAGCTTTTTTTCCAAAGCAGCAAAATTATTGCCTTTTCATCATAAGGGAACTGTATCAGATGCTTTAAGGCTGCAATATCTTCTTCAGGTGATGAAAAGTCACATCAGATATCAGAATACATCAAATTTAAAATTCATATCTCTGAAATTCATTCTTTCAGCCTTTGAACCCTTAGAGATCACATTTTCAAAATCTTTTCCACCACTAAAAGAGATCAGGAACTTTCTAAACAAAGCCTGAGAACCTCACCTAACCATGAAGCTCCAGAAAATGAAGTTTTTTACAGAAGAAAAGAATCAATGGACACACAGCAACACAGAACTGGCAAGACTGTCCATAGGTAAAGACTAGGAATGAACAGGGAGACTCATGTTCAGAGCTGCACCAGAGGACAGGGAGTGAAATAGGAATTACAACACTATCCCAAGAACTCTACCAATTTTATAGACTTATACTATTTCACAAAATAAAAGACTTTCAGACACTCAAGAGAGTTTTGTGTCTGAGAATCTAGGACAGGATAACAAAACTCACAGTACTACCATGTTATATTTCTCAGTCTGAACTTTACTGTGGTACTCCTGACTCGGCTTTGCAGGTCAGACCCTGAATTTTCTACATCCTCTTCCTTAATGGGTATTGATCATAAGCACTGGCGAGAAGACTGCAATAAATATGCATAATAAACAAATATAACTACTGTGCAGGAGAAAATTACTTGACATTGATGGTAATTAGTGGGCAATTTCCATGCTTATGTGTGGTTTTAATCAAGACCATGAAACCTTTTTTTGGTTCCTATTGTGACAGATGAAGCATGACAGACAAAGCAAGTCATGAGCTTCACCTCTGACTCACTGTAAGAAGAGATGAGATTTCTACAATTCACTGTGCGAAGCACGTTGTTATATTTTATACAACTCAGCAGCTTTGGAGAGTAAGGCAACAAAGATTCTAAAAAATCACAGAAACTACAAAGCACAACAGAAGAGTAAGTCTGCCTGCCCAACAACATCTAGTAGGACATTGGTACACAGGAAGCCTAATTTTTATTTTTTTTTTTTTAGCAGTGATGTAATCAATTCTGCAGCAATTGTCAGGATGAGTACGAGAAGAGTGAGCAACCTCGGCAACTTTGCCTGAAGTCTGAGCTTGGTTTTGAACATCACCACCCCTGTGAGTGGAACAAATTCAGGGGGAAGGTTTAAAATTGCCATTTGCTTTTTGCCTGGGCTTGTGCAAGACACCTGGGCACTGGACTGGCTCTGCTCAGAGTCTCCATCTCACTGACAGGCAGTGGCTTGAGCACACATGTGATCCTTGAGGTTTGCCTTTGAATGCATAAAGGAAAATACTTCTCTTTGCTGAACTCCCTACATTCCCTTCCCTGCCGGTAATCTAGATAAACTCAAATCTATGAGTACCACTGGAATGACCACAAGGTCTACCTTGGGGTTTTGTTTCTCCTTCCGGTTCTGCTCAGCCTGCTCTTCTCACCATAGAGAGTAAAATAAAAAATGAAAAAATGGGAAGCACAGACAAACATTTAAAAGAGCAGCACCACATTCATTACCCTTCTTTTCATGACCAAGCCAGACACCAGGACCCATCCATACACTCAACATGCTCTCCACTGGCACACTTTGCTTACCTTTACAGCCCAAACTCTGGCCATACTTGTCGTGAGGAGCACCATCCTCCACACACAGCCAAAGCTTCTTTAGCTGAGTGCTCCTGGCTGGAGAGGAGCAGTGCTTTTGGAAGCCACCATCTCAGTGTTTTCCCTCAGGGCAACTACCAGAAAAGAGCAAGGCTGCTGAGCAGAGGAACATCAGGCCACATCTATACACCCCACCATAGCCTGGAGAAATGCCCTGACAGCCAGAAGCTGATGGATTCCACTGGAGGACTGCCTGCAAGTGGGCACAGTAGGAAAAGGTACAGGACAAGGAACTGCAGTGTGCTTGATCTATGGTGTTTAAAGCACTGAGAAGCTGAAAACCATGAATTAGAAATGGGAAATAGCAGTGCCAAAATTTCCCCTGCATAATGTTTGCTCACTTCGCACTCAGGAACAACTTTTTAAATCCTTTCTCCAATTGGAAAAAGAACTCCACACGAAGGAATTAAAAGAAACCTCTAGCATTTCCCAAACAGTGTTTAAGACCCGTGTTAGACTAGATCCTGAAGGTCTCTTCCAACCCTGAGGATTCTGTGATTACTCTGCCAATATGTGAACTTGTTTTCTACTTGAAAGCTTTCTGACTTCCTGCATGAAATGCTAAAATAAAGAGAGAGAAGGAAGCAAATCCCAAGGAGTTTACAGGAGCCATGCATATGAGGAGGAAAAAAAAGAAAAAACAAACCATATGAAACAGGGAAGCCAAAAATCCAGCAGGGATATCAAACAACTGATTAGCTAAAGCAAAAGGATACAAATGGGAGGAAATTTCAAAGAAGTGAAAGAGATGATGAACATGGATTTGTAGAGTTAGGCAGCATAGCTTAGCACCTCTCATGACGATGGAAAAACAATAAAGTTTTATAAGATTTGTGTACAAGGCATTCACATCTAAACACGATTCACTATTAAACATGACTCACAAGAAGGAAGAGCTCCTCTTTCACCAGTCTCCCTGTCCTTCACAGCCTCCCACTGGAAGGCATCCAACCCAGCTCAGGGCCCAAAGGCAAGCAAGCAGTCCTGGGTTACTGCATTGTCAGGATGGATCCTGAACGCTGAATTCAGTGAAATGGCTTAAAACAACAGTGTAGGGATGAGACGAGGATTTGGCTCCACATTCATGGGGGGATTTCTGGAACATTAGCTGCAAGTAAAAGAAGTCACAACATTCAGTTTTACTCACAGAAGGATATAAGTATGCCCAAGGAACAGAACTTTTGCATAGATAAATGCTATTCCTACATATTGCCATTTCTTTCCAAAATGCACATTTTTAATGGAACAATGCGGAATAGCAAGATAAGCATAATATGCATAAAATGCATAACAGAATCACATTCAACAGTGGTTGAAAAGCTTTTCAAAATTACCTTAATTTTTCCTGAAAACATTTCTAGAATAACTAAAAAATATTTCATGCAATCAGAATACATCTACATCCTTGTAATGCAATCTGCTCTAGGTATAAGTGTCAGAAGGAGTTATAAGGTGAGCAATTATAACTGAGTTCCACATAGCCAGTGGCATAAGCACAAAAAATATGCAAGACTACAGGGGTTTAGAGTGACAGGAGAAATATATTGTTTTTATTAAAACGCATTAGGATCTCATTTGTCTAATTCCCAGTTTAATGATGCAGCCTCTTGGCAGAAAAATAGCTTTGCCATTAGTTAACTTGATTGTGTTGAGGGGGGACTTTTTTTTGTAAGCAGGAAAGCTTTAACATCAAATTGATTTTTTCCTCTATTCAAATGAACAAGCACAAACAGAAAGATCTTTTTTTGAGGATGTATTTTTATTGGGGAGAGACATTTTTGTCTGTTCTCTTTTGGGGAAAGACTTTGTGGAATGGATCATCACTAATCTGAGTTACTTCTAATTGTAGCAGCCTATTTTCATGAAATTATTCCTGAGTGAAATGTAGTTTCAATGGAAAAATAACTGTTGAAATGCCCCATTTATTCTTATTGATTTGAAAAACAGCCAAAAGATCATTGTCCTGAACCTTTTGCAAATTTGTTACGTTACATAGCAGTAAATTACTTATGTAAAGAGCCTCAATATTAACCAACTAAAAAGTTAACTCTAGGAAGATCTATTAAGGATTATTTGACCAAAAGAAGAAAATTATTGAGTTGGGAAACTATGTATAAGATACTATATTCTTAGCTCTTCTTTTTTTTCATTTCTCCATAAACTATTTACTACATTATTTCTCTATTTTGTCACATTTAAGAGGAGCAAGTATTAGAACACAGTTTTCATCTGAAAATCAAGACATGATGTAAAACTATCAAGAGAGGTTTATAGATTTGTCTTTACTCTGGGCTGGAAGAAGCAGGAGAGACATAATGATTACAAAAGAAAGAAAGGAAGAAAATTAAGGAGTGAGGAAAAAGGTGTGAGGACAGGAGGAGGTTTGGAGAGCAGTGCCAGCAGCTAAGGAATTTTCCAAACCAGAGGCAGAAGCTGGAGGCAAGCAGACAATCTGAGCAAAACCAGCATGCCAAACCACAGACACAGGCACTGCCACCACCCCTATACCCTGTTCCAAGGGGAAGTTAATTTGCTGTGGCATTACAGCATTTCTCACATTTTGAAATATCAGTCAGGGCTCACTTTCTGCACCATTTAACTCGTTAAAAACCTCAGTTTTGCAAACTCACTCACTGGAAAATCTTTATGTTTCCACATGTTTAGTTAGATACAAAGGGGCAGAGATGAGATTAATATTTCCATGAAGCAAATGTTTTGAAAGATACAGCTGTTCAGAAGCACGACCCATTGTGGCTCTTGTTATCAAGCTATTACAAGAAGTAGGTCACTGCAGCTCCAACTATTCACATGCCACTCTTTCCTTCAAAGAATCAGTCACTGCTAGGTTTTGGCTAATAAAAGGCAAATCTCCAGCAAAGGGGGGGAAAAAAAGACCAGAGAGAAGTAATTTCCTACAATAACAATGGCAACTCATGAAATGGTACTGACTTTGCAGTATCTGCTGACAGAAATTGTTGTAAGAAGTCGAAGGAGTATAACTGGCAAGACATCTGTCTTCAAATTACATTTCTGAGTTTCTCATACACCATTTAATGTTGAGGGAGTTTTGTTGGCTTGAGTAAGCTATTCCTAAGACATTTTTTTCCTTTTCATTGTACAGTACCCTCTATGTTTATTCCTAGGCATAGATCGCTATCATGCTGAGGCTTTTTCTTCTCCATTACTTCACCCCCCACCATCTCACAAGTAAAACAACACTCCTGTCTTCTCTAGTGTGGAGAGAGACATTGCTCCCTGCTTTGTGAAGAACGTCTGATGATATTAACAGGTCTCTGCACACTGTTTCCCTCCTGCCATTCCCACACAGGACACCAGGAATATGAGAAAAATGTGAAACACTACAGGCTCGTGTGTGTCATCCAGTGCCTTTCCATCTAGGGCAGACTAACACCAGAAACCAAACCAAACCAGAGACTGTTACCCAATGTCCCTGAGGCTTTCTGCTTATGTTCTGAGGAGCTCAGGGTTTAGCAGTTGTTTTGTCTGTGTAATGTAGTGATGAGTTCAGAGAGTTTCTTTGCTACAACCATACCTGATACAGGGTACTCAGCTTTCTGTGAGTTGATGTTCTGTGTTAGGGCAGCAACATTTTTCTTTATCAGCTGAAACTCCATTGCTGTCCTGCTTTAAGTTTCTGCTCTCTGTGGAGGTGCTCTAAAACAACCTACAAACCTGCAGGTTAAAGAGTCCAAAGGCAATCTAGTTGGCCCTGAAATCAACAAATATGAGAGGGGATAACAAGGAATGTTCTCCTTCCCTTTTCATGTTATGATTGCTCTGCAATGAACTATCTCCCTTGTTTCCTCTGAAGCTGAGGGATCTTGGGTGCTTAGTAAATTATTTGAAAAATTAGGCCAGTAACAAACAAGACCACATAAATCTGATCTATAGATAGCTAAATGAACTTTTTAATGGATACAGAATTCTTTCGAATGTAAGAATTTTCTTTACCTCTTTTGGTACTTTCACACATCCTGATCTCAAAGAAAATAAATCAGAGAAATGTCAAGGCAAAAGGTAGTTACAGGAATTCAGTTTGAAACAGAATGGTCAAAAAAGCTCCTGGATCTACTAGGCTTCCAGCAGTTTTGGTTTTAACCTATGGCACAGCAGCAACTTTGAAACA
This sequence comes from Chaetops frenatus, assembly GCA_013400775.1. NCBI lineage: Eukaryota > Metazoa > Chordata > Aves > Passeriformes > Picathartidae > Chaetops > Chaetops frenatus. The sequence goes on along the minus strand of VZTR01010079.1, from coordinate 502,806 downwards.
ACACTAAGCTGATGGTGGTGCTGTATCCCTCTTACCCTCAGGTAGGACGCCTTACCTGAAAAACCGTGGGCAGGCCTGAGCTCCAGGAGAGGGATGCTAGCTAGATCCACCTGCTTCACTGTGGAACAAACACAGGACTTTGCCTTGGCCTACAGGGATATGATGAAGTCTGAAATTACAGCCCTTAAATCCATCCCTGCAGTATGAGAGAGCAGAGCACTGCTTGGGCCTCACTGCCCTGGAACCTCCTCGGTACCTCACAAACCTTCTCTGTGTGTGCCCTTCATTTACTGCCCATACCTGCCTGCAAGCACAGGGGAGCCTAACCCTGAGGATCCTGACTAGGACATCATTGAAGCAAGAGTGATTTTTTTTTTTTCCTTGTCACTTACTGGTATTTGACAGATATTCTCAACAACTCTAGCTCCAGTGGCTTTTCTACCTTTCCCCAGAGCCAAGGGGTCCCCACCTTGAAAGCAGCTTACTCCAGGGCTAATTTTGGAAGGACAGGCCTTAACTTGAAGACTATCTTGCTACAGACAAGTGAGGATTTTTATTCAGAACAGTGCTGCACTCTGCAAAGCTGCAAACTGCTTCTGAAGTTCGTCTCTTTTCCACAGAGAGTAAAAGTTTTTAATATAAGAGAACAAACATCTATTTGCATTTTCAGCTGGCTTTTTAATTGCTCAGTCAATGCTCCTGAAAAACCCAACTTATTCCTTCTTGCCACTTCCACCAAGGAGTTTATTGCACATGCAGAGGGCATCTGTATGACCTTTGTCCACAGAAAAACATAATAAGAAAAAACAATCTCCTCATATTTCAGTACAACATAGAACATTATAAAAGCAAAACACGATATTACTCCTCAGCACAAAATCATTTTCTCAGAACTCCTCTGGGTGATGTGAAATGGCCTTGTACAGTACTGTAATGATTGACAGACCTGATATAAAATATCAAGATAGATAATATGAGCCGCAGGGTTCTGATTTCTGCCACCATTTGTGGGATGAACCAGTAGCAATGCGAAAGACATATTGGGCTGTCATCAGAAGCCACAGGACAGAAGTTTCCTATCTTTCAAAAGAGGGCAAGAGATAAGGTCAAGAATTTTAGTTCTTTATATACAGATATATAAACTCCCCGTAAATATCATGTATTTGTATTTTCAAATGTTGATCTCTACAATCACTATGTGCCTTCTCTCTACTGGTAAATATAAAGTGTGACAACTGTAAAAGAAGTATTTTTTCCAAATCTACTTCAAGAAACCCTCTCATATAGCTGGTGCTGTCAGCAGAGCTACTCTGGCAGTTTCTGATCTTATATGAACATCACAGAGAGCACAGCATTAAGTGCATTAGCTGGAATGTTTCCCATTGACTCCTCAGTAAATTTACTGATGTTACCATAAACTGAGAGCAGCTGCTCATCTGTCCCTCATACTGCCTTGACTGACTTGGAAATATGCTAGTTCAGAAACAAAACAGCAAGACCTGATCATATCCCTGCATCTATCACACTATTTGCTAACTTACCAGTGTGACTCCTTAATCTCTAGTCAGCAAAATAACTTCCAAACATTGCTCTCTGGAGCTATACTCCATTCAGCTGATGTGTCCATACATGGAAGGTGCTGCAATACATCCCTAAAGCAAATCGTGTCTGGATTCAAGGAAATTATTTGGGCTTGACACATTTCCAGTTTCCACCTGAAAAACTTCTTTTCATTCTTGTTTCTTCATTTTAATCCTGCCTCCTTCCTGCTTTTCCATCTTTATCCAACCCACAGTGTATAACATCAGGATATGCTGTGAGAAAGATGCTCTACAACATTCATAGATGTTGTTCCAGCATAGCAGGAGATGGGCACTCTGCACTCCAAAAAGCCAGCATTTGTCCTCCCAGTGCTCCAGGAGGAAGCTAAGCTGGGCACAGATCTGTGTTTAACTTATCTTTTTGTATTTATCTTCTAGTAGCTGCCCCACATGAGCTGGGGCATTCTGGTTTAGTCTTACTCAACCCTAAGAGAAAATGAAGGTTATCCAAGTGCCACAATGTAGTTCAAAAACCATAACTTTGTACCTCAGCCTTCCTCCCAGTCACTTGCTCAAGACAGATGCTACCATATCAATGAGTAATCCTTCAGCTGAGGGCTGTACACACTTGTCTTGACAGAATGGGACTCAGAACACTACCAGATGGCAGATCCCCTGTCAAGGACAGCACAAGTTTCAGCTAAGTCATGTTCCCATTCTCCTTGTTTGGATCAACAAGCCTGATTTAGATCAATCAAACCTGCACAACACCACCATGTCCAAACACCTTCTTGCCACTTCAAAATCACAGAATCATCAGGGTTGGAAGAGACTTTCAAGACCATCTAGTCCAGCTGTCAAACCAGCACCACCATTATCAGCCCTAAACCACATCCCCAAGTGCCACATCCAGACACCTCTTGAACAATTCCAGTAACGGTAACGCCACCACCTCCCTGGGCAACTTATTCCAGTGCCTAAAAGATCTAATCTGAGCCTCCCCTGGTGCAACTTAAGGCCATTTCTTCTGGTCCTTTCACTTGAGACCTGGCAGAAGATTGCCCCACCTTGCTACACCCTCCTTTCAGATGGTTGCAGAGAAGAGTAAAGTTCCCCTGAGCCTCCCCTTCTCCAGGCTAAAGAATCCCACCCAGCTCTCTCAGCTGATCCTCATCAGACTTGTGCTCCAGACCCTTCAACAGCCTCATTGCCCTTCTCTGGACACACTACAGCCCCTCAGTGTCCTTTTTGAGGTAAGTGGCCCAGAACAGGACACAGCACTGGAGTGGTGGCCTCATCAGTGCAAAGTACAGGGACACAATCGCTTCCTCAGTCCTGGCTGGCCTCACTCTTGCTGATCCAGGCCAGGATGCCACTGGCCTTATTGGCCACCTGGGCACACAATGGCTCATGTTCAGACAGCTTTTGACCAGCATCCCCATGTCCTTTTTCACTGGGCCACTTTCCTCCAGCCACTTTTCCCACAGTCTGGAGTGATGCCTGGGGTTGTTGCAACCCCAGTGCAGGACCCAGCATTTGGCCTTGTTGAACTACACACTGTTGTCCTCAGCCCATGGATCCAGCCTGTCCAGATCCCTCTGGAGAGCCTTCCTGCCCACTCAACCTGGTGTCATCTGTGAACTTCATGAGGATGCTCCCCATCACCTCTTCCAGATCATGGATAAAGATGTCAAATGGGAGCAGTCCCAACACTGAGCCCTGAGGAACACCACTAGTGACCAGCTGCCAACTGGAATAAGTTTCATTCACCACCACTCTCTGGGCCTGGACATCCAGCCCATTTTTTACCCAGCAAAGAGCATTCCCATCAAACCATGAGCAGCCAGCGCTCCTCCAGAGAGCTCTGTGAAAGACAGTGCCTTGCTGAAGTCCAGCCAGACAAGGCCCACAGTCTTTCCTTCATCAGCAGGTCATTTTATCATGGAAGGAGATCAGGTTGGTCAGACACCTCCTGACACCCTTCCTTCAGACACTGTAGGCATTGACAAGGTCCTCTCTCAGCAATCTCTTCTCAAGGCTGGGCAGGCCCAGCTGCCTAAGGCTTTCCTTGTAAGAGACATGCTCCAGCCCATTATTCATTTTCATTGCCCTCTGCTGGACCTGCTCCAGGAACTCCACATCTCTCTTGTCCTCAGGAGCCCAGAACTGGACACAGCACTCCAGATGTGCCTCACTAGGGCAGAGTAGAGGGGCAGGATCACCTCCCTCTACCTGCTGGCAATGCTCTTCCAGGTGTACCCATTTCAGTGTTTCTGTCAGCAATTCAAATGGAACCTGTTTGTGAGGTAACTCTGTGAGAGGCCAGACTGTTTTTACCAGATTGAATCAGATACAGATATCATTAGCTATTCTATTGTATATTCACAGCCTGGTAATCATTACAGAGGTATTCCTCACAGGGGGAAGCTGTTTCCAGACAGCAGAACAGCAGCAAAATTCAACTTCTTTATCTGCAGGCAGGCAAGGACAAGTGATCTCCATACCTACCATAAAAGCAATTACTGACAGTTCCAACACACCTGGAAGCCAAGTCAATCATAGAAACAGAAACAACAAGCAGTATATAGGTCTCTCTCCAGCCTTCTTCCATGGCAAAACATGTAAAACAATGAGAATAGCCAATAGCCTCTGCAGCATCAGAGCAAACCTACATGAGTCGTAAGGACAAAGAGCTGAGGAAGAACTTAAGAGGGATGCCCTCTGAGAACACAGGTATCTTGCTGCTTTATCAACTCTAGAAGCCCCTCTATACTGCCCCATGGTTTGCTGTATGCAAACCCATGTATATCAGAATGTATCAGTGTCAGTTTTTGCACAACTCCGGTCTAAAATGGAATAGATCAAAAATGCTACTGAAGCACATAGATTTCAATTTATTTTTTAATTATGAAGCAAGTGAAAAAATATTAGTAAAAGGTGTTGCTGTTGCTTAACACATTTTCCTTACACTTAATGCTATTAGATCTTCTCTCCAGTATGACAAACCATGCTCAGTATATCAAGCATCAATATTTATTTCCTTAAGACTTACCCAGAGGAACAGTAAGTTTGACATTTACCAAAACAAGAACTCATTTTCTAGACTGTTAGCCACTGTATGCTTTCATTACTGTAACCAGAGATCTCCTGTGCCCTATCCCAAGTAAATGGAAATTGAAAAGGCAACAGTCACTTAAGAAGATTTCAGCTCAACCACCTGGAAGAGGGACACTAGCACTCAGAACAGGAAATATAATGGGGGTAATGCTGACATGGCTCCCACATGGGCACCCCTTAGGGCTGTGTTGGCTGGGTGGACAGAAGCAGAATTGCAGTCAAGGCAGGCTGGGGCCAGGCATGAGAGAAGGTAGGGACCCACCCAGTTGGGGAGCAGCAGAAACTATGGTCTGGGGAAAGCACAGGGGTTACAGCCACAAGAAGCCCTAAAGACAGGGTCAGAAAACACACTGTGGTGGAAAACTGCACCAGGAATCACACCAAGGATTAAGGCTTTGGCTTGAGTATGTAGAATGTGGGGAGAAAGTTAAGAATTAAGGTACAGAACATGACTTCAATTTAAACTGTCATCCCAGCAACGTTCTGCAAGAGGCTGACACAAAAGCACTGTCTAACTGGGCTAACCAGAATCAACAGGTTTCATCATGCAGCCATTGTCTTTTAAGCCATTTCCCTGCCTTGTTCTCTGGAAACCTAACTTCTTTAGTAAAGGAGATAGGGCTACACTTGGCAGCAACTTCCTTTTCAAACATTGCTTGAAACTACCCTGGTTCACTGTTCACCTTGTCCCTAGCAAGCAAAGCAAGGTTCCAAGGAAAATAAGTGCCTTTCCAAGAAAACACACCATGCCTGAGCATAGCTCCTTAGTGCCTTACTTCGTACCATTAGCCTTCTGTCAGGACTGGATTTCTGATGTAATTTCCTGATTAAAAATAAACAATATAGCAACCTCTGCTGTATAGCATCCCTATTATCCCTATCATACAAGATCAGCAGAACATGAACTTTGAACTGACAGCAACAATCTCTTTCAGCTGGACAAATGGAGGAATGATTTAGTTCAGTGAGTAGTGGCTGTTGTCTACCTGGATGCCAGCAGCAAATGGAGTACTGTGGAAGTCTGTCTGACTTCTGTCTCATTCAATACCTTTACCATTGAAGGTGACAGAGCAGACTGTAGTCAAATTTCCAGATACCACAAATTGGGATCACTACCCAATGCCCTTGAGGGCAGGTCTGCCATTCAGAGGGACCGCATCAGGCTGGAGGAATGGGCTGACAGGGACATCGCGAAATTCAAGTACAATTGCAACTGTATCTGCATGCAAGTAACCCCTGCAATTATGCAGGCTGGGGACTGACTGGTTGGGGAGCAGCCCTGGTGAAAAGAACTGGGGGATCTTCATGGACAGAAGGCTGCACAGGAGTCAGCAATGGCTCCTGGCAGCAATGGCCTGGGCTGTATGAACAGGAACGTGGCCAGGAGACTGAGGGAAGTCGTTTCCCCCTCCCCTACTCACCACTTTCTGCACAAACAAGATATGCTGTGTCATTTTCTGGTCCCCACATTAGAAGGAAACCATCAATAAACTGGAACAGGTCTGGTGGAGGGCCAACAAGATAGTCAGTGGCTAGAACACGTGCTGAGGTAATGAAGAACCTAATAGGCTTAAAAGAATTTGAAGATCTGAAAAATACTATGAAAAGACAAAGCACCACCATAAGCTATTGGTAATTTCCACTGTAAGGATTAAAATTAAGGTAGCAACTAAAACAGGATCATACTCCATGCATGTCTGAGTTTTACATTAGCAGCCAAGGCACAAGTCACCCATAGTTGGGGCCTGACAGACCAGAAACAGTTTTATTAACTGAAATTAATCTAATAGTGGCTCCCAGGGAGAGGTTCCTATCTGAGCACTGTACACGTGCAGTGTTCTGCAAGCACTGACAAAAAAGCTGACAGAATTGAGAGCACCCAAGTGCCACTGAAGCAAAACACACATTTGCTGCTGCAGAAGTAATCTGCACAAGAGAAAAGTAGGGGAGTGCTTCAGTTTTCAATCTGTCCACCCATGATCTTGATGTAATCTTGGTATCACAGCAGATTTCCCCAGGATGACATAGTCCTTCCTGGTTTATACCACAGAGCTTACACCATGCACTAACTGCCCTGGAGTGTACCAGGCCAACCACAGATGTTTGGTTGCCCCACAGACACCATAAACATTAAAAATTCCTGTCCCATAACACATGGATTAAAGCTTTTCCTCTGTCTTGCAACCTGACATCTCCACGGCCCATCCTGCAGGGGCTGCTGTCCTCACACCCAAGGCCACAGTGCTGCCACCTCCCCATCTCCCTGCCCTGCCTTCCTTTGTGGAAACAAACACAATTATCCAGAAAGGGGCTTACCCAGTGATTTCCCACTAACACTTTTGTTTCTGTATTTAATCGGTGTTCCCAGCAGATCCAGTCTGTCTGGAGCTGATGTGTAGCAGAACAAGCTGCTCAGCAGACTCCAGGAGCAGCAGTACAAACAAACAGCACAAGCACTGCCACAGCTGAGCTCCCACTTAGCCAAGTTACAGCACACATGCAGAGCTCTTCCAGAGTGACCTGCGGCCTGGGAAGCACCGGGACATGGTGAGGAGGCTGACTGGGAGCACTTGTCCTGGCCACTCTAATTGCAGTGCTGTGGTGACAACCCAGTGCTCAGTGTTTTGGGCTGAGGGAGGGAAGCCCCAAGGCATCACTCCATCACATGGCACCGACTCAACTGTGCAGCACTCAACACCCAGAAGCAGGGTTTGACTCTGAAGTGAGATAGCACTCAGTCTCCTTCCCTCCTGATGTGTCACTGGCTCCAGAATGGATGCAAGCTTGTGCAGAATTCACACCTGCTGAGTGTGCATCATCCTATGATTCATCCAGTATAGATCCCACACTGAATTTATGCTCTAACAGTCATTTGCAATTAACATTTCAATTAACAGGATCATTATTTTTATCTATAAGAATCTGGAGAGAGAAATATCTGCTTTATAAAGTAACTTGTGGTTGTACTGACTGGTCCAGTTCATTAATTCCCCTTCATAAAGTAAAAAAAACCAGTTTAAATAACCACACTAAAACTATGTTCGTCCCTCAAAACTGAAAAAACTCTCTGCTGAGAAGAGAGATATTATTACTTGATAAAAGTAATAAAATTACCTGAATAGAGCTTGATTCAAACTCATCTTGAATCAAAAGACAAGAGATTACAGCACTGAGAAGAAAACTGTAACAAGCAGTCACAAGAGTGGATTCTTCTTCACCCACTCTGAAGAGTGCCTGTAATGGATATAATTCAACCTCTCTGCCTTGATGATGGGAAATATAGCAGACTACTGGCAGGAACACAGGACCTCTCCTGATTCACTCTTCAGTCCAGAAAAAGGGGTTGAAAGCATGCTGAAGCAAAACTATTTTTATTTTTTTATTTTATTTATGCAAAACAAGCCAGTTTGATAAACACACTTCAGAGACCTAGAGTCTATACACAAGAAGTTCAAGATGTAAATGGAGCATCTGATGTCTACTTAGGTGAAGTTAGTGAATGTCTATAACCACCACCATCTTATGGGTTCAAAAGTGTGAAGATTTCCCATTTTAGCAGAGGATGGCAGCAAACATTTCAGCTATGGCTAAATGATATTTTTTGGTTACAAGGACAGGAGCAGATCCTCCTTTAGCACAAAGTACTTTTCATGTTATACCCTGAAGTCCAAAAGCAGAGGTTTCAAATGCAATAGCAGCATTTGAAATCTGCCTGGCCAGCACCTGCCTCAGTTTACCAACAGCGATTAGTTTACCTTCTTCACAAAATAAGTCACTAAAACAACTTTTTCACCTTATATATTCTATTTCTCCAAACTCAAGGTTGTTCTTCCTAATTGTACAAACATACTCTTTTAATGAGCAGGAAAGAGTTAATTAACTAAAACCAGAAATATTAGTAAAGCTTTCCAAAAGAGACATTATGGCAAAGAGCCATGACAGTACTGAAACCACAGGTGTATCAGACAGTCCAGTCTGTGCAGAGCTATTCTCTGATATCTCTTCAACACACATCCCACATGCATGGTAGAAAGTCCAAGTGGCATTGAAATAAAACCTGGGAGTAACCTGAGGAAAGACCAATTTGCAACGCTTGGAACATTTCCTAGTTTACCACAATACTCCTACCTCTGTCTCCTCCAGATGAAGAGATGAGTAGTTTAATCAGGGCAAGTCTGCTTCTTCTGGCACATTTGTGGAGCCAATAAGAGATATCAAGAGCAAGAAATACTGTTGGCTGAATAAAGTAGGAAATGTGATTTACTTGCAGATTCCTCAGCCAAGGCCTGTTTCTCAAATATCAACTGAATATATCCCAAGCACTGGTATACACAGCTTCAGTTGGATATGCCATTTATGTCTTCCAAGGGGAAGCCCCAGCCATGTTTTCACCCTTTTATAGGTATATTAAATTCTACTGGATTTAGAACTGAGGTTAAAATTGCAGCTCCTTTTCAGTCTGCTCCCAAATCTGGGAGATAGGAGAATATTTAAGTACACTGTGCTTACCCACAGAAGCTTGACCTCTCTGCAAAAAAAGCATTAAAACACACGTAAAAGGAACTCCTAATAGAAGTACTTGCATTATCAGACCCACTATTCTTTTAGCAATTCTTTTTCACTTAACATCTGCAAGACTCCTATTTTGTATCAGGCCAGAACTCCTTCATACAAAGTACAAAGTGTCTTCTTAGTTTCAGTGCTTCGTTGAAAACTTGATCTTTAGAGGGCCCACTACATGTAATTTATATTTGCAATCCATTCTCCATTTCCTCTCACCTGACATCCTGCCCTTCAAAAGGTATGGTGTAACCTTCATTCACATCCATTCAACTTCTGCCTAATCTGTTACTTAAAACTTCTGAAGTCACAAATTATGGATTCCATGGGTTCCTTAATACCTGTGCATTTCATTCAAACAAACCAGATGAGGATGTTTTTACAAATTCAGTCAGTCCTCACTTTCCTAGAAATATTTTGCCAACCTGGCTCAAGTTTTCAGCTCCCCTACAGTTCATAAATCATTCCCATGTCCGATCTGTAAATGGATAAGCCTTGGATTTAGGCATAGTTTTCCACCTGTGCCTCTCCATTTTACTTTACCAAGGAGGAACACATCTTTATCTCTTTTAATGCATGATAGAGACAAATACATTCACAATCTGTAGCAAGCTCAGTAATGACTCCTACAAATGACTGTTGGAACTCTGTTCATTAATTTAGCTAGAGGGAGATCACCCTTTGGTGGTACACAGCAATTTCTACATGAGGAAAAGTTACACAAATATCTTACCTGGCTCTTCACAAAAACAAACCACTCCAGACATTTTAAAAAATAGAAGAAGAACATTCTGCATAATACATTATTGAGTAGCAACTCCATTTCTGTAATAGGTTACCCAAGCCTAAAAAAATTTGGTCAACAAGACTCTGTTAATTACTATGAAATACATTTCTTTATAGAAAAACAACAAATTGTCTTCCAGAAACACAGAGAAATCAAAGAAGAAAACTATGATATTATATCAGCAGTATTTTTTACTTCCAACACTGTTTACTTTCTTTTTCTGTGGTCTTAGCCAAACCGTGTGGGATTTGTGTTAGAAAAAGTGTCTCTCCCTCTCTCTAGCAGACATAAGCCTGACATTTTTTAATGGCTGGTAAGTTAAAATGGGCATATTCACATTAGTAAGTCTTTTTAAAAGTACTGAATATAACAATTAACTGCTAAAACAACTTTCTAAGGATGATAATGGCTATCTCCATCAATGGAAACTTTTAGCTAAAGCTCTCCTTACTTAGAGTAATTACATTATTGGAATTTTTGTGGTTGTCTCTATTAGTAAATTAAAATAGATTATCCGACTTTATTTATCCCCAGGCTGGAATATAAATCTCCAGAGTTCACAACATTCCTTTAAAGGTCAGTAAATCTATAATTATATTAATTTATCCTGTCTATTGAAAACTCTTACAAACCAACTCCAAAAAGCCATTCCCCAGAAGCATGTACAAAACTAACAATTGGACAGGGGGAGGAAAACAGTTCAGAAAAAGCATCCATTCTGAAATGTTTAAAATAATTTTATTAAACAATCGTGTTTTACATGTCATCAGACCTAACCCCTGAAGTGCAAAAATGTTTCTGAGGTATTAAGACTGGAGGAAAAGAGGCACAGTATTGGTTGTTAGGGATACCGCCCTACAGCACAGTGGAATTTGCAGACAACAGGCCTTTATACAGCATTGGCAGGATCAGAGAAAACTGAGAACAAGACTTTGTTTGTCTTTAGCCTTGAGAGCCAAAAAGCCCTGATCATTAGCCAGTTCTGTCACATCAGTGAAGACACAGACACAGTTAACACAGGATGATGATAAATATCAATGAGGTGTTTCTAGGCCAACATGTACAGTACATGAAAAATGAAATTTAACTGCTGTATGTGTGACCAAAATCCCAACTGTCTATCCAGTCCAGCTTAATATGCTGTCTCTAGTACCAGCATTTTTGTCTACTCTACACAGCTAAGCCACTGCCTTGTGCTCCTGTTTGAGGGCACCTGTGACTCACACTCACTTCAGGTAAGTCTGATGTTCATCAGATTAACTAGAGGCGACTGTTCAGTACTGCTTGTAGCCTGTTATCCTTCTAGTTGCCCTCTTCCCCTCATCTATGCAGTGAAAAAGTCTAACTCATGCAGAAAATCTGCTAAAGAAATAAGCACTCACTGATGACTCTTCATGTGGAAATGAAAGCTTCATCTGAGGACTGAAAAACTCATGGGGCAAAACTTGCCCTCACCAATTAGTATATTACTGAGTTGTACCCAGTTGCCAAATTGCTCTCCAAAAATAATTTTATGTGAGGAAAGTTTGGGCAATACTTGATCCGTGCTATCTCCACAAGCCAGTGGAAGATATATTTGAGAAAATACTTCCAAATTACAAATAAATAGAAGTCATTTGTTCCAAGCTTCTCTTAGGTTATTTTTAGCTGAGACAGCTGAAAACAAGTTCCTCCTGAGACACACTCATTTTTGTGAAAAACGTAACGACAAAAGAGAAGTTATCCTTATCTTACTAGCTGTTTACGAACTTCTGAATTTTTTTGAATGTGTCAGCCCTTTTATGAAAGCGGCATCCTTGGAAAGGTTCTCACCTGCAGCATCTGCAGTTTCTGGACCTTACCAAGCAGATGAAGACATGAGCTCTATTGTCAGCACATTCATGGGCAAATGTCATGCAGTCTGATCACAAACACAATTGAGATCCTCAACATTTTCTAGGCTTTTTACCAACACCACTGCTGCTTACCTACACAATATCATCTAGCAAATCTACAAATACAGAATAGCTGGAATAGAAGCTGGATACCACTGGAGTGTTGCCTTAATATTACTTTTTAATGGAGTCGTGTTTCACAGACAAGGAAGGCAACCCCAAAGAAAAAGTGCAAACAAATCATCACTTTCAGTTGAAAACTGGGTTCCGGATGCCACTCAGGACTGAACTGTTGGGCCAGTTTCTGTGCAGAAGGGTTAGAGAACATACAAAAAAGAAAATGCTTGAAATCCCTAGGACAACAATGCCTGAAATCAGCGCACTGGTGACTGTGTTCATCTGGAAAGGAGGTCCATTTGGGTGAGCTGCAAGGAGAAGAAAAATGCTCAGGTAAGATCCGGTTTTATCTCTCAGGAGTGCCAAACACTTTTGCCTTCCCCTTCCAACACCCAATATACTTTTGTATGCTATAACACTAAAATTTATTGTATACTGTACAATTGCAATGAAGGAACTAAAACTAACTGTACCTCAGAATGAGCACCTGTCTACTTGGATAAAGCTTATCCAAGTACATTTTGAAAACAGTTATTAGTTCTTTCAATATCAGTCATGCTGGGGGATAAAGACATATGCTTTCTAAGGCATTATCCTTTGCATACTAATCAAGTTAATGAAAGGATTTTTTCCCCATTATCATTATCTACATCTCAATTCAAAATTTATATAAATCAGCAGACATCTGGCACTGGATATTGGACACTTTGGAAGCTTGTTGTGCACCTTCAGAGAGGGCTTCTTAATATGTTTATCAATTCTCAGGTAGAAAAGGTGACATATTTAATTCTTATTGCAGTTCAACAAGCTGTTCATGGAGCAGTTCTGAGGTAATGGGCCACATATATCCACAGCCAGTACTGTTTTTCCCAGCAGAAGGGGGAAAAAAGCATTTGAATACCAATGAGTATTTGCCATTACCAGTGGTGGAGAGTGACGTGGAATGACAACACAGTCTCCATGTGAGAAACCAAACTGCTCCTCCCAGGAGCAGCCACCAGCCCTTAACACAACAAATCCCACCCTCCTCATCCAAGCTGAAAGGAAATCAGCACTGTTGATCTGGTTACCCTCCCCTTCCCAGCACAGTGCTGCTTTCTGACTGCTACAGCAGTAACCTCACCTCACTCTGCCTCTGTGCTCTCCACATGGACAGCCACAGGCAAAGGAAAGGCTGTTGCTCTGGGAGGGAGAGCCTGATGCTTTTGTTGGATGGGAAGGAAAGGTAGCAGCCATTAACACAGCAAACTGTGTGTGCAGCAAATAAAGAATTTGCTTTTTATAGTTTTAATTATATCTATGGGTAGGAACACACAAGAGAGCAATTAATTGCTGGAAGAACTTTGTTTCCATGACAGGCAAGAAAAGTAGCTGCTTTTATATGCTCTAAGCTGAGAAAAGAAAGAACAAATGGTGTCAGAGTTCAGAGGACAGGATGAATTCCTTGTTCCACTCAGTCCTGCTATAAAGAAATATGAGGTGGGAGGGCCCAAGGTAGCACCTGGTTACCTTGATTGCCCTTTCTGAGCCATCAGCCACTCCTTGTTACCAGCAGACAACAGTAATAGATAGGCTGAAACAAGTGCACAAAGGAAAAACACCCTAAAACTTAAAGAGCTGATGTCTCCAACACCTTATTTCCTTCACTGCCCTGGCAGGGCACAAGTTCTGCCCAAGTTTCTCCACAGGCTCTTTGTGTGGTTAAATGCCAGGAGAACAGGAGCTGAAGCTCTGACCTTCTGGCTTTGAGATGTGAACCAAGCCAGACTGTACCATAATAACCACTTTCCTACCTTATTCCCATGTGGCATGGGCAAATTTTACTGCTTAACTCTGGTTTTGCATCTGGTGGCTATTATGTAACCCTCACATGCTGTAGCATGAGATCTTTATTTCATTTTCATCATAGAAATTAAAGGTTGCTATGCAGACAGGGATGGATACATGCATTAAATTAGGAATTCAATGCTCACCAATTGCTTCCTTTTCAACATGTTGGCATTGACTCATTTAAGAGACAAAAAAATAGAAAAAGGAGGGGAAAAAAAATCCCAGTGCATAGATATCATTATATCATAAAAATGCTTCATCTCCACAGCTCTGCTTCCCTCATAAACATAACTCTCTCTTATGTTTCTTGGAATTCTGATTAACTTACCAAGCTGTGAATTGTTGGTTGGTGTCTCATCTATATTAAAAAAAAAAAAGGGCATGTGTTATATTTTTAAAATACCTCTCCCTACCTCCTCCCCTCTTGCAACACAAAAGCCAATAGTTGTAGATTTATTTTAAAAATACTTCAGCTCTACTTGCCACATTGACTAGCAGCTTTTAGCATCTCTGTTAGAATATGGACAATAACATTAATTGCATGTCATTGCTTCATTTTTAGTATCAGGACATAATAAAATATTAGTTAATATTTTTAATGTCTTGTGGAAAAGCAAACTAATACCACCCTAAATCAGGAATGTCTTAATTGAAAAAGTGGCCATTTCTGTTGTCTCCCTCAGTAAAAATACAAGCATAAGCAAAATGTTATACATAAGCCCCTTCACTCAGTCATATTATAAAATAGCTCCATAGGAAAAAACTTGAGTTTTACAATAAAAAAATATGTCAGTGACCATAAATTACTACAAAAAAAGTTCTTTTCACCATGCTCATTTTCCTCTTGGCAGTTATATAGTGGCTTTATATTCAGGGTAACGTTTGTACTTTGTCTTCAGTTTTTACTTACTTACCAGTGTCCATTTCAGAATTACATTTCTTGTCACTGTTTTGGGGGATTTTTTTGTGCAATTTGTAAGCACAGTTCACGTATACATTTGTTTTGAGCAGCTGTCTCCTAAGCTTAAGTGAGGCATCCATCAAAAGCTACATAATTTCAACTTCACAAGTAGATACCTGCTTTGTTTCCATGCAGACACTAAAACATTTTCTTCTGTGTACATCTCCTGTAATGACTTATTTTAGATTAACAAAAAAAGGGTAACTTTTCCCTGGAAAGAGCCAAATGTTGGAAATATGAGTTCAGAAACACGTGGGAAAAGGACCATCACTCTTCTGCAGCAGCACTATTCAGTTCCTACCGAGGCAGCTGCATCAGCAGCTCCACTGCCAGAGCAGCTGGTGACAGGAGACAAGGGGAGAGCTGGCCACCTTGAGGAGCCTCTGCAGGGACTGATGTGCACAGGACAGGCACAGCTCCATCCTAAACGAGGGGATTGAGGGGCTGGAAGAGCCTCTGCAGGGACTGATGTGCACAGCCCAGCCCAGGACAGGCACAGCCCCATCCCAAATGAGGGGAGTGAGAGGGGGCTGCACATCCATGCTACTGCAGTCCTACAACCAGCAAAGGGACCGTGGTGAGCCAGGTGCAGCAGGTTTGATGGGCTCTGGATAAATGTACCTCTGCTAAAGCTAGACCAGAGCTGGCCTTGAAAACAGTGTAAGCACTTCCATGCAGCATCACATCAGTGCAAGCCAGCGCGACACCCCGGCACTCCTCATGCAAAATTTACTTAAATTTTCAAAAAAGTATCCAAATTGATCCAAAATTATTCATCATCCAGATAGTTCTGGTCAAGTTCTCTCATGATCTTCCCCCTTTTAGTTTGTTAACTACATTATTCATAAACCTCCTGGTTTTCATGAGTTTATTTTCACAGTGGGAAGTCACATCAGGACTAATTCCCTCTTTGTACTCCAGAAGAAAAAGGGAAATGCAAGTCAGATTGAGGGACTTGCCACTCATGAAATTTGTGGCAGTGTGTAGAATTGAATCCGATTTTTTTTCAAGTGCTTCCCATTAAATCATCCCTCTGTCAGCAGGAGTGGAATGCTCCAAAAGCATACTATGAAGATAGAGAAATCAACAACTTTACCCACCCAGTTTTGGAATACACCTAAAAAATTATTTTCCTTTTTTCAGTCTTATTCATGATTTCATTCAAACAACCTCAAGAGCTGTCATGAAATTATAAAATTGTTTATCCTTTCTTTGGGGCCATTAAACACCCACAGGCAGATCTCTCTGCTTGAAGCTATGCATTATTGCATTATTTAAAGGTAATTGATAAGTATCTTTATTTTTTTTTTTTTTTACTTGCAAAAACAGAATGAACAGCATTTGAATCATGAGCTATATTACCTACCAGGGGCTGCTTATATAAGAAGCTGTATCTAGTTTCCATTCCTTGCCTTAGGCAGCATTACTCCAGCACTCATGTTTGGCTGAGCAAATCCGTCATTCATTTCCCATATGTACTCATGTGTGCAACTTTGAAGTTAGTTCTCACTTTTTCTTGACTAATCAGATATCAGCAACTCAAACGGGGCCATGTATAATGCAAACAATCTCTCATTCTCCTTGCAGAAATGCTGCTCATAATGGAGAGTATTTGTTCTAGAAATGGTCTCTTGTTAGGTGGTTGCTCCTTCTGGAGGGTCAGTCACTCTCTTTGTATACGGGTACAACTACTTTGCATTTAAAGAAGGGTTTTGTTCTCAAGTGTTGAAATAAATAAAGTTTTCCTAGACCAGGTCCAGTCTTACTCTCGGTGTCCTAAATCTAAGACTGCTGAAATCAGTTTGCTTAGCTGCAATTCCTTATAAATATCTGTAATTTGTAAATGTAAACAGCAGTCACAAATTATTTTCAGAAACCACTGGTTACATTTAGACCTGCCTTTTTTTTTCTTCTAAAATCTTCAGAAACAAAAATTAAAATCATGGAACTTTACCCTCAATTTAAAGCAATGGATTTTGGCCCGCTGTTTAAAATTTACAATGGTTTTGTCCCGTTTCTTTCCTATAGCTGAAGGCTAAGAATAGTGTGCATTAATTTTAGGCAACATGTAGATAAAAACCCAGAGGGAAACTGGAAGAAATGGTGAATAGAAAGTGACAGTGAATATTCATTATCCATCCAAATTAAATTGCAACACTGAACACAGTACCTTGAGTTCTATTATCTTCAGTGGAATCTGACAAAAAAAGAAGTTAACCCACTGAATTAGGATTTTTATAATGGCCTTATATGTATCCCACAGTGATTTTATTGGAGGAGGAAGCATGTGAGAGCCAAACATAAATACTAGCTCAAAATTTAGTAGTGAAAAATAATAAAAAGTGTAGTAAAAAAAAATATTCCGCAAACTCACAGAGAATTCACCCTTTAAGTCACTGCAAATTTATGGTATACTGCAAAACATTTCCCCAGGTTTCTGAAATTCCTGCAGTCCATAGAGAAAGATTGTTTATTCATACCACTCCTTGTAATGATGGGGCCAGCAGAGATTACAGCATTGCCAGATGTGCTTGGAGGGCTCCAAGTTGTCCTTCCACCAGTGTCTCTTCTTTCTCTGTTACTGCAGATCTGAGTGGTCAATCAAAACAAGCACAGATTCAGAGTGGAACAGAACTGTGGCCTTTTTATTCTTCCTCATGTAATATGAACTCTATGATAAGCAATACTACAATTTTGATTTTATTTCTTAGTATGCATTAAATTACTTTGCAATAAAAACATCTGCAATATTGCCTGGAAGTGTATCTTATAAATGCCTGGCTCCCCATTTTATTTTGCTTCACTTTATTTACAAAACAACATTGCTGTTGTGTACAAGATCCATCTTATAGGATATTAAATTTTCAGCAGTTAGTTTCCCAAAGCTATGTTTACAGTTTTCCCCAACAAGTCTGTTTTTCTTGACAATCTCTATTCTAGCAAGCTTCTTGAGTGAGAGTTTGCACATCTTCCATGAAGTTCTAAATAGCAATGACTCACACTAAAACAATCCCCAGCATTCTCATCTGGAACCCGCCTTTAACTTCTGTAACCTATTATCTACCTTAATCTAGGGTACTCAAACATGTTTCAAACAAGAGCTTTTCCTTAGTTTCAGCTTCTTGTAAAAGAACTTCAAAAACCTCAGAACACAAATTGAATACAAAATTAATTAGGTAAACGTAACAAAAATATAAAATAACATACAAAATTTCTGGAGTATACTCAACAGACAGCACTTTAAAATTTTAAATAGGAAGTAATTCAGTAGGAAACAATGATGTGTTCTGAAGACATCACAGAACTTTGTGTTTATATGTTTATTTAAATGTTTCCATTTCCAAAATATATTTGCTGTTCCTGATACTCATAAATTATTTAATTTTAAATAGACGTAACCTCATGAACTTCAACAAAAGAGTAGTTTTCAGATGATAAAGGAGATGAAAAACTCAAAGGGACATATGGTTTTTTTTCACTATGAGAGACTTTCACACATTTTTCTTGTCAGTATAACAGCACTTCCTATAGCTTTAAGTTTTCCATAAATTATATTCTAAGATATTTCTCTCCATCCACTGTGATGATAGATACCTTACTACAATACTAAGAATATCAATGTGAAAACCATCTCAGAGTTGTTTCTTTTAAAAATTAAGGATCAGAAGGCAGAGGTCATTTCTCATATATTCAGTAACCTGTGTTTTGCAGGTCTAGTATTATTTTATCTCCAGATGACAGTATTCATCATATTCTTTGTTAGTTGTTTCACATTCCTCCAGACACAAGAAACATTCTTACTTCAATTCTCTACAAGTCGCTTTCGTTCTGTGCCATCCGAACTTCCACAACGCTTGTATGTGGAACTCCAGTGTGCCTATTTCACATCCAGATAATTAACAACTTACTGGCACAAGAAAGGGACAGTCATCTGCTCTGCACAGCTTCGTCACACAGTGAAGGAAGACCGTCGACATCTTCTGGTTCTTGTGCTTCACGAAGCGAAACACCTCGAAGGAAAACCGGCCCATTTGACTCTTGCCGTTTTCAATGATGGTGGTCTGCGGATCCTTGTCACAGCTAGTTTTTCCAGGGAAGAGGAAAACTGGGATCAGCAGCTCTGTTAGTATTTTGAAGCTGTTAGCTGAGAATAAGGTAACTGAAGCAGCAAGTTCAACGCTTGAGTTCCTTGGGAAAGTGTGCAGTGCAAATACCTGCAGACACAATCTGCCTGTTAGGCACACCCTGCTACAAAAGCCCTAGGCTTTGTTTCTGCAGCTCCACAGCTACAGCCAAGGTACCATTTAATTCCAGTGCTCAAAGGAACTTGAGACTTGAAGCGAAGAAGCAACCAGGTATGCTAACTAGTATAGACAGGTAATTCCAAACAAAGACAGTACCTCTCCAATAGGTGTCACAGATAAAATTTAATCTGAGATATTGCCAAGATGTTTTTCGAAGTTGCAATTCAAATAAATGTTATAACTGGGAATAGAAGCAGGAACACCTATTGATATTTAATCATTTGCCTAATTACTTTCCTGGACTGAAGTCTCTGATGTTTTATATCACTGTCATTCACCACATTTACCTTTGGTGAAAATAAAGGCCAGCTTAGCCATTTACTTCGAGCATCTTATCTCTAGTAGAACTACTTTGGATACACGCTTTTCTACCTTCGTAATTCTTATGACTTTGCACTTGCTTCTATGTTTATGTTCACACACTAAGTTCTGACATGCTATCCTTAAGCCTAGCCATTGGTCCTGCCTACTAATAATGCTTAAAGTTTCCAGGCAGTTTAATACATCACTATTGAAGAGATTTATAATTATATTTTTAAAGAAGGACCAACAAAATACTGGGTTTAAGAAGAACCTACCTGAAAAAAAGATCATATCGAAGATCATCACTAGGATTGCCAGATGGTGTGGTGTAGCAATAATCCATCAAAACATTCCACCTGCACAGGGGGTAAAGGGATAGGTAAGGGGATGCAAGAGAGAGGGGTGTGAGTGAGGTGAGATGAAAGGGCAGTGCAGGAAAGCACACAAACAGGTAATGCAGGCTGGTAGGGTGAAACTGAGTTACTGTATTAAACAGGTCACATCCAAGTCATCCCGTGTCTTCAACTTCTTAGAAGATTAAACAGCACAACATAGCAGCAGAATTTGATAATTCAAAGCATTTGGTTTCATGCAAGTCAACCACCATACCAATACATTGCATACCTCCTCTCAGAAATCATGGCCACATAGGACTAGAAATCAAAATCAACCCACTTTTAAAAGCCCTAGATTTTCTCACTTGATTACACAGAGGCCTTTCCTTAAATAAAAGCAATGTAGGATTTAAAGCATAAATCAAGAAGACATTCATAATGAGAACTGCAGCAAAATATGCATTCACCGTCAAGGACCTGACACCCTCCAGCAGAGAGCAGTGATTATTGAACACCAACCATTACTTTGAAATACAAAAAGCTATGAGGAAAGACAGATTCTTCTAAATCAGATAAGTAACAAGAGCTGAAAAGCAAGCAAGACAAGAAATAACATCGTTTATGGTACCTGCCATCAAGGTTGGTTGCTCTTACAGCTGCATATATTTTGGTTTTCAAAGGTAAACCTGTACTTGGAATAAAGAGTTGCTGGCTGTAGGTTGAATCCTGTAAAACAAACATTACCTCAATTGTAACAGAAATTCCACTCTAACAACCCATCTGCATCCACAAACTGAGTTCTCAGCAATTTTTCTGACCCTTCTGTGGAGAACAATTGTTTACCTTGCCCTCTGTAAGACAAGAAGCAAAAAAGCAGTGCCAGAGCATTTGCCTACAAGTTTGTCTGTAAAGACTGGCTTTGCTTCAGGCAACAATTTAGGAGAATCTATGATTTAGCAAGGTGGTTGGATCAGTGATTAAAGAAAACATACAATCCATTGATGCTTCAGTAAGTCTTCCAGAGCTTACAAGAGACATAGAAGCCACTCTGGTTTCCTAAGGAGGAGCTTTAGCAGGTTGTCACACTGCACTCTTTCCAGGAAAGGTTGCTGAGGTTGTTTAATTAGTGGAGATAACAATGCCATGAGGTGTTATATGTTTTAAGCTATGGTCTAGGAGAACGAAGACATTCCATTATGCAAAGTGTAGTTGCTATGGAAGCTGGCTTATTGAAAACTATGAGTAACAAACATTTTAATTTAAATTCTGGTATTTCAAAAAAGCTGTTTCAAGAATGCTGTATTCAATGTAAAATTTGGGAATTCCCAATATATTACCACTTAAACATGGATGTTTTATTGGGGCTTTTTGTTCAAAGTCTAAACCATTAACCTCACTTTAGCCACAAAGCCATGAAACAGATATTTTGACAGACATTAATTCAGAATATCAAAATGCACTAACTGGTAAAGTCGCCTCTGTCAAATACATTGCTAATGCACATAGCACAATGACTCAGTATGTTGAGATCTCTTGTGAAAGATCAAAACACTCAATACATATGAAAAATCTGGAAAATAGGATTTCAGCCAGGTTCATTGTGGGAATTGAGACCATGGCAAGCAGGAGCTGACAGCAAGAAGGAGGTTTACACCAAAGATCCAGTGATTTTTTCAAAGGTAACAATGCCAAAATGAACAGCTCAGCATCCAACCTATGCAGTATCAGAGGCCTTCAGGTAGGTTTGCCTTCTTTCAAAGTAATTATACATTTCTATAACGCATGGCTCTGTCACACTTTGCAACTGATTAAATTGTGCAAGGCCCTCACTAGTGCATTCCATAGTTGCACTTTTATTCTTTAGGAGCAGTTTTTATTCATTTAGACAGACATTTGCAAAAAGGCATAAAAGCACATAGCCACTTGGGCTCTGTGAAAGCTCATTAAACATTTTGCTATTAAACTCTGAGTCTATCATAACAGCTCTTCTTATCTTTCCTAACAATGACATGTAAACTTCACAAAGTAAACGTAAACAACACTTTGTGATGGAAGACAGAGGTGACATGAGAAGATGAAGGGTCAGGTTAAGAAATAACACTGCAGCTAAATTTGGAGAAGATGGCTGCTCGCAGTCAAGAGACTCCTCTGTACACATCCCCTCTCCAATAGCAAGGGTGGACACGAGCCTTGGGCCCCCTCCCCAAACCAGACTGCTGACAGGGATCAAGGGAGCCCACAAGACAGCAGGTGTCTAAAAAGGCACTCCCACCAGGGAGAAATGCAGGCAATGCACAAGCTGTCCATGCATTTATGCAGGCCTAGGAAGCAAAGCAGAAGGGCATATGCACCACTGGAATCTGCCAGCATTAGCAGCATTATTCATGACAGTGTTACTCACTAGGGTGAGCAATGTGACTGCTCTCAGGATGAAAAGACACCACTGTTTGTGGTCAACTTGCAAGCTTATGGGGGTGGGGAGGATGAAAACACATTTTGGCATGGGATATTTGAGGAAAAAAGTGTGCTCAGTATGGGCATCAATAGCATTTATTGCTGACTGTTTGCTGAACTGGGCCCTGAAAGCCAGTCAGCATGTGATGGTCAATGCTTGGCTTGACTGAGAAATTTGCCTACCCTCATTCTGCCCCATCTTTTTGATCATGGGTTTATTTAAAAATGAGAGAACTATAATCATCATTTTAACAGATTATAGGTTGTTATTTGGAGCTCTGTTCTTTCAAACAAACATGATTTTTTAGAGCATGCCATTGAAAAATGTCCTGTTGCAATATTTATAGCTCATTATGTTCAAAGCATAAAGCATTGACTTTTAAATCAGTTGCATGAATTATAACTCAGGAGCATGATGGCATGAATAATAATGCAAAAAAATCGGATTCATAATTTACAAAAATGATGCTTGATAGATTGAAAAATTGATATTTAAATCAGGTATTTAAAATGTATGAGTAAAAATTTTAATCAACAAAAATATAATTTCAGCGATTAATGTTAAATAGAGGTCCTTACATTTTTCATGTGTTAGTGTCACCAACCCATTTTACATGGTAAAAGCTTTTACAATAATGCATATTCAAGTTAAATTATCTACAACATAAGGAAGAAGCATTGGATGAAAACTGTTATAATTATTAACACTTAAAACCTTTAAAGTCCATACCATAAGGCAACATATGCATCAGGCTATAGATTTGGAACTGATACATCCCTCACTAGAGTCATAGATGATTGAAACACACTGATGAGGCTTGAACATAAAAATACCCCAGCCAAAGTGCTGCACTTCATTGCTAAGGGAATAGGTCTGGAATAATTTTACAGAACTCTACAGAGTACTCTCTGTTTAAGCACAAAGCACCTATACACACACAGAGAAACATAATAAATGCAAACAGAAGTAGGCATTCTGGAGTATGATTGTTATTGCTACAACTGATTAGTCACGTGGCACCACCAGCTGAAAGCCAGAGCTGTAAATTACAGAGAAACTGTATAAATACAGGACAAAAAGACTGTATCTGTCCTCAAAGACCAGACATTTAAATACCAGACAGCAGGTACATGCAAACAAAAAGGAAAAAGGAATTCAGACATGAAAGATGCCTGGAAGAAAGGCTTGGTTCATGGGAGGAATGGGAAGGAAACAGCAAATGATGAAGGTGAGCCCATACATTGGTCTACTAAAACAATTTGTACCCACATAGTGCAGAGATTAATTTAGTCCAGGTCATACTGTGTTTTATACTCACATTGTAAAGCAACAAATTCAAAGTGCTGATAAATGTACCATTGTTCTCTCTTACAGAAATAGCAGCTGATGACCTACAACAGAACCAGAAACCAAAAACCATCATGAAGAAAGATACCTTATTTTTGGTTTTGCATACTTCATTGGGTTTCATCATTAAAAAAACTCAATGAGTCATATCACAAGGAGTTAATTTATGCATTTGGGTTATAAACTTCAGAAACAGCAATTTATAGTGGAAATACTGACAGTCTTAACTATGCAGAAAATAATGGATGCTACTGGAAACACGAATCAGAAAAATAATTAGCAGAGAGGCAAAGTGACAGAAAGGAACCCATCTTACATGATGTACAAGGTTTACTTACAGAAATATTTTCTCTTGCATTTTCTATTTACAAGCTGAAAGACTATTTCATGGTTTGGTTTTTGTTTGTTTGGTTTTTTGCTCCTATAATTTTTTAGAAGAACATCTGAATTTTAAGGGAAGTTTTATATTATCTAAGGATCTTTTCATAGCAGCCGCTCTTCATAAACTATATTATCTCATATAGTGATGCTACGGAATTTTCTTTTTCCTTGCAACACTTCTTCTTTTGTCACTTTTTCCTCTCGCTTTACTCTTTAACAACCAAAAACTGCTACATGGAAAGTGCTGTTATGGCATGGACATATACATGCTTACACAAACACAGGGTGAAACACACAGAAATGAAAAACACACTTACGAAGCGAGCTGGGTATTGTTAACCAAGTACTCCAGTGGGTAGCTACAGCTAAATTTGTACAGAAGCCCAGGCAAATAGCTGATAATCGTTGGTGGGTCTGGTGTATCAATATAGCCTGAAACATTACCTATCTGTACCACTGAGGTATTTCCATAAGCATTGATACCTCGAGCTGAGGATACCTATTGAGGAAGACAGAAAATTACTATTAGCCGAAAGTTAACTGTGGAACAAAGAAACTTAAAGAAACTGATGGCTTAGCCCATAATTTACCCTGAAATATCTTCACTAAAACCTTCAAAAATTAATTTAGGCTAATAACATCTTCCCTGTGTTCTGTTTTTCACCACCCTGAAATCATGCATATAAAATTCACAAGCTGTATTCCTGTTCTTAGAACAGACTTGAGCAACATTTGAAAAAATTATGAATCTTGGAAACATATTTTTTGGTACCTTTTTCTCTACATTCCCAATGAATCCTTGTGACTTATTGGAAAAAAACTAAAGCAATTTTTCTATTACAATTAAAAAATATTAACTTACTATGAGCTTCCATATCCAATAAAAAGGCCAATACCTGAGCAATTTCATTCACAGAAACATTACTCTCTCACTATTGAGCTTTGGTTTGGACACATCAAAAATAAAGTACTTTATAAGCAGACACAAGCCAAACAGCTGAACTTTGCATTTGTAGCTTTGTTTATATTATAAATTTCTTAAATCTTAATTGTAAATCATGAACTGTCAGAAATTACAGAGCTGGAAAGTAATACAAGCTTCATGCCAATGCAACCCAAGTTCCACCCATGGGCACGTGCCATTCAGCATTGCTCAGCTCACAGAGTGTGCAGAGACTGCAAAAACACACAGCCCTCAGGAAAACTGAGGGCACTTCCCTCCTGGTACCAGCCCAGCCCCACTCCATCTGCAGCTACTGATCTGAATAAAGGGGTGGTTGGAAAACAACCGAGAAGCAGCACAAATTCCTTTCTCAGTAGCCACATACACAACGAGGTAAACTAACATGGCACTGGACTTCTACTGTAGCATTTCTTTTGTATAACTGTATTAGCAAAACAGATGTTCTCAGTGGCTTTAAAACACATGATTTCTTAAAAAAACCATTTCATTGTGGAAGAATCATCCTGAGGTGCACGAGTTGTAACATTTTGCAGTAAGCAGCATAAGACACACAGCAGGAATTTTGATTTCTCTGACTTCTACAGAGAACACACTTAAAAGACAGAAGCAGGCATGTATTTTGCCAGTAGCATACTTAGTAATTTGCTAAATGGCGCAAAAATATTGAAAGTAGAATTTTCCAGGATGTGAGTTTTGCCTAAACACTATAGGCTAAGATAGTAGAGTCAACT
Organism: Chaetops frenatus; assembly: GCA_013400775.1. Lineage (NCBI taxonomy): Eukaryota > Metazoa > Chordata > Aves > Passeriformes > Picathartidae > Chaetops > Chaetops frenatus. Next base: position 477,199 of record VZTR01010079.1, on the reverse strand, counting down.
ACAGCTCTGCTAAATTCCTTATCCCCCTACCTCCATAAAGTAAAATGCTGAGTCTGTTGTATTACAGAAAGACCTGAGTTTTACACAAGTTCTGCCTGAACTCTTGTCTTTCCTTTGCTTTTATTGAAAATTAGCTTGAAGATCTTTGCTGTGAAAAACTGCCAAGAAATGCAGGGGATTGTAAAACTCCAGTGTGGGGAACTTGATAAGAAATGCTCCCTGCTCCGTTTTTGTCTTCATTTCAGGCACAGCATGAATAAACAGAGAGGATGGGGGGAATATTTTTGGTTATATTTTTAGCAGCTTCTACTTTGTCTTTGTATTCAGTGCAGCCTGGGGGGAGACTTCACGGGGAGCTCCAATTATTTGGTTTTATCAGACTGGGGGATCTTTTTATTTGTTTTTTTAAACACCAAGCTCTTACGATCATAATCAAATAGCAAGTTCAGGGAGTTTACAAGGTGATGTAAGCTACACAGGAACAGGAAGAAGTTGCTTCCTGGAAAATTCTACTGCAAGTCCTGGAGGAGCTACAGCTGGAAAAGACACCCTTGAACTGGGTGAAGAGGTTTTTTCTTGAAACTTTAAAACAAAACTCAGTCTAAGGCAAAGAGGTCACAGAGCATATCAAATACTTCAGCAAAATTATCAGCAACAAAACAGGAGTTTTGTTATAAAAACTGACAGAGATCAAGTACAAGTAAGAATTCCAGAGAGAATAAAGGCCTTTAGTACATTTTTACACTTGTTTATCTAAGTTATTCATAGGTACTTTGACACAAGTCATCACTGCTTACTCAGTGTGATACACACATTGTGAAGCTCTCTACTTCTGCAAAATCTCAAGCATGGTCAGCAAGAGTTTTAGAAATGCCTTGGAAAAATCTAATTTTTCCAATGAAAAAACACATATATTAATATTATACTTTCTAATCAGAGGACAAATGTGTGTTCCACCATATTTTCTCAACAGTAACCAAGATTATAAATTACCAACTTTCTTTGATGTATGCAATATGTTTCTAATTGGGCAAGACAAAGTAAATATTTTCTGTAAGAGAAACAACACTGACAAAAGCATTTACTTGATCCTATGTATAAATAGCCATGATATAATTTCACTTTGACTTGGTCTTACCACTAAAGTGTTTCCACAAGATTCCAAAGTACTCAGATTGATGATGAAAATGACCACTGCTGGAAAGGTGTTGTTATTGATGAAGCCCCTGCAGTGGGCATCCCCATGTTTCCCATTCAGTGCCAGATCTGTCTCTGAATAACCAGAAAAAAGAACTGTGCAAAAATTTATCTTCATAGTAATTGTCTGTACTCCACAGAAAACATTGATATCTCGCTCAGCTGCAAGACAAATACAGGGAAAGACATTGTAAGAAGATTTGGAGTAATTATCATACAACTATTGTAACAGTTAGTCCAGCATTGTGACTTCCAATCAAAGAAATTTTTAGACTTTAGTCACAGAAAAATATTAGAATATAAAGGTAGGAATGGCATTAGTCTGAAGAACAGATTTGACTCCATCCCTTCACTAAGGTAAAAACCAAGAATTAATTTAGTAACATAGTGTAACCAAGCAAGAAAAGCATTAAACCCGCAGCAAATCTTTGAGTAGCACATTTGTAAAATGAAACACTGCAACAGACTAGAAAACAGCAAGTGGTTAAATATTTGTAGTCTGATTAAGCAGTCTCCTCTGGAACAGAAATCCTCAGCAATTTTGAGAAATTGGGAAGGCCAAGCTCTGCCTCCCAGCCTGCTCTGGCATGGAAACTGGCTATATTTTTCTGAGTTGTCTGGAGTCCACTTTATACAAGATCACAGTCTCAGGCTGTGCAGACTTTGAAGTACAATCAACAGCATATCAGAGTAATTTATTATCTCTTTAAAGTTGACTTTTCCTGGGTTTTGGGGTTTTATTTTGTTGGTTTTTTGGTGTTTTTTTTTAAGAACCATCAACTTGAGATTTAATGAAAATCAGTTGGCTCTTGAAAGACAATGATCAATACTACAAAGCATCTTGCAATCTTTCAGTCTGTGCATGATGACAACACAAAAGACCTAGAAAGCAGTAGCTGTTAAAACTGATCAATTTTTGAACTGCAAAAAACCATCTTTGGACAATTTGACCTTTTATTCAGAAGTTCTGAAGATTTTTGTGTACTAAATAGAAAAGCATCAGGTTCAGATACAGGCACAAGCAACAGATTGTTTTGCTTTAAAGCTCTAATATTGCTCTTCTTTGCCTGTAGATGGTTGGGGGGCTGTTCTGGTGCTTCCCCCTAGTGCTTTACAAAAATACAGACTGCATTGTGTTAAACACAGACATTACTCCTTTATAGAACTAATTTATTACATCTGCTTAAAGATTAAGGACTATTAAAAATAGTAGGACAACCTCAGTCAATACTGTACCATTAAGCCTGCTGAAATGAATTGTTTCACTGTGCAGTCACAGCAGAGAGGAAATGAAATCTCCATTACAATGAACTCGTTCTTCCTCCATGGTACAGGAGCACAAGCAGTTTAATTTAGACAGCCTTAATGGTGCCTTTCAAGCCAAAACAATCAAGTGCAGGAAATAACAGGCCAAACTCAGTCCCGAGCTAATGCCGTGATAAATGTTACTCACAGGGTGTAAATTTGGGCAGAAAGGTACTGGAGGCAAGACAGGAGTTGAAGTGATTTGGCCTGAAATTCTCCTGGTTTGTACACAATCATAATCCCACTAATGTAACACGCAAAGATCAGGAAACAGCATGCCTTGCTATTCACTGCAGGAGGACTATTATGATCCATTTAATGAGTGTACTAAGGTAGAGGGGCCAGTACAAAAAGGCAAAGTGCATTTTTGCTTCCTTGGACTGATGCACAAACAGTCAGATTGTAATAAATTGCAGGATGTAACAAAATAGCTCAGTTAATTTTATAACTCACTTCAAGCCTTTTCAAAAAAGCAGGATATTAACTTCACCAATTAAGTTACCATTACTGCTTGCAAAATTATCATTTGACACTGTGGGAAATGAGACCATACCATACCAAACCAACTTTTGCCTGATACAGGAGGATAAACAACCTTTCCAGACTGAACATTCTCTGCCCACTACTTCATGAGGAAGTATTGCTGCCAAACTAGTCCATTCTGGAAAAAAAACATTTTTTGTTCACAAATTCATCTGAAGCCAGCCCCAAAACAGATCTAATGCCCTCTTAAATGTTAAATATCTAGCTCATTTCTTGACAATTTAGGAAGGTAAATATTATTCCTATATAAGTTAAAAGAAACAAGCAAACAAAAAAATGCTTGCATTCCTGCTTTAAAAGCTGATGGTTTTCTGAGTAAGAGGAGCAATGGTTTGAAGGTTACAGCACCCATCTGATGAAGCCTTAAATATAATGGCCTCTCTGTCAGAGTTTCCATACAGGCAAACCACTTGGTCTCTTTCTGACTCAAACCCCACAAACTGTCTATAGCCAGCAATGCTCATGGCAGTGTCTCAAGCAAGAGAGTAAAGCTCAAGAGGCACCACAGATCCTACAGTAACAGAGCCCATCTTGAATTATGGGCAGGCTCATGGTGACAGATGCTGGGAGCTCCACTGCTCAATTCTGCTCTGCTACCCCTCCTCACCCTGACAACTCACCCCAGGGCAGCCAGCAAAATAACCCTCAGAGGACAGGAGTTTTCCACAGAACACCATTGATAAAAGCTATTCCATCAGGAGAGGCATGAAAACACCTGTGTAGCTCAAAACCAGTTTCTCCTCACGAAGCTCCTCTTTGATCAAATCACTGCTTTGATTTTGAATTAAAGTGCACAGTGTACGTGAAAAAGCTGCAACACTTCCTCAGTCCCTACTAAGTTCTCAATATATACTTAAAACAAGAACCCCCTCAACCAAAACTGCATCTCCTAACTGGAAACAGAACTGCTATGGCTCTATGCCCCAAAAGCCTTCTAAAAGCTATGCTTTACTGCAATGCAGAACTAAAGGTTTTTTCCCTAGGTAAGCTCTCTGAAGGATGGCAAGATCTAACCTAATTATAAATTCTCTAGAACACCTCTAGGTTTTGGTACAAAGAAGTCACTGCATTTTCAGTCTACCAAAAATGGGGCTATTTTTTTCTTCATTCCTGATGACTATTGCATAACGGCACTCTAAAATAAACCTGCAAACTGCAGAAACAAAAGGTCTGTCTGATTGTCATCCTATTTATGCAGCACCATTCCTATGCAAGAAGTCACCTAAACGGTGAATGATAAAAGCACAAACAAATGAAAAATGGATTAGCTCCGTGGTTCCTCTAGGAAGGCTCCACTTCTCTTTGTTGAAGGCAACGTCTGTTTCTTAAAAACATCTAAAGAAAAAGAGGAGACAACTTCAAAACCCAGCAGCTTTTCTGGTACCTGCATGCCATGCTTGGAATTCCAGCTGACAGCAATGAAGATTCCTCATGTGGAACAAATAATGAACAGGAAGAAAGTCTATCCATAACCAGGTTTTGTGAGTAGATCCTCAGCCTGGGAGATACTGGTTTTAAAGCCTTCTCCTTTTTGATCTCTCTCCCACCGCTCCCTTTACATTTGAACCCCAAAGGGCCCTGAGGCAGCATCCCCAAAACCCCAGCCTGAGCTGAGTGCTGGGGAACCAGTACAGGAAGAGTGAGCCCCTTCTCCCTGCAGAGGCTCTCTCACTCATCTCCAGCAGCCTCTCAGCTCCACTAGCCCAGACCATTACATAGCAGATCCCTCAGCATATTGAAAATAACACCTGTCAAATTTGGGGCAAAAGGGGTTCCTGGCTTTTACCTCTGTCTCAGATGCACAACTAACAAACAGAATTATTTTTCAGTCCTAGCTCTCAAAATCAACAATAAGACTGTTTATTAAATCCCAGCCTTTGAATCTTTGCTGTCTTAGATGACAAACAAGAAAAAGTAAGACTCTGCTCTCAGCTCCTATGGCCAGTGAGGGGTGATTAGAATTTACTTTAAAAAAAACCCTGTTTACTTGTAACCTAAACATATTTTCTCCCAAGTCAATGAGATTTGGCAGACATGGAATCTGATATGACTCATTTTTATGAGGCAGAACTGCAAGGGGCCCCTAAATACCGGCAATAAGAGACGAATTCAATTCACAGGTATCACATTTCAAATAAACTTTGACAGAGAGCAGGTGCAAAAAATGACCAGAGAAAAATTTGAAAACACAGAAAGAGGAACATAAACTTCCCTCTAGCTGTTGCAAACCTCTCAAGAAACCTGAAACAGGGACCAAAAAAGCCACAATTACATAAAAATCTCAAAAGGTAGATCTGAAGCAGGTGGGCAAAATTCCCTCACACTTCAGAGGCAAAACTGTAAAACTTGACACTAAGAAGGGCAATGTATAAGTGGTGAAATAATCAGCTAAACTGATTTTCTCAGGAATGGGGACAACATATTTGATCTCTTTGCATGGCTCATTTCTCTGTTCTTCATGTTCATATTGACTAAGTGGAAAAGAATCAAACCCATTGTTGGTCCTTATGTCCACAAAGCACCTAGCAGTGTGATAATAACATAGGAATCAATAAACAGACTTTCTGCCTTCTGCTGACTTAAATTTAATAGAGCTGACCCTTCCTGAAAAAAAAAATCACAACTTTTATTATTCAGAAAGCAACAACAGGAAAGGTATTACAGTGTAATGCTACACTGAGTGTTTTTTACTAAACTATTCAATTCAATTGCTATCTCAGAAAAACAAGATGTGAGAGAGACAGTATTCACAGCCTTCTTTTATTATTATTCTGCCCAAGATACAACTGAAGCAGGAAGGATAAGCAGTGTAATAGAAACTAAAAGGATCCTTTGCCTGAGTAAACCCTGATACTTCATGCCACTAAGACTGATATTTCATTTCTATTTCTCATTGTACTAGCAGCTCTGAGCATCCAATGTCCCCAAAATTACTTCATTCCCATTTTCTTGGAGGAAGGACAATACATCATATATAGACATATCCCATTGCTTCACCTGTCCCTACCAAGGACTTAGTGTTGGAGTGAGGTACTAAATTTTGCCATCAAGTCAATTTTGCTTAAAATAGATACATATTTCTTTATTTTACTAAAAGGATATAATTATATTCTCTTATGCCAGAAAAGAAAACTATAAAACCCAAGCATGAAAGAACACCCAGTTAGAAATGTGAGAGTGTTAAATCTATAGGGAACATTTACAACAATGTGAGCTCTGCCGAAAGTCTTGGCCAGTTTAGAGCCCTGGCAAAAGCAGGTCAAGCCCCACTGGTGTGAGGAGAATTGTTTGCCTTGCTACCAGGCTGAATTTGACCCATTGTGCAATTAAGAAGTAAAGTGCACCATTAGACAAGTTCATTGTCACAAAGATAGTTAACATTCACTTAATGTGGAGTCCTACCCCCAGGCTTTAGACAGATTTAAAGCTCTGTATTTAAACATAAGCGCTGCTTTGAACCAAGACAATAAAGAAGCCATTAGAAAAAAAGCCTATTAAATACTTACCAGGAAACCTGCTATGGAGGTTAGCATCACAGTTGTATCCATTGAACTGAGCAGTCACTGGAAGCACTTTAATCGTCAGCAGGAGCAGCAACCATACCTGTTCCATTGCAAAACCTAGCAAAACGTTAAGTGGTTATTACACACATCTGTTCATTGCATTAAAGATGCTTACTGCAAACATTCCATCACTCAGGAGGCGTTGGTCTCCAGCAAAGGAACTGAGGATAAAGCTCACAAGCTTGTGGGAAAGAGGTCACAGACAGCGGGGCCCATTTCTCTGCTTCTGAGTAATGTGTAATTTCTGTTAACTTCTACAACTTTTAATCATAACTTGTGACAAAATAAAAGGTACTCAAGGATGATAGATAAGGTAAAAAAAATATATATTCCTGTGTAATTCCTGAATATTTAAATTCCAACGGTTTTTTGACATTTCAGTGTAAAAATTCCTTGAGAAAGACATTGGTAAGACTATTGTTCCAAGTCATGGAAAACCATAGAGATCAATGGCTAGTTAAGCAATTCTCAGGCTCAAGATGCCAGCATAAAAATCATTTCACATCGATTTGCCAAACATTTGTTCTTTGCAGCAACATGCAATTAAATTGAGCTTACACAAAGAGCTGGTACAGACATTTGCATCTACTTGGATTGTATCTGGCAATCAGAACACATTAATTTCTAATGTTCTCAGTAATTATTCCTTTTGGAGGAAAGACCCAAGACGTGATACCTGTGGTATTTACCACAAGGAATAATAAAACCTAACTTCTTATATATGNACAATATACCTGCTGATGCAGACCCCAAATGTGGCAGTGCTTTCCATTTGCTTAGGTAGGAACCCAGCAAAAAGATTTAGGAAATTTCTTCCTCTAAGACTATAAATCAGCTTTTTCCAAGTGGATAAGGAACATGTGCAAACTCCAGAGATGTAGCACACCTAAATGCAGTCACACCTGGCATAGCAAGGGAGAGTCCAGCATTGCTAAGAGCTGGCCATAGCACATGGAGTGAACATTTTAGACAAACCCTCACTTTTAACTGGATCTTTCAAGGCTACACAGCAGTCTGAGCTACTTCTCCTCAATAATGCAAAGGCTTTCACTGCTTTTCAAACCATGCTCATTTCATGCTCTGCATTGAAAGACAGACCCTTAGGGGACACTCCCAAGTGCTTTGTCAACGAACAGATTTGCTCCAACAAAACACTGACGCAAATTCTTCTAAAAAGTCAAAGGTATGTCCAAGTGAACAGCCAATGATTCCTGTTCGAGTCTGCTTGGAAGTACATGGAATAAAATGCAGAATTGGAAACACCAGCTTCCAGCTAAGCATGCAAGTTTGAGAAGTCAGGTGTAGCTTTTGCTATTATCACATCCAAAAGCAGTTCTGCCACCTAGTTCTTCACAACTTCCTCAGTGTGTGAGTTACAGTCACAATGCAACCTCCTTTTCATTTCAGGTGGATACTAAATTCTAAACAAAAGCACTCTTTGACCCTTTACTCTTTTTCCATTAGGTTCCTATGGAGGCTGACAGCACCTGCAGCTAATGTTGATGAAGAATTCGGGAAAACATTAGAAAGGAAATAAAATTTCTAACTGGGTTGCTATGAAACCTCTGTATTTTCATGATCTCTTCACCCTGCCCATTACTCTCAGATGGAGAAGACCGTGGGTTTTTTTGTTTACTATTAAAATCCATACTTTATTTTGAAAGAAACACTTTCCCCTTCAGAAAACTGGCATTTCTCCAGTGTCCTGGAGCCTTATCTCTGCTTGTACAGCAGATACATCAATAAAGAGGCTATTACTGTTCTCTTATATATGGACTGGTTTCTGATGTCCATTACAATGGGCTGTATCAAGGGCAATTTACCAAGATCTAAATCTGAGTTAAATTTTTTAATATCCAGAGTGGTTTTTTTGCTTGGGAAAAAAAAAAAAAAAAAAAAAAAAAAAAAAAAAAAAAAAAAGCAGCAAGCATTTGAAAAGGATTTAATGAAAGGTGCCACTGATAAAGCTGTAGCTATTATTTTAGATGAAAAGCAGAACTCCACAATAAATTCTAAAATTTTAATTATTAAACATAACTTATACTGCTGCATTTTGGAGGGAGGATAAATGATTGCTAAGGAACAAATCTGAATTAACACATTAAGTATTTATAGCATTATTTCTCTAGCTGTATTCAGAACAATTCAGATTTAACACAACCAATAAAGTCCTACTTGCTTTTTGGCTATTGACTCATCTGCATATGGATCAACATGCAGATCCACATCCACCAATTGAGCTGACTCCTACTGCTTTTTGTTAAATAAGCTAGAAACTTGCATTATCTCTCAAGGGAATTGCAGGGCAAAAACGCACCCTGAGAGGCCAACATCAGTGATCTGCCTACCTCAGATGCAATTAAGGGAGCCATTCCTGCTTTTCCAGCCTGGTTTTAAAGGCCTCTAGCAAGTTATTCCTCAACAGAAATTTCTAAACTTCAGTCTCCCAAATATATGGCATCCTAACCAAAAGGTTTGAACCATGCTGGTATGGCTGACCATTTAATACAATTATAGAAGCATAAAGGTTTTATCAAAATAGTAACAGGAACATAATATTATTGCAGGCACATGAGTATGAAACTAAAAATCCATGTACAAAAACGTAAGATAGCAGGCAAGTGTCAGGAATGGGATAATTTTTAACCCAGGAGTGAAACTCATGAGGGAGATACTTGTTTTTATTTATTTTTTTTTTCCTTCATTTAGTATGAAATTCTCAGTGTGCCTTTTTTGAGGAATGCAACTCTTGGTGGTTTCAAAAATAGGTGCTTCTTTGATCTAGTTGCAAATATATTTGGCTGTTAGGAAGACTTCCAGGATTAAAAAGATGCCAACACATCCTGCAAGGGAAATCTGACCCTTTCTATTCATTAAACCCCTAAACAACAAACCTGTACCATGTTTCACTGATGTACCAAGACTCAGGCCCTACTGTTCTGTGCTGCTCGTCACTGAAGAGTACAGAGAGGTCAGAGTTGCAACATGCAGTCCTCACGTTAACTGTTAACACTTTACAAAGCCCTAATCTCTCCTTTGATAAACTTCACCATGTCAGAAAACCTGCAGAGACTTCACAAGTAAAGGTGTTTATGATTTAAACAAGACAAGCTTCTTTTGCAGTCACTTTAGGAATTTAATTCCACTGAGAAGCTGTAGTTTGGTTTAAATTCCCTCTTCTTTCCTCTCTCATGACCTGATATTCATTTCTCTTCTTTCCCATCCTCTCCAAAAAGCTCTTCAAAAGTGTTCCATTGTCATCATCATTCACTGATTCAGCCCTACATTTTTATTGACATGCATTTGTGAGCCAGTTGTGACTTCTGAGTACATTATTATTTCAAATATTCTTCCTGTATTTTTCAAGAGTTTCCTGTAATCCACTGTTTATTCTCCTTAATTCAAAGGGTATGGCAGTTTAGCAGAATAATTTGGTGATCTTGATGCCTTCTGACTGGATACACCTTTCAAAAAAAGCAGTTAATAACGAAAACTTCTGAAAGAAAATTATAGATGTGATGAGCACATAATAAGCTGCTGGCCCATTTATAAGTGTTTTCATATATATCTAGTAACTACCTAAATATTGTCCAGCAATGTACATTAGGTACCTACAAGTAATGGAATAAGAACATTACTTCTGCTCATAAAAATATTTTCAAATTATCTTTACATAGATCAATGAGTCCGTCTGGGTTATCTCATGGCGAAATAGCTCCTTGTCCTCCTGGCCTGCATTCACCTTCCTGCCACACTTGCTTCTGCAGGTGCAGCCAAGCTGTGGCTCTGCATTGACTGTGCTGCTGTCAGGTCCTCCAGAAACCACTTTGCTTCTAAACACTCACGAGGTCATTTGGCACCACGTAAAAGTAACCGGGTGAGCAAGAACAGAAGAATGCCTCTCTGCCTCAAGCTCTTCAGTGGAACTTTCTCTTTTAACTTGTACGTCCTGTTGAAATAAATTATCCAGATCGTTTTCACTACCGCCTTCCACTTTATGTCCTTGAGTCTTATGATGCAGACAAAACAGGACTTGGACCTTTACAGCAACTGTTTTAAAGATAAGCTTGTCACAAGGTGATAATTGTCTTTTTTCAAAAGGTTTTTTTGAAACCTGAGATGCAAAGAGCTTTAGGAAACATTTCAACTATAAAATTTCTCTATGTTTGTGGATAATCTTTGGTTCTGAGAATTTGAAACACGTGTCCTCCTTTTAGAGTGTTTTGTGATTTCAGACTCCATGGTGCCATCACATTTCTGACACCTGGCAAAGCCCGCAAAGCCAAAAAAATAAATATATGCAGACACACATATATGTTCATGACAAATATATACACACAGAGGCACACACGTGGACCTTCAATTTCAACAGTAATGAACAGCCTGTGGTTCCCAAAATTACAGTATTTGAGGGCTCACAGCAAACGTAAGAATTTAACTTATATGAGGAAATAATAAAACTAAGAAATCAGTGCACCACAAAATGTACAAAACCAGCTGGTTTTTCACACACCGAAAATGTGAAAATATTTTTGTTTTAAATCAGTAAACTAATCTCTCTCACAGCTGTTCAGAACACAGCAGTTGTGGACTGAATGAGAAAGATCACACTTTAAAAACACACCTTGGTCGGGCACAGACTTGCCTTCAGCATCAATTATTTGGCCCCAGAATGACCTGTATGTATTTTCTAGTCATATTTTCCCTCTCAGTTCTTGAGATTTATAAACAAGAATCCTGGATTAGCACCATAATATATCAAATTTTTAATTAAATATTGGCTCAAAGCTTGGGCCACCTTCCTAATCAAAATTCCACCAGAACCAAACAGAAGCTTTCCTGGACAAATTCTAACTCATAGCTAAAGTCTCAAATGCCCAGATGTTTTGTGAATCAATCAGGTGTCCATATTGTCCAAGGAAAATAAGACTGGGGAAGAAATTTTTACAGATTTTGAAAAACAAAGCTTTTACTTTGGTTCAAAACTTTTAAAAATTCTAGTGTAAGTTAAAAGAATTTTGGGTTATTTTCAAGTATTTTTGCAATAATCTCTTTCAAAGAACAAAAAAACCGAAGAGCCTGAGAAAGAGGTAGTAAGTTTCCACAAAAGGAAGCCACATCAAAATCATTAGATTTTAATCTGAAAGTCTTCAAATTTTCACCAGCACACCACAATGGTCAACTCCTACTCAAGATCATAAAATATTTATATGGAAGCAATCCATAGTGTGTTTATGAATTGAAATAATACCTCTAAACCCTGCTGAGCACCAAATGGGTGAAAACCTACGTCTGCTTCCAAAATTCACAGCTCAGTATTTTTTGTGAATATTATTACTGTAGTGAGAAATAAATGTGTATGTTGGGTAAATAATAGAAGCCTTACAGCCATGCAGAGCTCTTGAATCTATAAAACCAGGTGTGTTTAGAGAGAGGCACTAGCACAGGTCCATCTGGAGCTTCATCTCAGAGCCTCAGATAGGCAAAAATCCAGCTGAGACAGTTTTTCTACCTGCCTAATGACTAGGAAAATTTAATTAGTGTACCATACTGCCAATAAGCTGTTAAAAAAAAAAACCTACATTTTAACACTTCAAAACATTCTTAATAAACTTTTAAACACTGTACCTTAGTATACGTGTATGTCTCCATTTTTACAATCAATCCTTGGATGCACTGCGGGGGCTTTTTAATCTAGTCTGAAAAAAAACTAATTTAACTGCATATTTACAATGGAAGAAGAGAACAAGTGATCAAGTGAATTTTATGCCTTTATGAAATATTTGTAAGAGATTTATAAAAAGCAGCATAATATCTTCTTCTAAGGAGGCAGACTACTGGGAAAATACAATTATAAAAGTATAAATCAATCTAAACAACTACTTGATGAACAAGCCAGAGATCTTGACTTACTAGGTCTATTTAAATTTATTTTCTTGCAAGTGTTGAGGTCATGGACTAGACAATTAACCTGCTATTCTGTGCAAAATAACATAATTATTCTAGTGTTTCTTACATCCACTAGTGAAATAATATTCTTCAAATGTTATATCTTCCCCCTACACTGTTCCATATTATTTTCACCTTAGCTCTGCTTAATGAAGGAACAGTTGAATTTTAGTTTAAATATTTCCAGAATACTTTCTTTGCAGTCCCACAAAAGCAGCTTCCACAGTATATTTATATCTCTCTTCCAGATATTTATTTTAGCAACCTAAGAAAATGTTAGCATGTTTCAAATAATGCTAATCATTATAATTACGTATCAGAGAGATAAGCTAAAAAATTTAAGTCTCTGTTTGAAATTTTGTTTTCAAATCCATGGTTCACAGATACCCCAATAAATTGTGAAAACACAAATCAGCTTTAAGTTCCACATATAGAAATGCACAAAATGACATCTCCTGAGCCTCACAGAAAAGACTCATTTCTATTCTATTCTTCCAACCTGAATGAACTAACCAGGGTTTCCCACAGGACATGCATGCAAATGCAAAGCACAGAATGTTGCCAGTGAAAACAGATTTGCAAGGAAAATGGGTGTCAAGGAAGAGATTTAAATTCAAGGCCTTGGACCTGAATTAAACAGTTTTGAACAGATTATCCTCTCACTTTCATACTCTTCATATTGTCTACTACATAGAAAAACTTTGAAATCAGCAAGATACCTGAGGAAAAAAGATAGGAAATTCAGTATAAGATTTTTGAGACTATTGCAGTGAGTGGCCTGAAAAGATCATTTTAGCTCAAATTCAGATGATCTTGGCAAATCAAGATCTCCTTTTAATCATTAAAATCCCACATAATTTGGCTTGTTGTGCTCTGCTTTTCTTGAATCTTGTGGTTCAGAGTTGAATTCCGTAATGCAACTTCAGTGGATTCAACTGAAACGCCAAGAATATAAACCCACTGAAAACATTCATAGATTCCCTACTGAGGTCACCGCATTTCTGACTCACATCATAAAACTGAAATAAAAATCATGTTGGATTTTCTACTTCTTTCTTCAGCTACAAGATACTATAAACAAGCTGATTGCAAAACAAGAGCCATCAGATAACCACCAGCTGTGCCACATTCACTTACAGACTGGCAAGTACATACAGAAGTATCTGTAATGAACACAACTACAGCGTTTAAGATACTGTCTAATTAATCCAATAGTGGAAAAAAAATGGGACAATTTAGCTCTATTGCAGCTGGTCTACATCGTGTTTCTCTTTCACTTTCAGTGGAGACATTTCAATTTGACAATCACTGAGACTAAAGCAAGTCCACGATTATCTTGGACTGAAATAACAAAAGTAACAATTGTGTCCTGTTCCCTGCAAGAGTAATGTACAAAGACTGCCCCTAAAGCCTGGAACTAAGAGACTGTTCCTAAGCTTAAATAATATTATCCACACATGCACATTCAGTCTACAGATTTCCTTCTCAGACCACTGATTGTTATATGAGGGTTCCATCAGCCAGCAAATCTACAGAAACTATCAAATCATCTGATTTAGGGCCCTGAAGTGTCATCACATTCTACTGTACTTCAGTCGCCTCTAACCAAGGTCTGGATTCAAAAACACTGATCTACTGATGAGATGCTCTTAATCCTATTGCCTGACCCCAGAGTCCTGCAATCACATGGGCAGATAAAGATCTAGATGAGTATCATTCTACTTAATTACTCTTTTTATGCTTTTGAAGAGAGCAATATAAATATAAATCTTCAGTAAAATAATGCTTGATGTCACTAGCAAGTAGATTATACTGCAGCCATCTGTTTGCAGCTTGAAAAGTCACCAGTAAAATAAGAGTTCCCTGACAAAAAGTAGCAAGAGTTTATGCCATCACAATTAGTTCATTTTCCTCACTCTTAGAAACAACAATTAAGGAGTAAGGATGTAGAATAATGCTGCAGTAGAGTACAACCTTATCTAATCCTTGGAAATTAAACAGATTTGCAGGAAAATATGCTGCTACTATCTGGCTCAAAGAAAACATGTAATGCCACATAAACTGTAAATCAAAGAGATTATCTTCCCAGATTTATATTTTAAAAAAAAACCTATTTCTATTGTGAAATAGAAGAGATTCACTTATGTTTATTTCTTTGACCGTGTATCGAGTCTATGTTGGAGCCATTTGGGACTTAAGATTTCAAGCAATTTTTGAGCCAACCTGAATAACAAGCCTGAGGGGTACTGCTTAAGAGCTAACTGAAAGAAAACAAAACATTGTGCACTGGTAAAACCATTCTTTGATAAAGAATATGAGAGCAGGGCCAGCATTCCTATCTTCTGCAGCTCTTAAGGTTTTTCCCCCAGTGCACAAGGCAATTATAGTAACTATGTCAATTTGGACAGTATCAGCTCATCAGCTTAACCAAAGACTTGATTACAAATCCCCACAATCTCGATTGAATATATTACCATTATTATTACTTTAAAAATAAACAAAGGTGGTGCAATTACCATGTCCAGCCAGCTTTGTGACCAGAAACAATGTAATTTCCAATCAACCAACTCCTGTCATTCAATGGCAGTGGAGCCAGATAAGAAGTCCTACTTATCAAAATTTTCCTCCATCAATGCACTTATTGTGGGAACAGGCTGACTGACACCACAAGTTGGATAACATTGTCTCCTTCAAGCAACTGATTGTTTCCCTCCTGAAAGCAACATGACTGGGTTTGACATACATTGATAGCCTCCACATTGCACAGGGTTTAAAACCTTCCTCCCCTAGCATTAACAGCTTGAGTCTGGCCTGGCTATCCTTAGGTAGAAGCTAAGTTGCAAAAGTCAGTCACAGTTGGATGTTAATGCCTTCATGTTTTCATCAGCCACTCCCTGCACACTTCTTCCCCAAAAAACCACCACTGAGATTTCCTAGTGAGGTTAAATTAGCCTGACAGGTGATAAAGTAAGAATTTTTGTTTAAAGTAATGAATACTGTGACACTAACCAAAATTTTAGTAAGTCCTAGTTGGCTGACATGGTGGGCACTTACCCAAATCCCCTGCAGTTGTTGAGTCAGCTGTACTCCATCTATCCCGTGCTCCTGCATGTGATCAACTGTTCAACTCCTCTGCCCTGCAGAACTTTTTCAGAAAATACTCTGAGCCTGTGGATGGAGGAAAAGAGACACTCATTATGAAAATTCTTTTTAAAACAGGTCTGGATTTCAGATGGGAAAATTTGACAGGTCTCAGAATACTTTACAAGCCTGTTCATCATCAGAATGAAACCCGAGTAGGTTCTTTATGGTGGCTTTTTCAATCCTCTGCCTCTTTTTTTTTCTTGCAGGCTTTTGATCTGTTTCTCTTCACTTCTATGAAGATCTCCAGAGGACCATGTGGGGCAAACAATCAACCTGGAGAAATTATTCTGTCATCAGCTTGTTGAGGGAAAACCTTGTCTGCTTAAAAAGAGGGGTGGGAGGAAGGAGAGAGATGGAAGCATTGAGATAGGATCAGTAACTAAACTGCAAGGTTATCAATGTACCGTTGTGTGTTGTGAGAAGTGTCTTTTTTCTTTTTTTCAGCTCCGGGCTAAACTCATAGTGCTAAACAAAACAAAAGCATAAAGAGCGACATTTCACGCTGTGATGAAAATGTGATATAGGGGTGTCACCATGAATACAGGTGTCAACAGAATGATAATTACCAACAGGACATCAATGCACACAAAGCCAAGAGCACACAAAGGCAAAGATCAAGCTGCTAGAAACTAAGCCTGCTTCATAACATCTACTCCTCTGTTTCTGGGATTTGGAGGGGGGTGTTTAACTCCCATTTCTGGCATTAGACTTCTTCCTCCTTCTGCCCTCTCCCTTCAGTTTATATTGTAATCATCTATGCCTGGAAGCTTTTGTTACACCTTTGGCCAGGCAAAACAGTAGTTTGTAGGCTTTTGCATCATAGACACAGCTCTGAGGTGCCTGGATTTGTTGGAATGTAGGGCAGTTTTTAGAAAAGCCCCTCCTCTGCCATGCCTTTACTTCGGCGAGCTCCTCTTCAATAAACATCAAAGTGCTGCAGAGCCCACTGTGTACATTCATGGCAACCCCGGCAGGCCCCCTTAGAGCAGACACGGCAGAACCAGCCCTGCATGATGCACTGACTTACCTCCTCCTCCTCAAAGTCCCATGTCAGAACAGTGCCAGAAAATGCAGGAAAGCAGATTTTCCTTTCAACACTGAAGTGTAGCACAAACCCAAATTCTTAACCTAATATCAGTTTCACAAACAAGTGCATTTAAATAACAGTCTAACCTTGAGTAGGTTTCCAAAATGAAAACCTCTATTCATGTTGTTTTATTTAAGACATATCTAATACCAAAAGTCATCCCTTGTATTTTGGTCTTCAGATGAGATTATTGAAAACATCAAAACATCATAAATATTTCTGTTTCCACTGACAGCAATTGCAGCAATGAAATCCTGACAGGTGTCATCCCACCTTTCCCTTGCTGCAGACTGTTTTTCATTAAATAAAGGAGACAAGGCACAAGACTGCAGGACATGTCATTAGAACATGAGACACTCAAGGAGCTGGTCACCAGCAGCTGTGCACGGAGGAGAGGTGTCTGTGCACTTCTGGGACACACAGCTCTCCCCAAAAGCTCTAGGAGCAGCTTGGCTGAGGTGAGCACCCTTCTACCTGCCCACATGTGTGAGCAGAGGTGGGTTAAAAGCTGGCTGGGCAGCAGAACTCACAGTACTGCACCACCTTCATCCCACCAGGTCACACAGCATGCACTCCCATGGAAATCATTGCTGACAAGCACCTCTCAACTTCTCCTTCTCAGGGAAACAGTGATTACCAAATGTTCCCAAACCCAAGTAACCTTCTCCACCTAGAAGGGCAGCAGTTTTCCCCTCAATCTTTTAAAATCCCACAGGCAGGGTGAAAAAGAGCCCAACATGTTTCATCAGTAATTAATTGCTCTTATTTTTAGGAAGCAATCAATCAACAAATACCTGTTCTTAGTAGAAACAGGTCCTTCACTGCCATAACACTGTACCTATAGGTGACCTGAAGGATATACCACATGCCCTCTAAAACCCAAGTTTGTTTTCAAGTTCTCTATACAGAATTCAGTCATTCCCCTGCTATATAATGTGTTATTTCTCTATTCTTTACATTTGAATACAAATAAATCCCTGAATTCTTTGACAGGAAAAAGAAAACAAACAAACCTGACTATTTCACCATTAACCCTTGAGACAATATGCCCCCAAATATTTGATTTTCTAATCTAAGAGTGTATTCATACGGGAAACTATTTTCATCCTATATAATATTCAATAGTTTTGCAAATCTTCCTTATGATTTCAAACCATTATTCTGGCCAGAACAAATAAGACTACAGTTCTATGAACAGATCACAACAAGCTTTCTAAATGTACCTCATTCTGAGTAAGGGACATCTTGCTCATTTCCAAATTAAAAATCTGTCTCGATTCCACAAATCCCTCTGCCTATCTCACTCATATTTTATATATTATTTGAAATAGGACAAGCTGATTCTTCTAAACCATAATTTTCCAGGAGATTTAGACACAGTTTGATTACTAATTTTATCAATTAGTTTCTAAGAAACTTTGTCTTTTCATATAGAAATGTATAACACATAAGCAAAAAACATTTCTTTTTCCCTCCCCTCCAGGACTTAGGAAGTCTCCACATTTCGTTACTAATACCTAAATACCTGTGAGGAGACAGAGAGAGTGCAAGAGAATAGAAAACTTTAAGAAAATAACAAATATCAAATAAAATGTTATGTCCAAAGATTATTAACCAGTCCACATGCAAACCAAATTCTACTGCTGATTTGCCCACAATGTAACTACTTATTTGCCAGATTTACAATTATCTTAACAAAAATAAGATAGATAATATGATCCTTTATCATTAACCAGAAAAGAAACCTTGGGTTTTATCACTATTATCCTCTTGTAAAGAGCTCTGTAACTATCTCAAACTTGCTTCTACCAAACACTGACCAAATAAGAACTTCACTGTTAATGTGAAATTTTACAAACCCCAGCTAGATTGCTAGCTTTAAGCACAGAGCCATTTCAAAACAAAATATTCTTCAACATCATAGGACATATGAAATTCCCATTCTCAGTTTGAAAGTGAAATGCTTTGCTCTGTGAAGAGGAATTCCAGGTTTTTTGGAAATGAGCTCTGAAGGTGCACAGTGATTGCCAGAGTGCCCATAAAATGCATTCTGCAGCCTAAATCACCTTCTAATGGAGCAATACAGCCAAAGCACAGCTCCATTGTTTAGGAACAGAGGAAGTCTTATACACAATTAGATAAGTAATTTTTCTAGTCATATGCTTTTTGTAGAATATATGTCAACATCAAATGTTTAAAATATGTCTGAAAAAAGAAAGGATAGTTAAAAGAACAACCTCAGCTGCCAAAACACAAACAAGCAAATCCTTCTGACAAAATAACCTGTTAAAATTTGGCATATTTTTGGGACATATATCTGTGTATATAGGCTTATATTTGAGAATATTCTCATGGATTTCCTCCCTAGACATCATCATCATCCACAATCAGTTCTTCTGACAGTGAAATTTTGGAAGCCTCCAAACAGTCCCCCACTCCTTCTCCAGTTGCTGTGTGTTTCTCATAGCTGTATTCATGTGCATTTAAACCCCCCCCACACACACTTGCTTTTCTAGGCATTTCTCAGTACTAAGTCCACATTAAGCCCCTTGATATAAGCAATTCACATTACTACCCAGGTTTCTTTTCTAAAAGATCAGATTTAATTTGAACCCCAGATAAACTGGGTTAACTTATATAATTCTTACTGTACTGATTACTTAATCAATGAGTGCTGCAACCACAAGGAAAAAAAATTTTAAGAATCAATACTGCTTGAGAGATNAACTGGGTTAACTTATATAATTCTTACTGTACCTAATCAATGAGTGCTGCAACCACAAGGAAAAAAAATTTTAAGAATCAATACTGCTTGAGAGATTCCTCCCTAGTTGTAATCAAATATATTCACACAAGCACATGGCTTAAAAATTGTCATGGCTGTTTACATTATTGGCATCTAGAGAAAAAGTGCATACCAGTTTTAACTGAATAGCATTCAACCTCAACACCATCTAGTTCACCTTCTATCTTGCCAAAGCAAGTGTAATTTAAATCTCTCTAATGTAAACTGTTCTGTTAGTAGAACAGGGAGCACAAGCAAGAAAAATGATCATGAAATTATACTTGCACTGAAACATCACAGAACCCAAATCTAGTTAGGCAAAGTTTTACCAAAGGGAGAAGAAACATGACCTGAGCAGATTGTAAATAACCCTGGCATCAGTTTCATTTAGGTAGAGAGCACAGAATCGAGATAGACAAATCCCTGTTATTTTTACTAGTACACAACAACATACATCAAAAGACCAGCATGTTTCAGTATTAGCAGAGGTAAGTGTGAATTAGAAATGGCTGTGGTTACAAATTGGGAATTGGAATAAAAAGCATTCACAAGATTCCTTCAGCTTCTCTGGATTTATGCACACCTGTCTGCTCGGTGGTGCTCCCTATGCATTAGAAAAGCATTAAAACCAGATCATTTCTTGATTGAAAATTCCTTTTTATGTCACAACTCTGCTTTTTAGTTTTAGATTTTTAAGCCCCTATTGGCAGAATCTATATCTGATCAAAATCTACACCTTAGATGACCTAAGTTCACCAGTGGCTATATTGAAAATGAGTTTTTGAAAATGTTGACAATTACAGACTTGACAGTCCGGTGGGAAAATAAATCTGGAATTCAACTTCCTCTTGGATTATACAGAAAAATTTCTTTTGTCCCAAATCTAGAAATCCCATAAAAATCACCATATTACTGTTTGCTCTCTTTTTTCCAGTTATTGAGTTACACTTTTCACACACAAAATGCAAGTTTGTTTTTAAGGCTACAATTTCAAAATATGCACGCTCATTGGTAGCATTAGATGAATCCTAAACACTGCACACTTTTACATAATAACTGAGACACCCTCCTTTATGAACACATTTTCACCTCCTAGCCAAACTCACAGTCTCTATTCCTGTCCTGGATTATACTTAATTTTTCAGTAGTTAAAGCATTTTTTTCTTCTGCAGAGGCCCTCAGATGAGAAAGAAAGGGTGTGTTTGACCTGAAAGGAACATTCACTTGGTCCTCTTGCTTTACAGCATAGCCTCTTTCCTTGTCTCCCTCTGCCATTAGCTTCTTCAACTAAATGCAGATGTCACCAGCCTTTCTTTAGCAAGGGGAAATAAGTGTCCCATTAAGTACTTAGAGGAGTGGACAGATTCTCCCATTCAGCTGGTTCCCTACACACTTGCTGGTGCTGAACAGCAAATCTTCTATTTCTGAGAAAGGGCTATCACAGAGAGGTCATTTTCCTCTAAGTGGTTTCCTTATTTCACCTGTTCTCAAGTTTAGTGTTAAGTTGCTGAAAGATTACCTCATTCATATGATTGGAAGTCTGTTCGCCTCCAGAGTGTAGGGTGAATGAGGCAATAATTATTTGTTGGAAAAATACAGGTAGTTTAGCTTGCATTGCAAAGAAATATGCCTGAAGTTGTCATTATTCCAGGGATGAATCCTGAGACCTCTATTTCCTTTTCAGACAGTCAGGCCCTGCTCACAATGGTGAAAAATTACATGTGGATGGTCCCAGCTGCTGCTCCCTCTCAGTGAGAGCCCAAAGTGAACTGGGGCACAGGGGTTGCCTGACCAAGCACTGCTGCAGACCATGTGTGCTGTGTGCTCCCACAGCCTGGGGCTTCTCCAAGAAGGAAAGCAATCACCAAGCAAGGTAGGATGGGAGTTTAATGTACTTTAATACACCAGAGAAGTTCCCCAAGCCAAATGGTTTCCCCTGCCTCCTTTGGCGTAAATGGGTTTCTCAGCTTTAGAGCCTGGTTTACATTACACTAGAAGCTTCTTTTGGGACTCTCTTATTTTTGGGGGCAGGGGGGGTTTAGGCTACTTTTTTTCAAGAAAAAAAATCAAGTGCAGTGTTAGTGAAATAGAAGTAGAGTTTGCCATGTTTAGTCAATTCATGGAAAAATTTCTAAGACCACTTTCCATGAGATTTTTCCAGCCAAATACAGTCACTGTTGTAGTTATTAGGACAATTTTCTATAATTTAATGCAAGATTAATATTCCAAAACAATAAGACCATTAAATGTCAGGAGACTCTAATAAAGGAGTAAAAAAGAGTGACAGAGATCGGAAAGATTTTTCCATAGAAAAGCTTTGACTCATTCCTCCTAGGTTGCACCTGCTCTCAGAATACAAAAGCAGCAAACTGCTCCTAGGAAGAAATAAGCTTACTACACAAGCCTTATGAACTGCATTTAAGATGCATGTTCATTATTTTGCAGAAGGAATGTTCAGCAGGATCAATATGCCATCAAGATAAAAGAAGAGCATAAATTGTCCTCAGAGTTGGTCAGAATTTTCTTTACTGTCAGCCAGGGAATTAAAAACAGGGCAGGAGGCATATTAAAACTGTGCTTTTATAAGCCTAATCAGTAGGCTGGAAAATGAGTTTCACAAAGAGATAATGAGCTTCCAAATCATAATTTGCCAGGGGTGCATCGATTTTCACTCATCTTCTGATCCTTTACGATCACCCAGCACAAGAACACCTTTCTGCCCCAGGCTCCCACCAAGCAGGGGCATGTGCCAGAACAGCTCTCCCTGTGCAAGGAGGAGTTACCATTTTAATGGCTACATCAGCTAAAAAGGTCATGAATTTGGATCTACTTAATATTTCATGGTCATCATCAAAGCTGAGAATGAAAGCATTTTTGTGTCCTGTGGAAAAAAATATTTGCTTCCCCTCTTGGGCACCTTCACAGATATAGCAAAGAGCTAATCATCATAAGTTGACAAAATCAGTCATGCTGCCACCACTGTGGCTTTACCAAGTCCGTGTTCTCATCCCAGTCCATCCCCAGAACTATTAGGCCATTTACCCAGTACACAGGAGAGCAGACTGAATGTCCCTCCACCTTGAGGACCACTCCAATTTTTGGACATATCCTTTCTTTTTTCCATTCTGTCTCATCTCTGAACAAGTTAGATGTTCCCTAAGTTGTTCATTTCAGTGGAGAATGAGGATTATGCCCCTTACCTTAGTAGTCAGTCAAATAAGATCAGATATTTATATGGGGGGATGAGAGAGAAGGAATCTGCTACTCTCTCTCCTTCATTGTTTGAATATGTATTTTTAATAGCTCAGTTTATATCCCATGGCAAGAAACAACCTACCCCACATTCTCCATTGAGAGAACTCAAAGTTGATGCTTCCTCCTTCCCTTGTTCATTAGCTAAAATGCCCATCACCAGACTTAGCAGATGTGTCTGAATTGGTAAGACTGGTCCCCACTTTGAACTGCCCTTGTCTGAAATACTCTGAACTTCTTCACTGTGCAGTGACCGTGCACTGGGACAGGTTGCCCAGGGAGGCTGTAGAGACTCCCTCACTGGAGATATTCCAGACCTGTCTGGAGGCAACGCTGTGCTCTGGGATGACCCTGCTTGAGCAGGGAGGTTGGACCAGATGATCCATTGCAGTCCCTTCCAACTTACCCAGTCTGTGATTTTGTCCCTTCTTTGCTGTTATATTACAAGGGTCTGCAAGGCAGCTTCTCAGGACTAAAAATTAAAACATACTTGCTGTTCAGCATTACATACCTTAATTTTTATCTCCCTCCATGCAAAAGCCAGCACTAAGAGCTACAAAGTTTAAGCTCTAAATTGCATACTCATTTTCTAGAGAAAGCTTAGAAGAAATGAATGCTTGCAAATCTTCATTAGTCTGTACATTAAGGAAAGATACTGTAGGCTAAATATCTGAATTGCCTATTAAGTACCAAAGCAACAGCTCAAAGTCTATGTTAGTACACTAAATGAAAACACTGCCAAACAACCCCAAAAAACAAAAAACAGTGTGATTAAATATATGTTAAAATAATCCATAAAAATCAAAAAGAGAGGAAAATATATCTTCTCAAGAATTACAGCTCCACTTGATCTATTTCTTTCCTTACTATTAAGTCCACTGCATTATTTATTCATTCAAGTGCTTTAATCAAGATAACCACCCAGAAGTCATTTGATTTAAAAGAACTGTTACTGCTAAATGTAGCAGTAACAGATCACAGCAATTTCCAGCCCACCATTATGTGTGGCAGCACAAAAAGCTTGCTGCACTGACACATTGTATGGCTACAGAAAAAAAGACATTTGGGGATGTAAAGTGAGATTTTTATCTTCCTTTGAAAAAGAAATACTGCTGTGAGAAGACAGTCCTCCCCCTTTTTGCTCAGCCCCAGAACCCACAATAACCACATCAGCCATGGTTTGAAGGTTTATCCTGCAAGGTGAGACAGTGTTTAACTTCAGTGTATTTCAAGCATACAGCTCTATCTTGGGAGCCAGGCTACAGCAACAGGGGACCCCCAAACATTTTTAAAAACCTATCCAAGAACCAGGTAAATACCCAGGACATGTACATGGACAAAACACACTCTATTATGCCTTGCACAAGTGTTGTCAAGCTTTAGAATGCAGAGCAGCAGGGGCTGAAACGATGCAGGGATAGCCACAGACTCTCACACTTGTTGCCAGCTACACAAGGACAACAACCCTTCCCAAAACATGGATTTTTAGGTAAAGCTGTGTTCAATGGATGTTTTATTTCTTTTTCTATGTATTCTCACACTGTGGCTAGAGTGTCTCCTGTAATTTGTTTGTAAAGGTACTTACTTTTTTCTCTACATTTTTTTGAGCAGTGAAAATAAAATCAGATTAAAGGGACCAAAACATTAGCATGTCGGTCATTGAAAATATCTCAAGTAAAATGTTAAATAAATCATTAAAACAGCATCAGAGTTTGGGTTTGGTTTTTTTTTTTTTTAGCTTGATACATCTGAAAGATTTTTTCAGAAGCTGAATTCCACAGACCATTTGCAAATTCATTTCCATTTCAAATCGGGGTGCTGGGGAAATAAAGAGATCGTTTTTTCTAAAATAAATGTTGGGAAGTTCTCTTGTGAAATGGAGAAATCCATTTCTCAGCCAGCTGGCTCCATCAGATCTCTTTCTAAAATCAAACCACTACGAGATACAAAAACTTTTAAGTAACATAAAAAGGAATACATTGAACACTACAGCTAAATTGGAACACAGACGGTTTTAAAATTAGAACAGAGAAAAGAACATATGAATAACAATGGGTCACAAAACAGAGAAAAAGCAAGAACTTTAGCAATACTATTCCTGAATAAAACACAAAACACAGCTTCAAGAGCAACCTTGTAGCAATGAAGAGCTACAGACCCATGATTAACTTAAAAGAAATACTGGAGAAAACTAGAAAGTTCCTATCAGTTTGCAGAGATGCAGAAAAAAGATCATGTTTTAAAAATCTGCCCAACACATACACACAAACTCTACTCATGTAATAAATCTTTTTACACATAAAAATTTATTTTTCCCTCAACAGGACCCATGTACAACCTTGGAGACAGAGAGTCACGTTTCTGATGTCAAAATAGACGTAAGCTTGTGGGAATAATATCAGCAGTAAAAAATGGAATCAGAGTAAAGTAGGCAAAAACCCTTACTAAAATAATCTACAATTGTAACTACTAATGATTATAACAATCTTTAAACAGATGAGTCAGGACACGATCTTGTGTCTGTTTTAAAGCAGTATATCCAGAGACCACAACTATACTTGTAGCTTATAGCTTAAGATAGTACATGGGAAAGGAGATCATAAACAAAGCCTACAGTTTTTACACTTTTTCTACACAGTCCACATAATTTTCAGCTTTACTTCCAAACAAAAGTAACTACTATTGCTTTTTATTATTCTATGCAAGAAGCTGCTCTCTTAAGATGAAAGCATGCTACTTGCAAGACAAATACATCTGGGAAAACAATTGTGCTTTGGAGAGTTTACTGTCTAGTTTAATGCCAAACACTATAAGGAGGAATAAAAATAATATATGGAAAAAATATACAACATAATGCACAAGTTATAAAAAGCCCACACTTAAATTCATTTTTCTTAAATAAATAACATTTTCAATTCTCTTTCAGCTTTGTATTTCTATTTTCTTTCAGCTAAAGTGCTGGTTAAAAAACTTTAATAAGATAAAGCACTCTCTATAAAATCCTTTGATTATTATATACTGTTTCTATTGTAATAATCTTACATTTGTGCCAGAGACTGCATAAACACCAAGATGATAGCATCTGTCCCAAAGGCTTAGTAATTATATTTGCAGTGCATGAGAACACGGGGCTACAGAGAGGACAGCCAGTAAAGCCATGAGACCCCACCCAGCAGCACGGGGAGTTGTGGTCCTTGGGCCCTCCTCTTGGAGCAGCAGGGGAGATAAGCCAGATAAATCCCATCCCCAGCCATAAACCCAGCCGCTGCTCCCAGCCTTTCCATGCTCTTTGCTGTCACATTGAAGCATCTCTTCTGGGAATGGAGGAGAAATGGTTTAGACCATGAGCAGTCCAGCCAAGATGCGTTCAGGCCTTAACACAACAGAGGCTTAATAGGGAGGGAAACAAGTAGATTTAGAGATATTTGCTAGGATTTCTTACCTGGCATGAGAGAAAGCCAAATAATGAAGATAATCTTTTAAGATTTAAGCAGGACACATCACTGATTACAGGGAGAAGGCAACATTATCAGTACTGAGTGAGGAAGAAGCTGTAACATCTAAAGCCACGAAGGGCCTTGCAAAGACAGACAGAAGTCAGTGCAGAAGGAGGCAGCAGCAAGTGAACAAAGAAGCAGGCAACACTGACACAGCCAAAACTGTACTTTCACATCCTAGAGGAGTACAAGCAGAGCACGAGTACACTCAGCAAGCCAGCAGCCAGGGAGGCAGAGCCCCCACCTCTGGAACAAGACACAGAGTGTAATGACAAGAGCAGCCTCATCTGCTTGCACAACAAGGAAAACAGATTTCATGGAAGGGACCTGCAGTACTTAGACACTGCCGAGAGATAATCACATTAACACAGATCAATACACTGGGTATGCATATCAATGTTTGAAAGTAACTACTACCAGAATTCACTTACTTCTACTTATACTCACATTGCCTCTGTGCACACAGTAAACTATTGCATTTCATTCCTTTATTTCAAAAATCTATATTAATAGTACCAGACAAGGGCTCTCTGCTTGTAAATAACTAACTTGGCTTATATTTGGCTTAAATAAGGTTCTATAATGCCGTTATTTAAAAAATACTACTAACTATGAGCAAGAGAAGAACAAAACTGATCATCAGCATAAATAGCTGGACCAGATTTATAGTCCATAAGTTTGCAAGGACAGGTGACCTTGCTGGCAGGTTCTTTTACAGCAGAGATGCTTGTTCTAGGGATATAAAACGTCATGCAATTAATGATGTGGAAAGACTCAACTTCTAATAAGTTTCATCTGAGTTCATTTATTGACTTAAGTTAGCATGGTAAATTTATGAAGAAGTATGGGAGCTAAAATATACCTATAGGAGTAACAATTAGGTCAGACAATTTTACCACCCCCTTAAGAAAAAGGTTATCAACCAACATAACACTTCAGGTTACAACTTTTTAAGCTAAATATTTATATTAGGAAAAATATAGGCAGGGACTTAGTTGATACTTTAGTCTATTTTTATGCATGTGTATTCTTAATATCCTAGTAAATAGTTGATGAAGTAGATTTAGTGGCTCCACTAAATTAGGGTGTCTTATATTTACATGATTATTTCATTACCTGTACCTTTAAGTTATTTATCTGGGAGAAAAATTACTTCATCTTAGATCCAGACTAAGGCCTTTTAAACACTAAGTAGGAACACAGTAAGTTGGCAGTGCCTACATGTCTTGTGNCTTCCACAAGCAAACAAAAAACAAAGGAATCCACGAACTCTAAAGAACATCCAGATGGGAATCGAGTCATTCGCAGAACTGGTGTGGTTTGTGCACTTCCCTGATACACAAAACCTTGTGCCACTGGCTTCCATCAATTTAGTTTCCCATTTTTCTGCAACACGTTAATGTAGCCATTCCTCTCTTCTCCATTAGGAGATGCATTCCAGAGACCTCACTGAAGGGTGAGATGCTGTGTTAATGTGGCTAACATGAGTAAAATTCGTACAATTCCTACCTAATTTTAAAATTGTCATAGAAAAAGGAAAAAATAAAAAGAAGTTTCCACCAGCTGAAACATTTTGCAAGATCATAGTTTCTCTGCACTTTCATAGTCTGAACAGCTCCAAGCCATTCCCAGCACCTCTGGAACAGTCCTGCATCATGATGACCTCAAGACCAACCACCCTTTCCACTGCCTCTACAGACAAGCTTTTGCTTGGTGGCTGTCACTTTCTCCCCTCCTGTCACAAAGGAAAGCATTGCGTGGTTTTTTTCATGTAGAACTGTTGCAATTACCTTTCTGGCTGGCCTGGCTGGTACCCACATTCACTATATTGCACTCACATCTCGCTACAAATCTTTTACACCCCCAGCACACTTGACATTTGTAAAGAAGAATTCAGCAGTTGAAATTCCAGCTTCTTCAAGTGCTGACTGTCTGTCAAAAGAAATGGCATATGTACCATGTTTCAGACCCCACTGTGCAGAAAAGCACAGTTATTATACTACTAAAGGTCTTGGGCCATCATGGCATTATTTCATTATGCTCCACAAGCAAGATATCAAAGAGATATTTTCTGCCACAAGCTACCAGAAATACTAACATTATTTTCCCCGTAGAGCTAACACCCTAGATAAACAACCAGGCAAATTAAACACTGTGGTTTCCAGGACCTGTTTCCTCAAGAAAGCACTGACAAAGACACACAGTGTCTTTGGGCACCTGAGTCCCCCAGTGCTGGGCAGCAGCAAAGGGCCAGCTGCTCACCAGGGCAAGGCAAGCCAGCAGCACTGGTGGCCATCAACACCAGGTCCCAGGGTCTGGGGACAAGAGGGAGAGCTGGGTCATGGGGTTCATCAACGTCCCTTGACAAGATAAAAAAGAACCTGATCCAAGGCCCCTCTGGGAGCCACAGGAGGGACCACATGGAGCCCTGTCCCAGACTCTGCTCTGAGCAGGGCAGTGATGCCACCATGCTCACCCCGCCAAACTGAGGTGGGGCTGGGCTGTCACAGGTGGGACAGGGTGATTTTCCTCCTCTCAACCACAGAGGTGGACCTTCCTTTTCAGCAATGTCCAAGGAAATGAGACTGGCTTCCTGCTGCCTTTCACAGCAGCTGCTCCCCATGCCTCCCTGTAAGGCAGCAGGCCTCAGATGGCCATGGGTGCATGGCTGGCTGCTCGTGAGTGGGAGATACAGGAGCCCCCCATCCCATGGACTGAGCACAGCACAAGAGGCTGGCCTGCTCCCAAATTTAGGAGGCTTATTTCTCTCATCAAGCAAATACGTAAAGATGCACCTCTGAGACTGTGACTAATGTTTGGTTTTATCAAGCATCTAGAAGTCCACCTTAGGAATTAGCTAGTTTTAATTTATTTTGATTTCTTAAACCAGATTATTGAATAGTCTGAAATATTCTTTCTCTTCATATATGTACCAGAAGGATATAAACACATCAATGTCATGGACCCCTTGTTATGCTGACTAATTACCCTAGTTACCAGCCTCCAGATGAATACTCTACTCCAACATACATTTGTTTTCAGCTGCAAAGTATCTGTGCCAGGGCCCTGGAAATGCACTCACAGGATCCAGTTAAACAGGGACATTGTACCATGTCTGTGCCAAGTGTGCTTGCTGAGAAATCTCTTTGCTGGAGTTGTCACTAAACACTTCCAGGAAAAACAAACATCAGTAAAGCAAAGACACAGTAGAGGGAAAGCACCATCAGCAAAAATATCTCATATGAAAACTGTTATTGTTCTATACCCTGCAAAGTACCAAAGTGCAGAACCATTAAGACAGTGGCAGGCAGAAAAACAACCAGCATCAGAGTTAACAAATGCCAGAACCCAAAGTTCTGAGTGCTCTGTATCACGCTCCATAGCATGAATTCAGTTACTGGTATCTCCACCACAATCAGAAACATTTGTATGTCCCCTCTCTAAGCTGCAATTCAGTCTCAGAACAGCATAAATCCAACTTCTAACTTCAAATCAGTATTAGAGGCCAGAGAAACCTCTGTAATAGTCTGAGCTTTTGCACAACAGAACAGAGAGCCTCCCCGGTTCTTTCTGTTTCAGATTCTAACTCCTGCCTGAACAGTTGTTGGGTTTCTTTAATTTTGTTTTGTAATTTTAGTGCTGGCTGAAAAAAATTAAACAGTAGCCAGAGTTTTGGGTCATTGGCAAAAAGTGGGTTTGATCTATGCATTCCCTACAGCATTCAGGAATCTATTCACCTTACATAAAAGGCACAAGTAAAGAAAAAAAAATATTGTTACTTTCAAACATTCTTTCACAATCAGCTTTGAGAACAACAGTCTCCTGAAATTGCTATCCCAAACAGTACAATATTCAAACAAATATTCCAATGATCAATAAGAAATTTGTAATTAGATGAACACTAACAAACACGCAATGCTTAGTCATACATTATTAGTGGGGTAAGGCACACAACACTTAGTCATACCTCATTAGTGGTTAATTATGTCTCTGGTTTAAGTTCGAAATCAGCAGAGAAGCTGAGTGTGGCCAAAAATCCAAATGGTAGAACACAGCACATTTGATCAGAGGAAATCTCTCTATTTTGAAGGGACTGAACATGACACTGGCTCCCAAAAAAACCCCAAAATAAATAAAATCAGTTGACATCAATTAAGATGGATACAGGACCATACTATGTAAAGCAGTGGGAGAGTTTCTTTTATTTCAAGGCAAAAGTTAGTCTAAAAAGCTCAGATTTTAGTAATAAGTACAACTTCTTTTTGGAACAGCTTTCCTTTGTGAAAGGGAGGGGCTTAAGCAGGAATGTCTCCGTACAGTTTTTTCTTCTGCTCCTGGAATCTGAGATTAATTCAGAAGTATTATAGGAGAGTTTAATGCATAGCCTTATTTAAATTTACTTTGCAAACCATAGCATTACATTTTCAACAGCTGACAAACTGATTATAAAACTGATTGGTCTTTACACCTATAAGGCATTGTCTGCTGGATCTAGCAGCACTCACTTATTCCAAATTTTTTCAGGCACCAGCTATTTAAGTGCTTCATCTCTACAGAAGTGATAAGAGCTCAGACACACACACACAAAAGGAAATAATTACAAAAAGAAAGCAAAATTCATGTTCTGAGAGATCAAAAAGACAAGATGAAGAAACCTGATTTTAAGAAATTGTACTTCATTATGAAATACCAAGATATTTGAGGCTTGGATAACCTAAATATATTATGAACAAATATCCTGAATTTTGGTCCCCTTTATCTAGAAATAGAATTGGGAATATTTACAAGGAAAATCTTACAGCATTTGTTCTTGTTTAAATTCCATTAACTTCTAGGAACAACTGTGCTCTCAAGCAGCCAGAATACATGAGAAGGGTAAGCTTTCAAAATGCAAAGAAAAGCCCTGCCAAGCCTCAAAATTAATTCTGTAAACCCAAAAGCAGTTGTCAAAACATGCCTAATTTACAATGCTATACTATTTTTGCATTTGTAAAACTGTACTTGAAAGTCTTCCATATGATAAAAATACAGAAATTTGCACTAGTAGCCTCACAAGAGAAGGCAGATGCTTAATTCAATTTTTTTTTTAAATAAGGATCTTTCAAACACCATTAGAGTTGTGCACACAATACCACACATTCAATGAACAGCAACAACTCCAGACAGAATTCTGACAGTTGCATTAACTAGAAAGGTATGATTACTTTAAATTTCAATTCCTTGGATAAGAATCACCAGATTTTCAGGCAGCTATTTGAAGGCCAAGTTCTTCATATTGAAGTTCCTTTCACAATATAATTTTCTGAAAAAATCTAAACTGTGGTCAGTAAAGAGTATGTATTTCTTTACAAGCAAACATATGGTCAAAAATAGCCAATTACATAAATTGATTAGCTGTGTAAAGCTATACAATGTAAATACATACCAAGTACAAGCTTATATGAATAAATTTACACGTTTCTTATGCATGACAGCCACAGTTCACACACCCTTGCCGTTTCATAATGGTGCTTTCTGTTATTTCAAAGAATAGGAAAGCATAGAATATCCAGAGAAGAACCAGCCCACCCATTTCAGCTGACATAGGACTTTATATACCAGGGAAAATCCATTCAAGTAGTGAAATAATCACAGAAACGTATCCCCCAAGTATTGAACTTCTGCTGAGTAGCAGACTAGTGTGGTTCAGCAGCCTTATATTCCTTTAAACTCCACATCACTGGGTTGGAGATTCAGTCCTCATCTCTTCCTCTGCACACTTACTTCACAGCCTTAACACTGTTTTAATGTAGTTGTTTGTTGGTGCTGTGAAAACAAGCATGTGTGTGCATTCAGCTGCACCAAGCAGAAGATTCACACCCCAGGTGAGAGGCAACTGGAAATTCCATTCCTGCTACATAATTACAGCACAAATAAATAGAACAAAACATGAAGCCACTGCCCGTCCCACACTAGACACGGCAATACTATATCATCAAAATGTATTCAAGGAAGCAGAGCACTAAATGGACTGAAGTACATTTCCATTTGTCAATATGTTTACAATGCATTCTCAACAGGAGGGCCCATCATGCTCTTCTAGCAGGCCTTTTATTTTGATTGCTATTATTATTGTCATTATTACAATACATTTTTCCCAGCCTGGACAAGCAGCACAAGCACTGATTGATGAGACAGGCCCGGTCCAAGCAGAGAAATGATAGCTGTGCCACATGCCAGCAAGAAATGACACAGCCTTTCTGTAATCTGAAGTTTCTGTAGCCATAACTACAGGATCAAGGTGTGAAGACTGTACTCCAGTATTGGCATCTCTACAGGTCTTTTCCCCACCTTTTTCCTTAGGAGTAAAACAAAAATCACCAATTCTGTTTGCCTGCAAGATAGGCAGTTTATGTCACCCCCTCAACCAAGTTCTCAGTGTTTCATTATTTATAAGATGTGTTTCCCTTCCAGCAGTCAGACCAAAGGACAGCTTCCTTCCCCTCCTTTTTCCTACTCCTAAACACAGAAGACAAAAATCAACATTTGTAAGGTCTTTCCCAAGGCTTTTCAAGATGCTTGCAAAGAGAGGACAATATTTCCTTCCCGAAGCTCCTCTGTAAGTAGGTTTTCACAGCTCTCCCGCTCTCCCTGCTGGTCTCATGCAATTCAGTGCAAGTTGAGTGCAAGCCAAAGCAGATGATTGCTTCCATGGGAAGATCCTAGCCTCAGAGACCCAGAACTGGGAAGGTAACTACTGAGTTCAGACAGGCACTCAGAACCTGAATTATCAGGGCTGAGACCCACAGACAGCAGTGCCTTTTTTCTCATTAGCTAATGGGAACTGGGCCAGATGCATATCTTCAATCCACAGAGGGACCAGGCAAAAGGCCTGTCAAGAACTTGGCAAGATGGGCCCCCTGCAAGCTCTCACAAGGAAAACAAAAGGAAAATATATTAGAAACACTATCTCTAATGCAGCAGGGACCCTGCAAGGCAAACCCCTAACAATACTTTCTCTCCACTGCTGATTTTCAAGCCATACTCATGGCTTCACACTTAGCTTGGACACAATGGTCAAGTTTTGGCCTGAAGCACATTGCTCATGTTCATTGATTTCATCAAACATTTGGAAAATAAATATCTGCTTTCATGCCTATCAACAGGGTCTTATACAAGCAACATTTCAAATCAAAAGAAGATAAACTCCAGTTACAGAATGTTTGCCATATAGTTATTCTTCATTAAAAGTATTGCTCCATAAAACCTAGTAACAAGGTGAAACAAGTATGCCATTAAATGTAGTAATCAACCACTTTGAATTTGAAAGAATCCAGCACACCATTGGTGTCACACCGTTGGTCCCGTTCATTCCCTGAACCAGTGGTGACGATTGTATGCTATTTTTTGTTTATTTATTCCAATATCTTCCATGATCAACCTCTGTAAGTTCAGGCAGTCCCAATCTCTGCACACAAGAAAAATACATTAATCACTGATTACATTCTGCCTACAGGCAGCATCAGTCTCCCCTAGCAAGCTAAATATTTATGCCCATCGTTTGGCTACTTTTGGCTAGCAAGAGCAGTGCTTTAGAACTTCAAGATGCTTCATTCAATCTGAATTTATCTTTTTTCTTTTCTGGGTAAAGAGCTGAAAATATCCACTATTCAACTTTCAAAATCTGGGTATTAATCAGGTGTGTGGAAGGTGTTATATTGCAAATTATGAAGATGGAAGAAGATAAGAGAGGAATGAATGCTGGCCATAGAGCCTTCATTTCTTTCTTTATGTTAGGATCTAGGCTTCACATCTTATACATGGCTCCAGTTCCTATGAAAGCAAATAAAACATGAAGAACAGGAGAATTCTCTTTAAAATAAGTGCTACTTAAGAGAAGATGCTAAAGGAGTGTGGCAAGTTTTCATTGACTTCCTTTAAGTGGATCCTAATTAATTGCTTAGAGAGCCCCAGATAAGAGCTAAGATATGAAATAGGTGACAGCATATTAGGGCATAAGGAGTCTACTGGAAATCAGAATGAACCCCAGATATTTCCATTTTAGCCATGTCATTGCACAGCAAGAAAGTCAAAACCAGGAACTTGCCTATAGCTGATTTTCAGCTTAAATGTCTCTACAACTCCAGTTTTAGTAGCTCCAGTAAAGTAGAAAGTAATTTAGAAACTGCATCATCCTAATTCCAAAGTAATCTGAGAAAAGACAGCACTAATTGAGCAGCATGACAGTGAGTTACTTCAATATCCCTAATTTTTCTAACTTCTTTTTTAAACATAACAGAGGACACCAACACTTCATTAGTTACAAACGTCGTTCTATTTTGAAAGCAAAGAGGAAGAATAAAAATAGTTTTAAAGTCCATTCTGGTTTGAATTATCACACAGAACAACTCTTACAGTAGTCTTGGACTAATACAGTGAAATATTTGAACAACAATCTCTCATTTTCCTGTGACCAGTGAGGGCAACTGCTGTTGTGTCAAACTGCTTTCATGTATGTGACCTATGCAACCACAAAGAGTGGCCATGGCACAGTGCTGCAGTCCAGCTTCTTTCACAGCTGCAAGGGCACCTAAAAACAACAGGATTTTTGTACTAAGGAACTGGGAAGACAGGTAAATGCAGGGGTTTTCTTCTCAGGTCCCCCCCCACTCCTAAGACCTTTTGTCACCACTACACACATGCATCACACACACCCACACCCCAGTCCTTTTCATTGCCCATGCTCATTTAGGCATCAGCTGGAACCCACGGGAGCACTGCTGAAGTACCCATCCTTGTCAGTGTTATGACAAAAATAATACTGGACAACATACCACAACTGCACCCTGCTGTTAGATTGACATTGCAAGTATCCTTGTTCCTGTGCTTATGATCCCCTGGCAGCATTTATGGGACTGACAGCAGTGCTGGAGAAAATATGAAGGTACAGAGCAGCACGTTCACTGGAAGAACTGGACAAGATCAATAATATTTTTATCTCCTTTGCAGTACATGAGTTGCTACCTATGGCAGTCTCCATCCACGTGGCACAAAAAAAAGGTAACTAAAATAAATAAGTGTTCCTAGAAAATCTGCATTATTGATTAGGAGCATTCATTTAACAACTGTTTCTTTGGGATTGTCAAAACTGATGACCTAAACTAAAGTGCTCACTTCTAAAGGCACTACGTATTGATAAAAGTATAAACCAATAATGCTATTTATATTTCTGCTTTCTCTACAGTGCTATTTAATGACCCATGGCAATCCTTAAAAAGGTTATTTTAATTACTCAGATCTTATTCCTTTAAGAAGAAATGTCCTATGTTGGCAGCTTTTCTAGCTTGGAAAGGTGGAGAAAGAAGATAAGCAAGAAAAAAAGACAAAAATAGACCCAGTCCATTTGTGGAAGTCCATGGGAAAACCTGTGTCAGTACAATATATGATTAAGTATACCATAACATTGCCTATATGGAGTGTAATTTTGCATATAGAACATTCCGGGGAGTCAGGACGGTTCTTAAATAATTTTAAGCAAACAACGATCAGAACTAGAAAAGGGCATCTAAATCCTGTACCTATATGATGCATGGACAAGTTCTTTGGGCAACTGGTGCCACTGCCTCATGACCATCAGATTAAAGAACTTCTTCCTAACATCTAGTCTAAGTTTCTCCTCTTTTAGTTTAAAACCATTTCCTCTTGTCCCATCACTATTTTCTCATGTAAAAAGTTGCTCTCCCTTGTTTTTCTAAAGCCCCCTCTAGGTCCTGGAAGGCCAAAATTATATCTTCTTTGGAGCCACCTCTTCTCCAGACAGAGCAATCCCAACCCTGTCTCATAGAAGAGGTCAATCCCAACCCTGTCTCTCTTCACAGGAGGGCTGCTCCACCCCTCTGATCATCCAGCCCTCCTCTGGACTCATTCCAACAATCTTTCTTTTGCTGAGGACCCCAGAGCTGGATGCAGCTCTCCAGGTGAGGTCTCACAATGACAGAGTAGAGGGGGAGCATCACCTTCCTACACCTGCTGGCCCTGCTGCCTTTGCAGCTGCCCGGGGTGTGGTTCACTTTCTAGGCTATGAGCACACAGTCCAGCATTCGGCTCATGTCCAGCATTTTGTCCATGAAAACACCCTGGTTCCTCTCCACAGGGCTGCTCTCAATTCCTCTCCTGGTCTGTGCTCACGTCTGAGATTGCTCCAGCCCAGATGCGGCACCTGGCACTTGGTCTTGTTGAGGCTCCTGTGGACCCACTTCTCACATTTG
The DNA here is from genome assembly GCA_013400775.1 of Chaetops frenatus. Classification (NCBI taxonomy): domain Eukaryota; kingdom Metazoa; phylum Chordata; class Aves; order Passeriformes; family Picathartidae; genus Chaetops; species Chaetops frenatus. The sequence goes on along the minus strand of VZTR01010079.1, from coordinate 440,630 downwards.
TCCAGGTCCGTCTGGGAAACACCCCTACCACTCCTGAAACAACAAGAGGCAATAAGGGACAGAGAAAATAAAACTGAATGTGTAACCTAAGTATAATAAGCAGTCTGTTTAACTTATTTGGTTAAAAACCCCACATGCCTGGTATTTTTGATCTCAAAAGAAACCAAATAGCAAGACACCTCCCGATCACCACAATTATCCCAAACAAATACTCTTTGTTGCCTCAGCCAGTGGCTAATTGCCAATTTGTTTCATGAACAAGACCTGACATAGAAAACAGAACCCAGCTATTAAATATAGAGGGCTACAAAAGAATGCAGGTAGCTTTAAGCTTAAGGCAGAACTGCTCTGCCAGCAAGCATCAATGTGAAAAGCAAAATCCCACTTTCTCTATCTCCTCATCTGAATCTAACTTTTTTGCAATAGGTTGTCCCCCTCAAGGGCAAATGTATTCCAAACATTTAAGGGCTCTTACAAAAGGCCAGCACTGATCTCTGTGCTTGAATAATATCCCAAATGGACCCTCACTGGTAACACGATAACAAAATCAGTGTTTCACTCAAAAGAGAAGAGTCTTTCTGCTCCTCTGTTCTTCTCTTTTTGTGCATTGATATAAAGATCAGAGTCAACAGCATGAATAAGATTTAGAATTCTGATGAAAACAATAAGAGGTACTAAACACTTTCTGGCCCTCCCAAATTTGTATTCAACCTCTCCCTTTGTTAAAGCTGTAATCACACTCCCATCGGTATTCAAGGGATTTATGCAAACAAGGTTTCTTCTGTCAAAAATCATAGCAGTTTAATGCAGTCACAGCCTGTTGGGTTGTGTAGAGTACTGGCACCAAAGACACAACTCAGTATTCTGATGTGTGCCAGCTCTCTATAATACAGATCTGATGGTCTCAGCAGACTCCTCTCAGCCATTCTAGCACAAGGTAGTATTGTATCTATACACAACAGAAACAAGGGAAAGTAACAGAAAGTGACTTGAAGCCACAGTCATAAGGAAATTTCACAATTAAGCTAAAACTCAGCCTGTTGTTGAATTGCAAAGACAGTATCTGTTGAATTTTGTTCTCCATGCTTATGGATGCTTTCATCCATTGTTTATGGATGGCCCTAAATAAATAAAAGCCTGCTGTATTTACCTCTGTGTGAGTATTCTTTGTACCTATTACACACCCAATGCCCAAAGGAGGAAAAGGAGTGCATTACACAGGTCCTAGACACAGGACTTCACTCATTAAATCCAGCTGGAAAAAAAAAATAAAAAAAAAAATCAACACTTAAAGCTCCAGTGGCTTTCTGCCTGACATTCTCACATACAATACCAGCTCCTCCAACACTGAGGGCCATATCCTGCCTCCTCTGGGCAAGCAGTGCACTTCGTTCCAGTGGCTACAATTTAATTCTTTGAAGTGAAATGGACAGAGTTTAGCCATGACCTACCACCATCATATTATTAACTATAGACAAATCTGGCCATGTTAGAGAAATTCTACCTGGACTTGCACAGAGGATCACTGTCCCCCTTTCAAGAACAAAGAAAGGATTTATCTTCCTGGTTTAACACTTTTTTTTCCGAACATCAGTTTGATGCTCTGAGAGAAAAGCGCGGGAGGGAGAGTTGATTAAAAGCCGTGATGAAGGGCAGGCAGTACCTGCAGTGCTCCATCCCCTCCACCCACTTCCTCCCCAGGCAACCAGTGGCCATTACATCAGCAAGGTAATCTCTAATTGGCTGCATTCTGAGCACAGTTTCTGACCCTAAATACACAGGCTAGATAAAAAATATGCCGTTCCCAAAGTATATTTTTATTTAGGCAGTAGCTACCAAACACCTTGCAGACATGCAATAACTTCAGCAACTCTCCTGAGTGAAATAAAACAATTAGTTAAGGTCTGAGTGAATACTACACACAAAATCTTAATACATTTATATGTTTAAGTCTCAAAATATGCAGAAGACTTCCTTTGACCACACAGACCTCTTTTGCATTCACTTTCCAATATATTTATGCCACTGAGTCACACTAGCAGATACAGTTGAAAAAAAGACTTTCAAGTGCTTATTTGCAAAAATCAAGCGTTACACTTAAACACCTCTTGGTGCCAAGATGGTTGTACTGATCATGGATTTTCCAAAGCAGAAAAACAAGGTTCTACTTTCAGGATAAATCACTGATTGTGTGTTATTTACTCAACTGTAGTGCATTAATAGCTGGTTGCAAATAATGACATTGAGGTGTATATATAGCACAGAACCTTAGCATACAGGGCTCATTCTGCCAAGCGAATTGGGGCCAAATACTTGACTTAATAAACATTATTCAAATCTAAAGGGACCAGAAATAAATCAGGTTCTATTCTTTATTTCATTCCAGTCCTTATCTCCTCTCCCCAAACACATGACATGCATAATCCAAACAAGGCATTCTGCAAAAATGAGCCTCATTACAGATAAAAAGAGCCACATTAGAGAAATCCACAGACATGGATTAAAAAAAGTGATGCTCATCCTTTTTTCAGGTTGACTTACAGCTCCTGAGAGCAAAACTCTCATCTGAGTTCTGTATCCACAAGGCTGCATATTGCTGCTCAATGCACTGATGTGATCTAAACACATCAACTGGTAAAACACACATATAACAGCTGGTCTCTGTCAAGAGATATCATTGGGCCTAACAATACAGAAACACATTCTTCAAGGAGATATAAAATGTTTAGCTGCCTTTCCCTATTAAGTTTCTTGTCTAGAATTATAAAACATGAATCAAATCCTGCAAACTTGCATTCTCTTCACAAGTGTTGAGAGAAGGCAGGAGCTCTCCCTTACAAGTGCCCTCATCACACTATATTTATACTGCCTTCATAGGACCCTGAAACCTCAATATTCATCTACTCAGCCTCAGTTTAGCTGCAGAAGGTCCAGCTGCTTTTTTAACATTCAGCCTAATTAGGGAGACAAAAGAAGTTTCCTTAGATGTGTAAGTTAGCTTCACTGGTGAATAAGATTTTAAAGAGTAGGTGATGGACTCCCTAAAACAGCTTCTCTGATCTCCATCATTCTACCAGTTCTCCTTTCAAGATCTTAGCTGGTCTGCCCCACTATTAACCTCCCTCCACACTGAAAATTAGCTATTTATTCTCAGCCTTTGTTCCTTCTCTCAAAGGGTCCACTTCTCTCACACTTCACCCAAGAATTCTCAGCCATCTTCTATGAATCCATATAACAAAAGCCTTTTGAAAGTCAAAATAAATTATATCCACTGGTTGGGATACAGAGAAGTCCCTATTTTGACCATTTACAGCACACTTTGAAAGATTTGATCCTTATGCAATGCTGTTTTTACTGCAGACTTATGACTTGACAGCAGTATTAGGAGCATATCCAAATGACCTCTCCAGCCTCAAATCTCTCTCTAGCAAAGAGCAAGTTCTCTGTCCTTGTGGTGCCTCAGCAAAGCAGTATTATATAGCTTCAACCTTTAGCACAGATCATTCCAGCAATTTATCTTTTCATTGAGAAATAGTGCCTCCTGTCCCAGGATCTCTGTCAAAGAGGTACAACAAGGAAAAAAAATAAAATCAAAAAACGTAATTTGAAACCCATTTAGCTTTATACCTCCTCAAAATATGTGTAAATGTAGGAATAAAAAATAATCTTATCAAAAAAACTAAAATTGAAACTAGCAAATTGCCAATTTTAGAAAAGATTGTGTTGCACATGGTTACTTTGTTGGGTTTGTTCACAATCTCCAGAAAGAGAACAGCAAACTACCTGAAGTACAATCCCGTCCACACCCATGGGGTGTTCAGTAAACCCAGACTGAACTTTATTGAGTGCAAAACAAATGTAACAGTTAACTAATTCAGTGCCTAAGGACAAAATCTCATTCCCAGCTCCTGCACATCACAAAATGTCACAACATTTGGCTATCTCCTATCAAGCAAAAGCAAAATACCATGACTTCTCTCAGGGCAGGATAAAAGGACAGTGTCAAGTACTTCATTAGAAAGCAGGCAAATGTCTTCTTGTTTTTGCTCACCCTGCCAAAGTAGCACAGTGGTAAGAGGCTGAATGGCAAAAATGGGCCCACGAAAAGGAAGAAACATATTCTATCTGCCTATCAGTGTCCAAGAAATAATTATTTAATAATTGTGACTTTCTAACTGAAAGATATTTTGTATTTAATACAGCAAAGCACTTGGCTATCTTTCTACTCCATTAGAAAATGTTTCACTGATCATTAAAATGAAGCCAACAGACAAGGTGAGAACACCTGATAAAAACCTTAATTTAATTAAAAAAAAAAAGAGAGAGAGAGAGAGAAAAAAAGAAAATAAGTGAAACCACTGAACCTCTTTTAATGGCTCAATATTTGGTGTTAGTCTAAGCAGTACATCACACCAGAAAATGGAAACTGCATCAAACCTTAACTTCCTTAGCACTACCTCAGAGACTTTGGTTCAGGACTAGGTGGGGATGATGGGTTTGAGTCACCAGGACTTCTCCCTATCACAAATAAATCTTCTCCAGAGATTCCACCCAAGCACTGCTGGGGCATAGTCTGTCAGATTTGATGAGACAGGAGGCCACAGAATGAGAACTGCTCAATGGGATCTGATGGCAATCAGACTTCTTACAGCATGACACAGTGTTACAGTAAAGCAGTGCCGTGGAACATTGCATTCAGGCTTGGTAATCAAATAAAACTGTCATTCAAGACTTACTGTACTCCTGTGCATAGTTATCTATTATCTGTAACAAAACCTGAACTTATTAAATTACTCCATATTTTCAGTATCATGCTGTTGTTTATTACAGAGCAATAAGAAAGAATGCAGAAAGAGTCATTTTCTACTAATACTGAACAAGGAACGTTATTAGATTAAGGACAGAACATTACCCTTGAAGCTTTTCTCTCAGCTTTGTGCCATTGCAGAACATGCAGTTATATACTTCTCCCTGATGCCTCCTGCCACAGATTTAAAGAACCAAGTTAAATCACTCCCATCACTCTTCTGATGCTGTGGAATAGGCAGAGAAGGAAATATGTTAATTTTGGTAACATACCAGAAAAATACATTGGTGTCATATTCCTTCCATCTGCAGAAAACAAAAGGCTAGTTGGTTCCCACCACACACCTATAAGATGAGACAGGCAGAAATGCCCAGTGATAAAAGGGGGTTTACAAAAAAGAAAAAGATGAAAATGGATACACATATAATAGCAGGAGCTGGGTAATGGACAGGAGGGAAATCATGTTTCAGACAAGGCCCCAGAAATCCCTTTTCAGTGTTTCAGAGACAATGCATGAGTTGAGGGGTGAGGGGCACACAAGAGTGTGGAGTCTCTCCTATTATTCCTCCAGTTCCAATCTTGTTTGAGCAGAAGCCCCAGGGCAGGAGTTTCGTTACCAGCCCTGGCCCAGGGGTTACTCCTGTGGTTGCTCATCAGTCTCCCACAACTACTTAGTGCTTGCAAGAGGCAGGAGCAGAGGCATGCAGAGAATGGGCAGCAGTGCACTGTCATTGCAGAAGGAGCTTTGCAGAGGATCTCATCTCCTTTAGTTCCTCCAGTCACACCAAGGGAGCAGCAAGTCATGATACACTGACTCTCTGGTCCCCTCAGCTTAACCCTCTGAGGCAAGTGGGAACAAAGAGGGGCAGAGAAGCCCAGCCAGATCCACTTTCCCAAGTGGAAACCAGCAAGGTCATCTCAAACCCTGACAAACTCTATTCTACTCTCCTCCGGGAACTCTGTCCATATGTTTATGATGAGGAAACAGCTCTGCATGCAGTTGCCAGTTATTTTCATTTAACCCCATCATTTGGCAGTGCCCACATGTGAGACTGTGCAAATCATCTTTTTACTGGGTTTCCATGTGTTTCCAGAGTTATTATTCAGAAGGTTTCTGGTCAGACAGCATTGGAAGTTACATCATTTGCCAACAGTATTTGGAGTGCTCAGTATCTGTGAAGAGCAGATACGAGGTATAATCAAAACTCCACAGACACAAAGATTACTTTTCAACCTTAACTAAGCTTTTTTTGACTTCTAGCCACTTTCTTTGATTGGACAATGGGACAATGAGAGTTCTGCAGTGAAAATCTTCTCCAACCTCCAAGTCCTAATGAGGGCTTCTTATTCCAAAATCTTGGATCAGGAGAGGCATACCCAGGTGAACGTTGCCTCAGGGCAAGCACAAATTTACACTACTTTTCTCAATGTGAAGGGCACAGGAGGAAGCCACAAAGACAGGCTAGCAAGGGCAAAAGTCTGATCAGCCTCTGATGTGGATAACCTAAACAAAATAAAGACTTGGATAACATTTTAGCCTGCAGGCAGAACAGGAGGTTTATATGGCTAAAGGATTCAGAATTAGATTTAACACACTATAAACACAGCCTGCAATGTGGGCAACACATCTTACCCACTTTGGTGCTGACTGCTGCCACCAAAATACAACAAAGCTGAATTCAGAAAACAGGGCTCTTACAAGACTTACAATACACTCAGCCTGCCCTCAGGCCCTTAAGGAAACTCATCCTTCTAAGAGACCTTAAAAGAACAAAACTATTTCTGGCTTTCAAGCAGGAGAAAAAAAAATGTCTTACATTGTTTCAAAAGTTAAAACAAGGGACCAGAGACAGGCAAGGATATATCTACAACTGCTGAATTAGTATCATGAAGAACACAAGGTGAAAACTGAAAAGAACAGAGTTTCTGGCAGATGGAAGTAATGTGAAACTGTTACCAGCTTCTAACTGTAATTTGCAAGAAAATATATTCCAAAGCAGCAGACAGAAATGTTGGGAGAGTTGCTCTATGTACCATCAGTATGCTGCAAAACCTAATAAAATATGGGCAGTGTGTACTCTACTGTCTGCTGGACTTCTGTGATTTCACCATATGTTGGAAGTGTACATCTGCTCATTACATAAAATGGATAGTACATCCTTTAAAAGTGAATGTGAGGAATCCACAGGGTAGAAGCTGATTAACACTGAGCTGGGCACATGAATTTGCTAGTCCAGTGCCACGTGTCTGCCTCACACAGTCATCCTGGTGCAACAGTCTTTAGCTCCATTGCTGTGAGCCTGGAAATTGAACATCCATTTAGTGTTAACAGCAACAACATCTCCAGCAAGAAGCTCCTGGGACAAATGAACAATTTGCACTGAAATACTGGGCTTTTAGAAAAAGAATTTCTTCCCTTTTACCAGGTTATATATATCTCAGTCTCATTTGTATTTAAGAAAAAGAGGAACTCGGATTGTGCAAGAATCTTTCAAACAAAACTGTGTTACCATTCCACAGTGAAAAGTAGACGTATGAATCTGATGGGCTGCTGATCAATTTTTGACAAATCTATATTCTCATGACAGATTAAGAGGGCATACATTTCACAATTTATAGCTCTCACAGTATGCACACAAAGCAATAAGCACTTGGGGTACAGTTTCCTGCCTAGGAAGTTTTTTACATAAGCCTTTTAAAATATTTTCTATTTAATTCTTTTAAATATTTTCTTATAAGTAAAATATGTACCTCCTTAATTTCAGTATTCCCTTAAAGTAGGTGTTTCAGCAGATCACTATTATGCTTAAGTTTTCCTTGCATAAAATACAATTACTTCTACCTCAGGAAAGAGGAATTGCCCTGTTTCTGTAGAAATTGTAACAGAGGTTATCATTATTACTATTAAATAATAACCTTAACACAATAATAGACCCAATGTGTTGGAGGTTTTGGGTTTTTTCCTTCATTTTGGGATATAATCCCATCACTATAGAGTGTCAGGAAACTAATTCAAAGAGCTACATGAAAACAAGCAATCTCCTCTCTTATTTAAAAAAAAAAAAAAAAAAACGCAACAAAACACCAAAACCCTCAATATTTTGCAGTAGTATCATTCCTTCTTTTGCTCTGTTTGAAATCCAAGGTTTAATAAAGTTAGTCACAATTAGGCAGCTCCTGTTTTACAGCTCTAATACTGGACATAAAATGTTCAATTGTTTCATATTTTCCATCTATGGTTGTTTCTAATGTACATCTAGATAAACAGCAGCACCCTCTTTCTTTGCACTTCTGTCATGGGTTGGTTCGAAACCGGACGGAAACACCATTTAATGTAGCGGTTTCACATTCACCTGCTCGCCTGCTCACCCCAGGCGAGAGGGTCGTGTAGTGGTTTTATGAGAATAAGGATTAAGAGAAATGCAAAACAGGCCTAAACTTCAAAGATAAAAATAGTTTATTAACAAAAAACAACAGAATCAAAATCAACCCCCAGGTGGTTTCTTCTTCCTCCCCCCAGCCCCTCACCCATGATGGTTCCTTTCTCCCACCTCATTTATCTTCCTTTACCACCATCCTTCTCACCAACAACACAGAGAAACAAACTTAGAAAACCCCTGGTCAATTTACCACTCTTGAAATAGGCTTTCATCAGTCCAATTGGAAGAAGAGTCTCTCTTGTCTCACCATGGAGATTTTTTCCCACAAGACGCATAAGTCTCTTGTAGAATCCATATCACTGTGAACTCCCGCCCAGAAAGGATATTAGTTCACATGTGACACAAGTCTTCCCCTGGTTACAGCTTTTCCCACAACTGTCATCCAAGGGCTCACTCATATACTATGGGGTGGAGTTTTAAGGATGAGTTGTCCTGGTAGGAAAGCAAAGGTCTTCTCTCTCTG
>VZTR01010079.1:407224-431563 GCA_013400775.1 Chaetops frenatus | reverse complement strand
GGGAGGGGGAAAACCCAGCATGGTCCCGGCCGCAGCCCTGGCACGGCCCCCAGGCCCTGGGGCCCGGAGCGGCCGGCCAGGGCCGCGCCGATGTTACCTCCCCGGCGGGCAGAAGTCAAAAAGAGCTTCAAACTTCCCGCTCCTAAAAATGTAAGCTTCGCAAAGACGCCCCTAATATTCAATGGCTACATGGAGTGCCCATCTTAAAATTAGCCAATCCGTGGGCTCCTCACCTCTGCTGGAAACCGTGCCTCGGCGGAAGTAGAAAAACAAAGAACCCCCCCCCAGGAAGGAGAAAAAAAGTTGTTGTCCTTTAAACCACAACAACTTCTCATTATTGGATGCAACATTTCATTTTAGGAAAATCTCTGGGTTGGGACTGAAGAAACAAAACAGTCTGGCTTTCTGAGCTCTACCCAACTTCTGATAAGAAGGCTGGGTTGAAAATAATCCCCCATGCAGGAAAACCACATTGAAGTCCAGAGATGAACATTCAGACAAGGGAAATTAATGTGTAGACAATCAAGGAAAACTACCTCTCAGTAGTCTTTCTCACATTTTGTAGGATTTAACACAGAGGGTTTGCAAGGTATTGCACAGAAATACTGCTTTAACATTTAAAGAGCCAACAAAATTTTTCTATATAGAAGTTCTCTCTTGAAAAAAATACCGGGAGCTGGAGACACAAGGGGGTGGAACAAAAAGGACATCAGGAGCCACCAAAGCTTAAAATAGCTAGAACCACAGCACCACCATATTAAACTAATTTTATTGATCTAATTCCATCCTGTATCATGATAAACCTGAAAAATCGCCAAATAAGATCCACACTTAAAGCTAATTTAACTTTTGAAAACATTCCTTTCTGGGATGCTATATCTACAGAAAGTCTATTTGAAGATGAACTGCCAGGATGTTCTACGGAGGAAAAGATACTATTTCCTGATTTCCTGTCTTACTATTGACAGGCACTTTTAAAAATGTATTTTATAGAATTTCCTCAATATTTTTTGTCATATGTGTACATTGAATACAACACATATAAAGCATTTATATCTACATAGTTTAAATTATATTATAGTGTTATTTCTCATTTAAGAATTGAAATAAAAGTTTTTATGCAAAAAGCAATCACAGAGCATGCAATTGTAAACTGATGGGTAGATAAGTAGATGTTACTAAGAGCAAAAAGAGGAGTTTTATGTATTTCTAAAATCACGTGAATTCTGGAAGTTGCAGACTACCCTAAGAGAGAAGTCAACCCAGTTACTTTTAGTGAATAAATGGCCCGGAGTTTCCCAATCATTTTTTACTTTGTTGCGTCACTCACAAACCAAATCCATTCTCTACAAAAACCTTTGGTGTTTGCAAATTTCTCACTGAATAATTTATATGAAGGAAATTCACCCTAAGGGTTTGCCTGCAAGCTTGTTTGCTTTTACTGGTCCCTGCCTAGTATTCAGTGTGTTTGAGCAGGCTCCCAAGTCACAAAACTTTACTCCTACTCCCCAGGTGAATGAGTGAAACTTTAAGCTGCTATATCCGTACAAGAGGAATAACAAATCACCAATCAGGAACAGCCAATTTTATCTTCTCATGAAAAGCCATCTTTACCTAGCTGTTTAGGAGCTGACAATATTCCCTCAGGAAGCACATCGAGAAGTGTGACTCATGAGCCACAGCAGCAGGGCTGGTAGGGTGCTTCATCAGAGGGCAAATCCCATTTCAGACACAGACAGCAGGGAAAATGCTACAGGAGGTTCTCGAAATGGCTTTTCTTTTGTTTCTGAAGCCCAGAAGAGCCCTTTAGAGCACTGACCTCTCTAGGACAATGGCAAGACTTGATGTTTTGCAGCCATTTCTAAAGCACTTTTTTGGCATCCTTGTGACCCCATGGTTCTTTTGTGCCATATTACTGCTCTACAATACAAGTCATCAGCTGCAAGAGCCCATCCAAAAAAAGCTCTCCAAAAGCTCACCACTGTTTTCAAATGGCATGGCATTCAAAACTGCAATAGTCATCAAGTAAGCTTTTTAAGATTTCTACCCAAGCTGAGGTAGAGATGGGTCAGAGGAGAAGAACAGAATAGAGGCCATAGGAAGGACAAGCAGGGAGCAAGATGACACAAAAAAGCATGCACTGTTCAAAACCATGGTTCAATTAAAAGTCAGGTAATTGTTTAGGAAGACTGACCAGAAGACCTGGTCTCCACAGACCAGTTTACCAGCCAGTTTTAAGGTAGATCCTGCCTTGCTGTAAGAACAAGCAAGCACTTAGTTATTCTGATGTGAGCAAAGACAGCAACTCCAACAGCCTACTGCATTAAGAGGACAATATCTAGCACTTGTCAGGGTTATGCCTATCAGGTAGAAAAACACTTGGGCAGTGTCATTTCCTTCTCACCCTATCTCACAGCCTTCCTTTTCTTTTCATCCAGAATCAGGCTGCACAAAAAAAAAAAAAAAAAATTACGTTTAGAATATTATTATTAAAATAATCAACTTTTATGACCTGAATGCTACACACACAGTCCATTGAAATAGCTACATTACATTTTTGGAGTATCCTTCCTCTTTTCCTTTGTGTATGCATATAATAGAAATTTTTACACTGGAATCCTGTAATACCACCATTACTGACTTCCTTTTCAGTCTACAGAGATTAAAAGTCCCTTGAGGATTGTATTGACCCTGGCTTTGCTCTCACCACTATTTACCTCTCTGGTCAGTGAATCTTGATGCTCATTACAACAAAGTCAATACCTGCTTATTACAGTTAGAATCAGAATCACTGAGAAGGCTTATGAAAACTAGTTTGGTGTCTGCCAAAACTACCCCAGTTAAAGGAGTCTGTCAAGGTTTCATTGTGTCTGTCTTCTTTTCTAGTAAAACTTGTCTCAAGTAACAATGAGAAAATGCCACTTAAAGACTCAATAATCCAGTCTGGTTTTATAAAAGGAACCCTGACAAGCTTAACTGAATATTTAAGACATAAGCCTTATATGAATACTTAAGACAGTATTCATTAGTATACAAATTCAAACACATAAGCCCAGATTTTATACCAGGTAATAATTATTTGGAAGTTGTGTGTAGTTGTTGTGGGTTTTTCAGTAGTTACTGCAACTTTTAGGATTTAATTCAAGTCTTCTTTGTATTTAATGTCAAGAGCTGGTCCCCAGGGTAGGTAGTATATTTAATTCTCTGTTCCCATTTAATTTTATTTTTATGATAGATTTAAAATGAACTTCAGAGCTCTGTTGCTGTTCACAACTTCCCAGGGAGAGAGCTCAGAAAACTATCCAAGTAACACCTTTAGAATTCTAACACCAGAATCCACAAAGCCATACATACATCCAAATCCTGAAGTAGGAGGAAACAAAACAATAAAAGTTTATTTTGGAGGGGAAATATCAGGGAAGAAGTGTAGCTCAGTAAACCTTGAGAAGAAAGGTGTGATGACCATGCAGCTTTGACCAAATCTGTGGCAAACGTGCAGACATTCTCAGTTATGCAAACCTGGGGTGCCCATCCTTCCTGCTCCTGCTAGCAAGATCTGTCCTTATTGTGCAGTTAAATTTACTGACAAATTCATACTTGTTCATGCTTTACTCTGTTAAGGTATCATAAGTGTCTCAAAGCCATAAACAACAGCCCAGCCTACGTGTGACATCCCAGTTCCACGCATTCATTGGACACAAATTCTGAACACCTTTCCCCTTTACTCATCCCATAGGCATGTTTATCTCCACTGCATTCAGCAGCTCTTGTCTCTGCCCACTCAGCCAAACACCTGAGAAATCCCCTGCTGTGCAGTTGAGCTTTCATGAGCATTAAGATGTGGAAGACATTGAAGCCTCAAGGAAAGTTCACCAGCACAGCTTCAAGAGAAACATTTCAAATATTTTCTGATTGCCCACTTCCTAACTGCCTTAAAAACTTGAGGATCTACAAGGAAGCTGAGGTCTGTGCTGGTCCTAAGGTCCTCAGATAGGCAAGGACATGGAGTGTAGTTGGGCTGCATTTCTCACAAGGTCCAACACCTTTCCAGAGGTTGCAATGTTGCTGCAAGGCCTGGTGTTTGCCTTTTGCTTAATGGCCTGCCCACTCTTCTGTCTTTTTCCTAGACAAAGAAAAGGGTGTTCCTAAGCTGTTTGTTATAGTTAAACATAAAGATTCAGGATAGATTTTTCTAGTCAGTTAACCATATCCTTGAGGGAAAACATAAGGTAGCATAATTATTAAAGAGCACTCTCAGTAATAGTCACATCTTTATTGTGTCCACACTTTGCCAAAAAAAAAAAAAAGATTTATAGTAAAAGCCACTTACATTTCTTCTTTGCAGAACCAAGCCATCTGCCTCCAATATACCATCAGTTCCTGCTAGATGAATTCACACATATTTTAAAGCCCCAGAGTAACCATTAGAATGGAAATTGGACACTACTTGTCATTTGCAAAGCTTTCTTAACTGGAGAGGCTTCCCATTTGTTCAATTAAATGTTTGCATGTGCAATACACTTTATGAAATTTATCCCAAAACAGTGAGGACTGAAATAATATTGGAGGCAGATGGCACAGCTGTTCCATTTAGAGCTATCCTGGGCAATATATGAAGTGATGGACAGGACAGGGAAGTGGGAGTGAAAAGTTGCTGCTATGAAGAATATTATCCATGGGTATTAGCAATAAACAAATCATTTCAGTGCCAATCTTCCCTCCCCTATCGTATGTAGCTGCATGACTCACTAGAGTTTATCCAATTAGAAAATACTCATTTAATTCAAGAAGTCAACCACTGAAGCCATGTAAGGTTTTCCCCTAAGAGGATCCATCCCTCTGCCTTGAAAGCCAAGGGAATTTGAAAATGTGTCTCTCACATTGACACAAGGAGGCAGATATCTGTATGGGCTGAAGAGGCAGCCTGCATGCAGAAGAGACACAGATACCAGTAGGAATAGGGAACAAGTTTAAGCTGCTGTTTATTTGCATGCCTCTCACAGAACAGAAGTCGTTGCACCGTGCTCCAGATGCTGCAAATCTCAAGATGCACATCCAGGGCTCGTAATTAAAACTGGTAAACATTTTCACTGAAGAGAGGGAGGAAAAAACCCAGAGCTACCCCACCTACTCTACATCTGTTCTGCGACTTCTGGGGTGCTGATTTGTTCTACCACCTCAGTATTAGGAACTTTCTAGGGAGCGGGCATGCAAAAACTCTCCCTCACAAAGAGAAGACTTCAAAGAACCTGATGAGAACATATACCTTTCTGTGCAGTACCTAGACTAGGGGCAGAGATTCAGTAAACTAAATGAGCAAAGTAATCAAAAATTTATCCAAAAACATTTTTGGACCCTCATGCAAGAAAATTGTATAATATGTAGAAACAGATTTAAACCAAAATAGGTTGGCAGGAAAGGTTTTCATCTCAGAAAGCACTGCCTTACTGGAAAACAAGGAATGAGGATCACATTGTCCATTGCAAGCCAGCACATATCCCACAGAAGATTCTCCTTAGATGCAGAACAAAAACCACTTGGGGCAAGAAGACAGATCCCAATCCTTATATCCAAGGGTAGAAAATTACACTAGTTCTGTGGGACCCCCAGTCACCTTTTCTGCAGATTTAATGTAATATCAACAGTCAAAAAAGTTACAAGTCCAAACCCAGTTAACAAAGAATCATAGAAACCTAAGGACAGCCCTCACCACCTCCCTTCCTCCCCACAGCCTACTCCTTCCCTGCTTTCCTATTCAATCCTACAGCCTATTAGAGACTTGCACAGCTGGAGTGCTGCTGGAAACAGAGAAAATCTGTTTTGTATGGACTGCCAGTGAGATGAAGGGATGCCATAGGTGCCATGTGACAATAAACAGCCAGGGGAGAGAATGCTGAAAAGCCAAAAAGTACATCCCAGTTTCACCAGAACACCCATGTTCGAATAGATTCAGCTGGAGACTCCTATACCTAATGCCTTAGCAATAACTAGAGGGCAAAAAATGCAACCAGTGCACAAGTAAGGGAGGTGAGAGGGCACTTAGGAAATGAATAGCACTCTGCCTAGCAAAGGATTTCTTTGTGACAGTGAAGGGGCACCAGGTTGTACATTCAGTAGTGTATTAGTTAGAAAAATGTTTCCTGACCTTGCTGTTTCAGTATAAATGCTTCCCTCCCAGCCACCTCTTTCCTAGTGGTAATACAATAAAAGATGTGCCCCAAGGGACAAGTTTCTAATAATGTTCTAATCTTGCTTTCCAAGCACTTACAACAACTGCAGGAGCAATTCTAAAATAAAAAGTAAATTCATAAGGCTCAACTTCTTCTTTATTTGCAAGAAACTTTGGCTGTGCTGAAATTATTGCAAACTGTACCATCACAGAGACATACATTTCATTTCTAACATTTTCTCACACTACTGTAAACAGAACAATACATAGAAACTCCAGACAAGTGATGAAAATAAGTGTCCTAATTTACTGGTTTTGTACCCTGGCTTCATTTCAGCTACATCTTAAAAGGCTGATATCCACATATGATTCCAATAACTCTAGTGACATAAAATAGCTAGTCACATTTAGTTATTTTCCACCAAAGTTGTAAATATGGAAGTCACCACAAGGGCATAAATGCACAGCTAATCCAAAAGTAATCCAACTTCTGTAGAATACATCTAGAAAATATCAGTGGGACGCAGAGGGAATTGGTGTCCCTTCTAGAAACCTGTCCTCTTTGAATCACCATTTCCATAAGAGCAGGTCTTCCACTCTTTCCTGCCACCCCTGCAGCTTTCTCATCCTCAGGGTAGCAAGACATGGAACAAGTTACCCTCAAACACAGCACTATGACAATGGCAACTGCCCACCTTCAACTGCTTGTCTTGCTCTACCCTGGCCAGGTGCCCCTCTCAAGGGCCTCTGACAAGCTTTAGGTCCCTCAGTACAGGCTAACT
The DNA here is from genome assembly GCA_013400775.1 of Chaetops frenatus. Classification (NCBI taxonomy): domain Eukaryota; kingdom Metazoa; phylum Chordata; class Aves; order Passeriformes; family Picathartidae; genus Chaetops; species Chaetops frenatus. The sequence goes on along the minus strand of VZTR01010079.1, from coordinate 424,612 downwards.
ACTACCCACCAGCTTCTGCTCCTGATTTTTGGAGACTGGAATTCACCTCACATCCACACAACTGCCACCCAGGAACACTCCACAGTTCCCTCCTTTTGAGCAGCCAAGGAATGATGAGGGGCAGAAACTTGGCAGCTACAGTAGATATTACCCTGATGGACTGGGAAGTGCAGGACAGTAGAAGATTCCCTCCTAAAATCTTGAACCATTGCAGGAGGTAGGAACCAGGCCACTGATACCTCTAGGACACATGCAGTGGAGCATTTACCTTCTCTTACCACACCTATATCTTGTATAGGAAAATTTCCCTTTTTCCTACAAGAAAATGAATAATTCCAAGTAGCTAGAAGCTCTGCAGGTGATGGGGTTTTTTTCCCCCCTCTCTACTCCAATGATCTTCAATATGTGAGATGCCACAGTGGCAAAACGCGTTTTCCTTCTTACAGTTTTGGTTTTTGGGGAGGATGGTAGGGCAATAGGAGGGAATGCAACAGCTTGGTTGGGGTTTTTCTGTTTGGTTCATTGGTTGGGTTTTTTTAAGTGCCAACTAAAACAAAGGTTCGGCTCTTCAAACAGAATGGAAATGAGCTTTCTACCATAAAAATTGTAGACATCAGAAACAAAGAAAGACAGCAGTTACATTTTTTCATGCCCCTAGGGGTTGATAAACCCTCTGTTGGAAACTTATGTGCCCCCTACTCCCTTCAAGCTACAGGATGAAGCCTCAATACCCTCAGAAGATGGATGTCCTATTTCTGAAAATAACCAAAGAAACTTCAGCAAACAGTCCAACTCCAGCTGTACTCCTGAGGTCTTCAGAGGAACAAGACCATGCTTTCACCACAAACCCCTTTCTGCACTTCTGGGATACCTAACAAAAAGGGAAACAGCAAAGATGGCTCTTCAATTCACTGATCTCCTGTTACCAGAAGAGTCACTGGTGTTTGTGTGGATGCTGTAATTGTAGAGAATTCAAAGAACATCAAGTTGGTCCAGAGTCAAGATCCCAAAGCCTTGTACCTAAACCAACCCTAAAGGCTGAAGCCTGTGTTAGTCCTTAGAATTCCCCAAGAATCTAAAGCATTCCTCACTTCTACCCAGAGACATAACCAAGTTGATTGTCATCAGGCCACTCTCTCTATTTTACCTTCTGGGAAAATTTGTGACCTGCCTTTACTTTTATCATTACTAACTCTGTTAAAAAGGCTACTTCCAGGTTATGTTATTGTTGTTCCAGCAGCCGAGAGTGATCCATTAGGCTCAATTTCAGCAATGCTTAGAAGCTATGTTACCCAAAACACAAGATGCAGTTTTTCTAGGCTCTGATGTCTAGTCCAAACCCTCTAGATTAAAGTACAGGAGAGTCTCCTACACCAGACTTCCCTTCTGCATGGCACTAAATAACTCCCATTGAAACACTTACAAGTTGTATAGCTTTTGATGTAACAAAAAAAAAAGTGCATAAGAAGGATTAGGTCTGTTAAAAAATTTAATACCTATAGGCTGGCAGTAGCTTTATAATGGTGCATTAAAAAGGGATAGACTTGCATGAATAGTGTTCCACCAGCAGTCAGAAATAAAGCTCTTTATTGCTCAAATCAGAAGTGTGCAAACTTACATTTTCCAGCATTTACCCCTAACTATATCACAAAACGGTCTCAAACTGGGGACCACTGCAATCTGCCAGAGGTTGAAACAACTTCTAAATCCTGCACTTCTCATAAATGATTATCTCATTCCTTGAACAATGAAGCTGCATGAATTTTGCATGTTACCTCAAGCACTTTACTTTATTCCAAGAATAACAGTAGCATTTCAAAGCACGTTAAGCTGAATCCCCATTTTATCACCCATACAAAATGGCTGCCAAAAGATAAGATAGGCAATGAGCACAAGAAATAGACATTAATATTTAAAGTGCTGTCCATAAGGAAATCCCAAATTAATTTCAAAGAATATATCCCCCTATTTAAAATATATATATATATATATGTATAGTCCAAACTAAATTGAACTTCATGCACCTATTTTAAGTGTCTGTGGAGCATTTCCATAAAGTTAAGAGGACACTCAGTATATAGTTAAACCTTTGAGTCTGCAACTTTTAGTTAAGTGAGAGAATTTATCACTGTCACTGAGATAAGGCCCTGCTTAGAAATGAGTAGCTCAGTGCACCAAACTATTAGAAACTTGTTCTAACCAGCAGAATCAAAAACTTTCTTTTGAAATGCACAAAAACGCAAGAGTAAAACTGACAGTGCCTGACCCGTGATGGTTTGCATCTGACCCCCATTTTTCACCTCTTCTCTCACTAATCCTGATTTTAATTATCTACAAATTTGTACTTACTCAACTCTAGCACCTAATTTATCTGTGGAAATTCAAATCATCCCATGTTAAAATAAAGTTTCTAAAATAGACAGGTTTGTCAGCCCTTAATGAGATCGTTATTATTCATATTAAATATAGTTGAAAGTGAATTAATAGCAAAATGCTTCCTTTCATTTGCAGGGAACAAGAGAGAAGAGTCTGCAGACAGCTTTGCAGTGTGGGACCAGCTTGCAGTCAAACCAAAAGTTCTTTCAGCCATGCAGAATCCTGCTCTCAGAGACCTGGAGTACATCTCCCAAGTGTTCTTCCTCAGACAAAACCTCCTCACAAAGCAGAGCAACATAAATCTTGAGGATTTGCTCCCAGCCCCTGAGAAGGTGATAGGACTTGAAGGGGCTCATAGAAAATTACATTTTCTCATAATATTGAGCAATAAGAGTTAATCGTGTCACATTGCATTTGAGATTGTCATATGCTAAGCTACTGAGCTAAGTGCTCGGTAAGAATTCAGAGCAGAGGTGGCCGGTAAACAGGGCAGGTTTACTCTGTCAGTGACTGAGTTCTCAAATTCACCTAAGGGATGCTTAAAACTTCCGTCTAAAGAGGACAGAAAAAAGTCTAAAATGTAAAGGTGTGAAAAAGTGCTCAAATGCCTGGAGTGACAGCTATGTAACACTCCGAAGCCTGGACAGCTGATTGGAAAAAAATGGGACTAGCATTCATAGTAAATTTTGGATCTTCAAGAAAAAGGAAAACAAAACATAGTAGGGCTGGGGAGGACCACCAAGAGATCATGCTCCTGCCTTCCAGGGCTTGGAAAGTGAACAATAACTGATACAAATCAGCAAAGCTTCTCTTGCCGATTTAATACACTTGTCAACACAGCGCCCACCACAGTCCCGCCTGGGGAAACTTCTTCCAGCGGTTCCCTGCCGGGCACCAGCACGGGTTTGCTACCCGTGACCCTCACACCAGCCCTTGCTGCCTCTTCTCGAGGGCTCGGCCCGCCGGCCAGGGCCCCGGGGCTCCGCCGCTCCCGCTCCGCCTTCCTGGAGCGGCAGCGGCCCCTGGCGCCCTCCCGGCTCCGGGAGCGGCTCCCGGCCGGGCCCGAGCCCCGCACCCCGCCAGGGGCTCCGCGGGGCCGGCAGCGGGGCAGGAACCGCAGCCAAGCCGCCCCCCGGGTCCCACAGCAGGCAAGGAGCCCCCTCCAGCAGCCGCACTCGCAAGCTCGGCTGCTGAGGAGGGGCAGCGAGGGGCAGAAGGCAACTGTGCGGGAAAGGGATGGGTTGCACGGTGTGAAGGTGTGCTTCGTAATGGAGGGAGGAGGAAATATGCAACAGGTTTTACAAATGATGCAAGATGGAGACAGAGCTCAAATAAAAATGATAGACGCAGCCCAAATAACAGGGGGGCCGTGGATTTCTGGTATCACTCTTTAAAAAAGACTGCATTATGATATGGGCTTTTGCATTTATATATTAGTTTTTGCATTAATCATAAGTATTCAGATATATCTTGTATGTCTTTATGTGTTTGTTGGTATAACAAAATCTATAAATTTAGGTATGTACTACATAGTTGATAGAAATAGTAGTAGAGTGAATATACTATATTATAGTAGTTCAGGCCTTAGTTGAACACTAGGTATTAAAATACCTCCATGTAACCAAACAAACAGCGTGATCATGTCATTCCCCTTTCCCTCCACTGAATCCTCCAAGTAATAACATAACTGTGGCACAAACCAGAGCACTGGAAGACAATTAAAGAACACCAAATTAAATTTAAGGGGGACATACTAAATCCTTACCAGAGGATGTGAAACAGCAGGATGGAGACCCAAAGAAAAAAAAAAAAGTATTGATCTGACACACAGGATGTCATGCAGATAAGCTGGAGTGTGAAGAAGCCAAACAAAGGAGTTCCTAAAACTTCAGAAAGTTCACAGGATTATTTGAATAATGCATGAAACACATGAATATGCATGTACCTCAGCGATGTAACTATGGAAAAAATAGCACTCTCGGTACATACCAGTGTGTTCTTTGGCTGTCCCTCAGGAGCACCCCAGCACTGGACTTTTTGTCTCTATTTTATCCCTTATTAAACTTTACCAAAAATTCTTGATCTTGAACTCCGTTTCTCACACCCTTGACAGGTGCTTACTCAGTTCTTGAAGACCTCCAATTTCTGAGTATGCTCTCTGAGCAATGACACTGAGTTCCTCTTCCCACCCTTTCCATCTTAATCACCACAGATTTCCCCTAACACTTTACCTAAACCACTGCTGCAGCAATTCAGGTCCGTCAGGTCTCATCATACCCACCACAGTGACAGGGAACAGATTGTTGCCCTCCTCTACAACACTCTTGGCAGGTCTAAAGACATGCCCCTAACTCTGCTGAGGAATACCATTTTCTGAGCCAAACACCATCAGTTTGCTCCAACCTGTCACAGGTTGTGTTTGCCAGATGGCTGAGCTCTCTGCTGGTGCTTCCCCAGGAGATCACACCTTTCCTGAGCACTCCATACAGAATGGCTCACAGAACTCTGGCAGTGCTAGGACAGCAATGTGAAGCTGCATGTCTGCTCAGCACATCTGATTGACTGTCTACTATACACTTTAGGAACATGTTTGCCTCTTTTCTTAGTATCATAACACTACTGATGCATGTGCTAGTTGTGATAAATTGCTATTCCTTACCTCTTCTTTTGTAGGAGAGACCAGATTTACTCCCATCCCTGAGTTACACCCACTGAGTTACTCCCCCATCCTGCTTCTGTGCAATTCATTGTTCCTGCTTAAGCAAAGTATCTCACACTTGTTCTGCTGAGTTATATTTTTCTTCTTTCCTTATATTCTATGCTATTTCTCTCTATAACACACAATTTTCCTGGTTTCTCAAGCTATTTGTCGTTTCCAAGCTACTTGCAGTTCTTTTGAGCCCAGGAAATTTAACATCCAGCATCCATACACTCAATGACCATCTTCTGTAACTTCTCAGCAGTGTAGGCTCCAGAACACAACTTCCAGGTTTATTTAGTTCTCCCATTTTGGTGGCAAATCACTGAAAATACTGTGAACTCAATTTTCATTCATCTCTGCACCTGTTGTACTGCTGTCTTCATGTAAAACACACTTCCCTGGCTCAGAGAGCTCATTCTGTCCTCATCCAGATGGCCCACATGATCTCAAGGTCCTTCTCCACCTTTTGTAACTCCTACAGTGGTCCTGTACAAAATGCTGTGCAGGGAGAGGTAGAACAAAGGAGTCACCCTGAGGCCTTTTGGAAACACTGAGTACTCAGGGAAGTCACACTGTCTTAAAAATTTTATTGACAGTAAGTCCAATGTTCCTTACCTAAGTGCCAACCTCTCCCAGCAGTCTGTACTTTGCTAGAAATTGTCCATGTTGGTTTTTTCCAGTCAACAGTGCCTGAATTTACAAACACACCTCACAAACAAAATCCCACCTAGGACAGAGTTCTTGCATAGTATGCCAGGCTACAGGGACAGATGTCATCATTGTTATGTACCATGACACATCAACATCTCTGCAAGGTGCCATATCAGCTCATTGTCTCAAGCCAAGCTAACATGGAAAATAGATTTTTTTATGAGAAGTAGCTCAAGTTGAGCTACTGCAGCACACGAGCAGCACAGGCACACAGCTGACCACATGGACAGAGCCCAGTTTCCATGAGCTTCAACATGAAAACTAGCTAAGCTCCTGAGAGCATTCAAGTAACGTATTTCAAGGCCAAGGTCTAAAATGAGGGCAAGAAAGATGGGACTATTATTTCAGAGGTATTTCCAAAAACAATCTTGCAACGGTCACTCACTTAATGCTCCATGGCAAGTCAACCACTCCCACCTCCTCCCCAGATGATGGCCACTTTTAAGAGGCAAAAAACTGAAAGAGGCAAAAAGCTCAAAGAATTAAAATCTTAAGATTTTTTTTTGTGACAAGGCAATGGTTTCAGTGTGATTTCACATGCATAGCCTAGGGTGGTCCAGTGCTTGGAACAGTTACTGAATGCAAAACACAGACAAAGATCACTGGATATATGGATCCTCATGACTGGATCAACTTCCAAGAGAAGTGCCTGACTGCCAGCTAATGTACAGTGGGACCTGCCTTCTGTCCTTCCTGACCTGCTACCCACCCTAAGCACAAAATTTTGGAATCCTTTAGCAGAACTAAAATTCTAATCCAGATATTTCTTGTGCCAAGAAGTGCTGCCACTACTGCAGATGCCAAACTCTCTAAATTGTAAATATTTTAAGCAAAATAGATCAAGATCAACCATAAAAGACTGCAGGTGACATCTAGAGACATCCTTTAAGCAACAGGTACTATTCTGAGGCAGTTCTTTTTTTCTAGTCTCTACCCAAGCCAAACCTACATGCTTAAACTCTACATTTCTCATACCACAGCTGAATTTTTGTATTGGGAACCACTCTGTTTGCTCCTACACATTAGTACTATGAGAGTCTTAAGTATCAAACCAATTTGGATCAGGAAACCAGTAACATGGTGGCACTACTAAGACTCACCATATCTCATTTGGCTAGAAGTACTTGACTATTTTGACTTGACAGTGCTGCAAAAGATCAGGAGCCAGATGAGACTTTTTTGTTATTTAAAAAAATATATGGGGGGAAATGTACCTTCCCAGCTGCCTGTCTGGTGCTCTAGAGGCCAACAGGGCAGGTGGTAAACATGAAACAAAGCACCCATCCTGCTGACCCTTATGCTAAAAGTAAATCCCCTTTTGACCTCATTTTCAAGCCAGCAAGTACTACATCCACAACTTAGTTATTTGGCTATACCCAGGTTCATGTGATCTGTGTATTACTGCTCAATATGCCTAATAAACCCCATTATATAGAATGCTGCCTTTTTTTTCAATTATTATGGTGATTGTGAGAAACCACTACCAGAAAGATGACTGCAGACAAAATCGGTATGTTGGCACAATTTCTGAAAAGAGTGCAAGTACACTGTTTAATTGCACATTTTCCAGAGGTTATGTACTACCACCTGCATGTGTATAAAAATACGTAATAAAAATGCTGCTGAAGAAGAGCTGTGTTACATGGGCAATAGCCTTTTCTCATAGCAGTCTTATTTTGATTGATACCAGAACACTAGATCCATTGCTGGGAGGGCTTTTAATAACAGTAAAACATATCAACAAATAAAATCAGCCATTATTATATGCAGTAAATGGCCTCTTCAGCCTGCTACAATGATTACATTCACCCACAATAATAAATAATCATAACAGACACCCAGAGCTAGATTCTGGCACGTAAGCTAACCATGCAAAACAGGCTCATAACTAGCTTCAGCAGCTGGCTGAAGATTTTCCCAGAATAAACTTCACCCTGTGAAGTGATGGAAATTCAGAGCTGAAGCCTGCCTCCCACCTTATAACACGTACTGGAGAGCAGTGATGAGGACAAGGTATATTGAGAGTCCTACAGCTTTTGCAATTGGCCCTTTAACCCCAGCAGCAACAGCCAGAGAATCATTCATGATGTTACTTCACCTCTTTTTCTCTCTGGGGGCTTCTGATCTCATGTATCAAGGGAGAAATTGTTAAACATGAAGTTAGAGATACTCTGGAAGTAGGTTTCTCTCAGCCTGTATAAATATCCTGTTTCCCTTTGCCAAAAGCATCCCTGGGAGCTCAGTCTGGGAACAAGAGCATTCGTCATAACCACAATTAAGAACCCCATCATGGGAAACACCACCTTCATTTGAGTTCCTTTGTCAGTGTTTACTCAGGAAAATAACAGGACACACTGAGAGGACATCACCTTATAAGATATCATTAGTATGCACTTTGTGTTTAAGGATTTGTCTCTTTACAGTTCACTTTCTTCCAATGTGTTATTTTTTGTCAGCAAAGCTTTGAACACCAACACCTTCGCACACGGTTTGAATATCTGAATTCACTGCCCTCACTCTCCAACCTCTCTCAGAAGGATTCAGTGGAGAATGCCCGAGGTTTTCCATCTGAGGCAGAGCTGGGGATGCTGCTGTGCCGAGCAGACAGAGCTCTGCCTTCGGTGCTCTTCTGCTGCCATCTGCAGGGCCTGGCTCGGCTGCAGCTCTGATTTCCCTCTTTCCCCCTGGCACTTCGCAGAGCCAGCCCAGGGTACAGACCAGCCTGGACCTGAGGTTTCTGTAAAATACTCTGACAGTCACATCATGTTTCTGATTTGCCACGATAAAAGGGATGCTTCAGACCAGACACACAAGGGATTTAGTTTTTAAAGAGAGCAGCACACAACAAAAACCACTTTATTTGAAAGCATTCAGTTTTACATACACTGGGTCAGAACACAAAGACCTTCTGCATGTCCCTTATCCCACAACTACTGTGAAAGCAAGCTGTGGGGCAAAAACAATTGGATGCACAGAACTAATCTGTAGGACTCTCTGCCCCTGAAAATTAAAGAGTACTATGTTACCTAGGAAAGGCTGAATCATTTTATTTACATTAATAATGCTTTCACCTCCACAACCTACAATAAAGTTTGGAACAAGATGATAACCAAATTTCGTGCTTCACTGCACAGGCAGATCACCCTTGCAGACAAGGCAGCATTTCTCACGCATAGCTCTCCACACTTCATACACCTGTACTACATTTTAAGGTGTTCATTTTATTTTCTTGCCTTTCCCTGAAGCATCCACTCATATAGAAATTAGAACACCAGAGGAGAACAAACAAGATCTGAGCTAACTGAGAAAAGGTAAATGTAACAAAACTTTCTTCAGTTAAGGGACTTGAAAGGTACTATAGCTTCTTGCTATAAAATAAGTTGTATATCAAGTTTAGGCCTGTGAGGAAGAGACATGCTAGCAAACACTGCTCTAACACTGTCTTGTGTCCTATTTCCTTATCCTTCCCCTTTGCACAGATCCTTTTCCTAGCCCCAGACTGTTCAGTGTTATCCTGCACATGCAAGAAAAAGCTGACTCCATCTGCCTCTCCTGAGTGTGCATTTGCACACAGAAGATGGAGACAGCAGTCTACTCATCAGGAAAAGCAGTTTCATCAGGAAGGCCAGACAGGGAGGCAGTTTTTCTTGTTTGCCAGTTACTGACACTTTTTAGTCAACCATTTGAATTTTTTTTTTTTATTCTAAATGTTGTTGCTTTTTTTACATAAGAAAAAACCATGATTCTTTAAGGTCAACCTCCTAAGCTCTATAGGAATCAGTTGGGGAAGATTTTTGTGGGTAAAATACTGTTTAGCAATTTCACCCAAGCCAGTTTTGCCAGCCATATCTTTTCAGGGTTATCTGAGATATCACCATTTCCCAGTCTTATTACAAAGAAAAATAACAGTCTGCAGATGTTAACATTAAGGTTGTTTCTACTCTAGTTTTCAGGCAAACCCCCAAAAGTTCTTTTATTTTGGCACAGCTTTAAAAAGCAAAGATGAGGGAGATTCTGTCTAAAGAGAAAGCAGCTGTTGAAGACTTTGCTGTGCCCTCAAACAGGAAGAAAAACTAAAAAAAGGCAAAAGGTAAACTTCTTCAGAGCATTTTCACATCACCTTTTTCTGAGAGTGACTAACCTCACTAGTGAGAGCATCCATGTCCCTATTAGACAAGTAAAAAAGCGTGCTAAAAAAAAAAATCAAACCTTTTTATACGATGAAAAAAGTCAACTGACCTGGTGGAAAGCCTTAGTAGACAGACACTCAAGAGGCGGTTTTTAGAAACACTGGTATAGGTTCTGTGAAAACTTGTGAAAAAACTAAAAGGTACCCCTCATGATGCTTACAGTGCTCTAGCAGGCACGTGTTGCTCAGCACAAATCACTCAACAGAGACACTGCAAGCAGGTTAAGTTGCAGCAGACAGAAGGTGAGCTAAGCTCTTATTTTATTTCCCAGGTTTCCCTCTCTTGCAGGGTGAGGAAGGCTCTCCCTAGCTGCTGAGGTACTGAAATGACATGGGGCTCAGGTTGGAGAAAGGAGGAGTGTGAGTTGCAGTGTGCCTGATCCCCACTTACCTCAGACTTTTCTGGGCCAGCTGCAGGCATGACTCAGCTTCTCACTAAGTAGCTGCCTAGCTGCAGCAATTTAATATATAATCAGTGCCAGTTTCAGCTTTCCTCAGTATGCCATGCTGTTATTTGTGCTGTTCAGTGCCACAAACAGTTGAGTCACTGCTGAAGCAGGGCCAGATACCTCAGAGGGAAATAACATCTGAGTCAGGGTCATGATGGGTGTCCAGGGAAGGCTCACTTTTCACCAGCACAGTTTTACAGTTTACTCATGCTTGTGAGTCAGCAGCACAGATCAGAAGTACAGAATTGTGAAAGTTTCTGACTGCAAAGATTGTTTTGTACAAGTGCTAGTAATAACTTTCTTCAATGTCAAGACATCTAAGCACCTCAAAGTTGTGGACAGACACAGATGTGAACATATCTGTGTCAGAATGCTCTGAAAGGTGGGAAACATTGCCTAAGCACAAAGCCCCCAGAAACCAGAAGCAAAACAGAAATGCCACTTGATTTACCTTATCTGCTGGGTGCTTATACTGCTTGGGATTAAAATGAAAGACAGCAGATAAACAAGCTGACTGGTAACATGGTTATTGCTTATCATTTAAATCTGTCCTTCAGGGAACAGATCCTGTTGGGCTAGGGCTTGCTTTCATTCCTAATACACTCAGAGTGAGCAGTTTTGCTTCTGCAGTTCTCTTGTGGAGGACAGTAAAACGTGCTATAGACCAAGTGAGATGGGCTGGAGATTTTGAAACTACATCCTCTGACACCCAAACCAGATGTCTGCTGCTAAGAAACTACTGCACAGATTACAGGAAAACATCAGTCACACTGTAGGCCAAAGACCCTACAACAGAGCTTTGCAAATTAGAGAAGTAAACATTAATAAATTACAACTACTGTGATCTAATATTTACTTTGTCCTTGTCTAAACGTTCTCATCTATTACATACGCTAGGTTACTGAAAGCTTCTGCTGTATATTTAACGAAAGTACTGATGCCTTGGCAGTGAGATCTAGTTCTGGCACCAGTTTAAAAACTTTGCACATGCTCCATAGTGGCAGCTCTTCTAGTGCAGTGCTGATGTTTGCAGTGCTGCTTGACCTCACCTGAGCAGGTGCTTGATAGCAGGCAACCTTGTTATCCCAGCTCTCTGTTGGTCATTTTCTTTTCTTTCACAAATTTGCAGACCCTAATTAACACGAAGCACCGAGGCCCCAGCAGATCAGCAGCCCAGAAAGCCCTGACTCTCGGTATCTGATATTAACAGACCACTAGAGGCCACACTCGGCTCACTCGGTACATTTGCACCAACAGAGACCCTTCCCATTGAAAGCAGGGCTTAATGACTTGCAGAAGATACAAAGCAGAGGCAGCTCTGAATATTTATTGCAGGATGACACCGAAGTGCCCCTGGGTCAGGGGGCTGAGATCTGAGAAAGAGGAAAACCTTTGCTTGCCCTCAGTGTTTATCATCCCACCCCAGGTCCTGGCCTACCCCGGCACCCTGAGGGCCCTTCACTTCCCCCAGCCCAGCAAAGCCCCCACTGCCCATAGCAGGGATTCTGGGAGAGTCCTGGCCTGAAGCCAGCGGGCAAGTGTAGGTAAATCACTCTTTCTTTTAGAGAGGAGCCCTGCTAGGATAAAGCAGCAGGGAAGTAGCCCTAAACATTTGCTTCAGATACCAGTGGCATTTGAATAGGAGCAGGATTATTGCTCACCATCTTCCTTGGCTTTTTGGGGGGGCATCATAGAACTGTTTGAGTTGACAAGGGCCTTTAAAGGCTATCTAATCCAACCCTCTTGAAGTAAGCAGGGACTTTTTCAACTAGATCAGGGTGCTCAGAGCCCTGTCCAACCTGACCTTTGATGTTTCCAGGAATGGGGCATCTACACCTCTCTGAGCAATCTGTTCCAGTATTTTACTACCCATTTAAAAACTTCTTGCTTACATCTATTCTAAATCAACTCTCCTTTGTTTAAAACAGTTACCCCTTTTGCTATGCTGAAGCCCAGCACATGCTCTGATGTGACCTTATTGTAGCCTTTCAGTACCTGTGGGGACCCACAAGACACACAGAGAGGGGCTTTTTACAAGGGCATGTAGCGATAGGACAATGGCTTTGCACTGAAACATGGTAGGTTTAGATTAGATGTGAGGAAGAAATCCTTTATTGTGAGGGTGGAGAGGCACTGGTACAGGTAACTCAGAGAAGCTGTAGACACTCCCCATCCCTGGAAATGTTCAAGGGCAGGTTGGATGGGGGTTTGAGCAACCTGGTCTAGTGAAAAGTGTCCCTGCCCCTGGCAGGGGGATTGGAAAGAGATGAACTTTAAGGTCCCCTTCAAACCCAGGCTGTGCTATGCTTGTTCTATATTACTTGGGTGACAAGAGGGGTGCCAGCACTGTACTACAAAACATCCCACACAACCTGCTATAAAGTTGAAAAAGAGGGAAGGGAGAAAATGCAGAGAAACTACTCACATTTGGCTCAGCCTGTGGCCCCACCACACCAGATATAGCCAGGGGCTTCACCAGCCAGTGGTAAAGTGGTGAGGACAAGACCAAACCAGCTGTGACAGGGCAGAGCTGGGCCTCTGCAGAGCTGGAGCTGCTGTGATGGCAGAAGGGGAGAGCACATCTGCTAACCCAAGAGGACAGTGGGTACAGGTGAGAAAGCCCTGAGGGCCCAATCACTGACTAGTTATGAAAGTAGCTTTTGGTAGCATGGAGAGCCACAGCTTGAACAAAGTTGCAGCAATGTGATTCAGACAGGGCATAAAAGGAATGCATCATCATGGGCTTCTACTCTCCTTTTACTCCTCCTCAGACACCCATTATCCATCCGTGCTGCCAGTGCACATGCTGGACCTTCTGATGAAGTCTAGATACCCTCCTTTAGCTTTTTTGAAGAGGACCCAGAGCAAAACCACAAAGTGGACTAGTCCACTCTGGTGCCTACCTCCATGGAGTCCTTTAAGTCTCCTTCGCTCTTTTCACAGCCATAGAAAGCTAAAATACAGATTTAGAGAAGAGACTGTAAAAAAAAAAATTAAAAAAAAAAAGTCAACTACATGACAGGCGCTGAGAGAAAATCCATTGTTAAAATCTAGTTTCTTTGTGTGACAGATAATGCTCATAAGGAAGAGCAAGTGCTGAAGTTAATGGGAGACAATGAATAGAAATGGCACTTAGCATCAGCCATTTCAGCATGAAACAAGGAAAGACTGTTTAATTAAGAGGATGTTTATTAATCTAAGTTGAAATTTATTATTGAACAACACATAAATGGACTTATGTTACCAACACACTCTTCCATCTTATAGTTGCATTTTGCTCCATACAACAAGCTTCTGAACATACATTGTAAAGTTAATTAAACACCAAGTACACGGTTTTTCCGTTATGCTATTTTCTGTAACATTTCAATTAAAGACTGTCTTGGGCATTTTAAAATCACTACTATGTGAAGAATTCTGTGTTTTGGTTTGATTAATAATACAATTTGTTTTCATGGAGTATCTTCCAGCATTAAGCCTTTATGTTCATTTTAAAAATATCCAAGAGTATTCCACAATACTAGATTAAAATTTCGCAGAATGTTTTTTTATTACCAGGGTAAGATACGCTATACTGAAGCTATTGCTATAGATTAGGGGTATTTTCCTCATTAAAAATGTTGGAAGGGTTGAAATGATTATAAATTACAGACAGCTCAAGCACACCAAGGAAAAATGTTAGAGGGGCAAAATATCCAAATTTCTTTGAGGGATGTAAAAGAGTTCCATGTCTCACATGTTTAATTACCCACTCCATCTGGTAAGTTTAAAAATCTCATGAAAACCTTGATATGTCTTATGATAAATATTTGGAGAAAGGGACCATCAGCAACAAAAATTCAGTTTTGCAAACAACACTGCAGCAAGGCAGTTGTGTGGGGAACAAGGAATACTGCCTAAAAAGCTCACAGTGACTTGCTCAAAAGAGCACATGCCATGGCAAGGACACAAAAGAAAAGTTTAAATACATTAAATATATTGTAAAGTGGGAATGAGATAGAAACACACCTAAGGCTGGGAAAATAAGAGAAAGGCTGTGTTAAAAGCAGACAAAACCCCGTATGCCTCTAACAGAAAACCAGGGTGGGGGTTTTTTATAGTGAACACTTCTTCCAATTACTTTCCAACAGCACTAACTCAGTCAGGATCCATAAGACACCTGCTACCCTTTGTGGTATTACCTGTTTTCACTTACTCTCAAGCCTCACCACTGAGGCATAGTTCCCACACTCTTTCCCCCAGGTTGGTACATATTTTGCATTTTACAGAGCAGCTCTGCAAGTTTTTCCATCAGCCTCCAGGCCCACAGACCAGATCTACCTGGTGAGGCCAGGCAAGGCCTCACCTGTAGCAGGGCAACCAGGAGAGTACCTGGCCCAAGCCCCAACACTGGCTTGCTCTTCTGTTCTGGAGCAGTGCAATAAATGGACAGGCATTGTGTCTCTGCCAATCTCTACCTTCCTTGTGGGATCTAAAACCTAAAGCCTGTCTTAATGGCTGCTGAAGTTCACACAGTTCCTTAGATATTCCTTTCTTTCCCACATGCCAAAGCTGAGGGAGTATCTCAGTACACATTGTCTCCTTCTGAGCAGGCAGCATTCTGCCAGCATAGTGCCAACCAGAGTCAAGTGCAATCCTCCTCCCTGCTGATGCTCACGTGTATTGAATCAGGGCTGTTAAATCCCCAAGACACTTAACTAAGCACTGCCTTCCTCCCTGCCTGTCCTCACACTGGTTAGCAACAGGTACGACCCAGGAAATTGGGTTACTCAGCCCAAATTTAGTAGTCACAAAGTTATCTTTAAAGAATGCTTTGATCTTGAATTTCTACCACTTTATCCACTCTTCCTCAAAAAGTAAAACCCACAATTCCTGCACCAATGCACTCTTACAAATCCTGATTTATTTGGGTTTGGGAATTTTTGGCAAGAGCAACTTCATTCTCCTACCATTGCCAGGGTGCTGACCTCTTTAGAAGTTTAAGAAAAGAGCAGTTTAGTTCATGGGGGAATCTGACATCATTTCCAGTTCAGTCAAATTTTCCATGGGGCATTTGAGCTGATTACTCAGTCTGTACTCTGCTTCTTGTGATGGTTCTCATTCACAAATTAGGGCTGAAATCTCCCTCTATGAGTTCTGTCACCAAAGATACTTGGAGGAACAACCTCTACGGCTTTAAATCTCCAACAAACTGGGTAGGAAACCATAATCTGAATTAACTAAGAAGGTTTCTTCCTTCCTCCTCCATGAAAAGAAAAAAGAAAAAAATATGTAGCATGCTTTCTTCCTTCCCTGAAAATAGATTTAGATTTGAAATCGGCAACAACAAACATTTTAATACCATCCATTTCTGGCACATCCTTTTACATTGCATGTGATATCCCAGTCCTTCCTGCAAGGCATACTCATAGACAGTATTCCAGAGAATATAAACTATGCATTGCTAGCATGTTTAATGATATCTTTAGTTAATTGCTCTGACTCCACTGAGAAACCAGACTGAAATGGGGAAGTGACAGTTTAGAAAAAACCCTCAACCAGCTCATTATTTTTCTTTCACAATCAAAGGAAGTTTCATTCTGTGGCAGAAAGAGGTGTAAGCCTGTTTGCTTTGTAAAGATGCACTTCACTTCCACATGCCAGTGGTTGTGCTCTATGGCCCTGGTAAAGCTACACAGACAGCAGGAATATTGTGACCCAAAATGATTAAGGTGATTGTTAATGGCACATCTCACCCTTCACCCACAGAGCTATGCAAAGACCTCTAAAACATTAAGGAATAAATTTCTTTTCCTTCAAACTAGGAGAACTGAGAAGGCAGAGCTACAATTAGAGAAAGCATTATCTACCAAAAAGCTCACCTTTTCCCTAGCTCCACATGTAAGCAGAAGAACATGTTCTCTTCTCCCCAGCCATTTACTTTCTAATTTTCCTTTTTCAGCCATTTATAGCCTTTCAACACACTCAAGAAAATTTATTTAATAGCTTCCAGTAAGTCACACTCCCAACAATAAAACCTCTGCATACTGGTGTGTTCAATTTATATCCAGCCCAACAACTTTTTAAAATGCAGACAGTCTCCTGCTTAAAATTGCACTGAAAGAGCACATAAAACAGCATACACAGTGCCTTTCCTGTCTTTTTATCAAAACATCTAAGAACAAGAGCTGAAAAAGCAGTCTTTATGAACAAATGGTCAAGCAGACCTCACTCAGAACAGGAATGTGCATATATTACTCTTTACATTTAACTGTGTACGGCCAAAGAAATAAAAGTGTCTTCCCTTTGGGATAGAAGCTGCAGAAAGGAATCTACCACAGAAAGGCAGAGCCTGCATTCATCGATCTGCAGATCTAAGTTCAATTAGTCTGGTTTTCCTGGATCTACTTTAGATAAAGAAAGCTTTCCCAGGAAACTGCACTTATTATTCCAAGTGATAAAGGAGAAGGAATTTAGTGATCTGCTTTCAGTTTTCACCTAGATGCAAAAATATTTAGCTATCTATGCAAGGTAGATGCCCAAGTAAATCTATTATCACAGGTTATGGAATTTTGTATCCTACTACCTGCTAAAGTTTTGACAGAATCCAAGCTCGATATTTTAACAAAGAGCAACCAATCTGAATAAGATTAAACATTCAATCTAAACCAGGTCAGATTAAAGATTTCCTATCACCTAAACACATAATAAAAAGTTCATAAAAGCCATTAAGACAGAGCCATAATTATAGTCAATATTTATTTAAACAAATGCCTGCATTTATAAAGCAAGCACTGCATACTTTAGAATGAGGCATGTGTTTTCTAGTAAGTGATTTTCCACTTGCTGCTATCAGGCATCCAGACACATGACACTTATTTGTCACTGAGACTTGTTTGGTTTTACAAGGTTTAACGGCTCTATCATTCATTTTACATTCTCAAAAGGGAAAGTGCATATATATATATATATATATATATATA
>VZTR01010079.1:312399-405706 GCA_013400775.1 Chaetops frenatus | reverse complement strand
TTTTCACCTAGATGCAAAAATATTTAGCTATCTATGCAAGGTAGATGCCCAAGTAAATCTATTATCACAGGTTATGGAATTTTGTATCCTACTACCTGCTAAAGTTTTGACAGAATCCAAGCTCGATATTTTAACAAAGAGCAACCAATCTGAATAAGATTAAACATTCAATCTAAACCAGGTCAGATTAAAGATTTCCTATCACCTAAACACATAATAAAAAGTTCATAAAAGCCATTAAGACAGAGCCATAATTATAGTCAATATTTATTTAAACAAATGCCTGCATTTATAAAGCAAGCACTGCATACTTTAGAATGAGGCATGTGTTTTCTAGTAAGTGATTTTCCACTTGCTGCTATCAGGCATCCAGACACATGACACTTATTTGTCACTGAGACTTGTTTGGTTTTACAAGGTTTAACGGCTCTATCATTCATTTTACATTCTCAAAAGGGAGAGTGCATATATATATATATATATATATATATAAGCAAGTGTTTATAAATACAGAAATGTATACAAGCATGCACGGCTTCCTTGTACATTTGTACTTGTGTGCAATTATACACGTGCTTGTCTTAATTAAATACTGCTGCATCATCTCCTACATAATCTGAAGCACAATTGGGAGAAATACTTTTCCAACTGTTTAGGTTTTTTGCAAAGTTTTCCATTCTATCTGGATGTACAGAACATCAAAGAGGAACCCTTCCAAAGAGATTCTGTTCCTGCCAGGTTATTTGAGATGGATGTTAATAAGCTGCTAGTATCATTGATTAAAGCTACTCTACCAAGCATCATTTCCTTGAGCTTCAGGAGCACTTCTGCAAAGTTCTTGGAATCCAGTCAGTGTAAGAGGATTCTACTTGAAGTAGTATTAGATGCTCTCTCTACTCAGGTTTCCATTCTTCAAAAATACCAATAGTACTGCTGTAAAAATACTGCCATATAGCCTGAGTTACTAAACTAATCAGCTCAACCTCAATGTTTTTCTTGTGTGGGTATGTCCTGGCCTCTGCAACCTCTCTCCTGCTCTTTCCAAACTGAGCTTCACCTCTCTTGCATCCCACATTCTTCCTGTTTAGGAAGAACTGCTGCTTCAGTTTCTTTCCCTCCCTGCAAACCTACTGTCTTCTAACACTGCTCCCCCTCCTTAGAAACATCGCCACAGTGGGAAAACATTTCCATCACAGCCTGCCATGAACGTGGCAATTTCTTCCTCTCATTTAGATTCAAAAGCCAAGTACAGCTGAAAAGTGTTGTGTGTGTTAAAGGAGGCTGACTGATCCCTTTAAAAACATGACCAGTGGTCAGAAAGTGGGAGACTCCAAATGACCAAATTAAGACACCTTGCCTCTTCTAGAAAATGGAGATAGTGTCACAGGACATCCAGGCAAGGCAGGCAGCTGAGTTTGGCAATCACAGAGTAACAGAATATTCTGAGTTGGAAGGATCATGGAGTTCAACTCTCAGCCCTGCACAGGACATCCCTGAGCACTGAATTGAGTGGGTTCATGAGCTTTTTTTCTTTTTAGGAATCCCAATCAGAAAGATGCTGAGAAAGAGCCAAGATTTTTCAGAAATATTTTAGTACAAGGCAAGCTAAATAAAGTGGCCACATGATGCCAGCATTGTCTGGGAAACAGGAGAAAATTCCATTCCCAATTCTAACCATGTTCTTTAAAGTTTTATTTATTGTGCACACATCCACCCTTTCACTTCTCATTTTGCTGCAACCTCTTCATCAAAACTTTTTACAACCTGTTTGGATCACCCCATGAAGAGCATGAAGCCCCCCGCTTTTTATTCTTCTGTACCACAGAGTTTCAGCAAACCTATGCTTAGCCCTCTCATGACTCTCACCCCCTTCACAGCTTGTTTCTTCTTTCTGCTCTACATACCAAGCATCAACTAAAATTCTCTGCTTTTACATACAAGGAAATTCCACAGAATGATGCATTGCCACCTCACTGCTTGGGTTTGCTTTCAGCATAAGTCTGATTGAACATTGAGACCATTACAAATTTTGAACTGGATTGCATGAAAGAAGAGAATAAGGATGGGTTTTTTTCCTTCAAAACAGAGTCTTCCTGCCCATCACTCTTTCTCTGTTCAAAATTGTCTTGCAAAAACATCAAAGTAAATTCTTACTCCCTTCCATGAGACCTTACTTTCAGTTTTGACATGTACACACACTTCCATATTTTTCCTTAAATACTGAAAACTTTCAGAAAGAGCACAGAACTAGAATCATAGAATCATTTAGTTCGGAAAAGACCTCTAAACATCATCAAGTCCCAGCACTGCCAAGTCCACCAGTAAACCATATCTCTAAGTGCCACATCTACACATCTTTTCAATACCTCCAGGAATGGCAACTCAACTACTTCCCTGGGCAGCCTGTTCCAGTGGTTGACAACCCTCTTCATCAAAGATGTTTCCTAATATCCAACCTACACATCCTCTGGTGCAAATTTAGGCCATTCTCTTTCATCCAGTCACTTTTTACTTGGGAGTAGAGGCCAACCTCCACCTTGCTGCAGCCTCCTTTCAGGTCATTGTAGAGAGAGATGAGGTCTCCAGGAGCCCACTGGCTGAGCCACACTCTCTGCTTCCAGCAAAGCTAAATCCTTCAATAATTTGGTCCCTCTGCTCTGAGACCATACCCTAAAGAATTCTGAAGGCATCATTACACTGTTAAACAGAAGTCTTTTTCTACAGTAAAAATGAAAGACACTAAGCACTTCTGGTTTTTACCAGTGATATCCAGCAGATACAGACTTTTCCTCCAAAAGTTTTTTATTTCTCTGTGTGTATGTCCATACTTTTGTAAGAACAATTTCCGTGTGGAAGATTTCTATCTTGCATTTTTAATGCACCTGAGATACATTGATTGGCAGGCCAGTTGCACACCTCGACCTACCCAAATAAAGTCACTCAAAGGCCTGAAGCTTGAGCTCCAGGCAGAGCCACAATGGTCTCTCACCCTCAACAGGGTCTTGCTTTGCTTGCCTTCACTTCTCACTGTGGTGCACTGAAACAGAGCAGAAGTACACCCACACCTGCTCTTCTCAGTAAAAAATTACTAGCAAATCAGAACAGCAGCATTTCAAATCTCACATGTTTTAAAGGAGAAATACACAACACCCAAGGTCAGACACATCAAGTACAGACATTCTGTACAAGGATAAAAACTTCCCTTTGAAAATGCTCAGCAAAGATTAACTGGAGTCTTTATTCAGCTAGATCTGCCATACAACCCTGGTATTCATCTCTCCTCATACCAAGTAAAATATTTCCAATGGCTCACAGCCATGCTGATCTCAAGGCTCACATCCTGGCACAACAGAAGTTGATCCCTGTTACCTCAGACTCTGAGGAATTGTGTCAATGCAGATTTCAAAAGTGTGCTCAAATTCCCTTTACAACAACAGGAGGATGAGTCTACCTCTACAAAAGATATATTTACCTATTTCATTTCCTCATTATATCCCACAGTGCCTCAACAAAAGAGATTATTTCAAGAAGGAAGGTGCTAGATAGATCTGGCCAACAGCAGCCTCCAGCCAGCCTGTTAGCCCACCATGAGAAGGCAAAAGGCACCTGCTTTGGTGGAAAAGCCAGAGCTTTAGTCCAGCTGGATCTCATTCAGTGTTGCCACCAACAATGACCAACTGCAGCCCTCTTTGTCCTAGTAACACATCTATTATATAATGTTATAATAATGTTATAATATAGCATTCCTATACTTTTGAAAATGCCACTACCACATTATTTTCTATTTCTTCAATTAAAAATTTCTATTCTCTCTGTGCAGTGGGATAAGCCCATATTAGAAGATGATCAATATGAATTCAGATAGAGCTCTTTTGTGCAGAGTCTCCTCCACAAGTTGAGCATATAATGAGGTGGCAGAGCTGGGTGAAGTGACATGAGGCAGGAGAAGGCCAAGCCTGGGTGCTGCTCAGTGTCAGGACCCTGTCCTAGATATCCCACCAGTCTTAGTGAGACATAATAGCACTGCTGCTCCTACCTCTTTCAGCCAGACAGATTGGAACAAGAGTGATGTCCATGTTCTGACCACCACCAGCACACAGGTGCCAGCTTACAGCTGGGACTGAGTCACAAACCTTGGAGGCTCTGGGTACCACAGTGCCAGATGACCCATTGATTTCAACTTCACGCAGTTTTTTGGAAAGCCTCATTGCTTGCCTACAGCCCCATCATTTCTCAAAAAAACAAACTGGCATGCCCAATTTCCAGAGTTCTGCAACAGGCAGGTGTACTTTCCAATAGATGAATGGCAGCTGCCTGGAGGCAGATTCCACATCTCCTGGAGAGCCATAGTATACAATTATGCCAGAGCCAGGCAATAAAGGCAAAGGATCTTCACATTCTTGGCTGCTGCTCATCATTCCTTTGTATCAGAGTACACCCAACAGCTCTTCCACAAGTATTTTTTTTTTTTAAGGTAAAAACACAAATTACATTCAACTTGCACAGGCTGAAAGCTTTCTGCCCCAGAGCTATAGGCTGTGAAACTGGGGCACTTCCAGGATGATGGGAAGATGACCAGTTTGTTCATGATACAAGAATCCATCACAACTTTATTCACTTCATGATAAATAAGGCACCCCTGCTATTTGATTTACCCAGCCATCCTTGGTTCAACATTTAAGACATTTGAAACAACTTCACCTTTTAAGAAAACTTTTTAAATGTTGTGAAAGGGAGGAGGATGGCTGCTCAAGCAGGCTGGATGATCCTGTTTCACATCAGAAATCTGAAAAAGCGACATAATTGAAGTGTCTGGAAAGTATTACAATCACTTGGGGTTGATTGTCTAGCACTCAGTACCACATAAAGGAAGCTGCCAGTTAAGTAGGGAAAGAAAATGGTTTTGCATCAAAAGGTACATCAGTATAAAGATCATAATACCCAAATGTCAGCTTCTGCCTTTTATTCAGACAATGAAGAGAGTAGAGAGCCCATCTTAATGTGAAAAGTTATATGCTTCTGTCAGAAAGACAGAAAATTTGAAAATCACAAAACAAAAAATTTGTAAGACTGATATTCTTTGCATGAACTGAATTCAGTTACACCTTACAAGATGTACATTTGGTTATTCTAAAAATCCCAGAAATGCAAATTACGTAGCAAGAAAATGCAAAAAATTTCAGGTGATCTTTTGCTCCCATTTACATCAATTTTTGAAGAATATATAACTCTGCACTTCTATTTTTCTTTTAATTTACCAATCTATTCCTTTAAACTGGAGCTAACTGCAGAATTTCCAGTCTTTGCTGAGTGCTGTATAAAACTCTATAAACTGACAAAATGCTGATCTTCAGTACTAAGGTGTTCACTTTTACTTGAAGAAGAGATGGGAAAATAACAAGAATTTCATTTTACAACTGAGATCTTTCTCTTATCCATAAAGCTAAATAATTTAAAATATTCATATCTTGGCTACAATATGGCTTTCAACAACATTGAAATGGAGACTACTCAGAATGCAGACTAAGTGTTTTTCTAACAATTATTCTGGTCCAGATAGCAACATGTTGTTATATGCTTAAGGTTATGACAAATATCTGTCATCCCTCACACACAAGCATGTATTTGATGTTTCCATACGGCTCTGTGTCCACTGGCTATTTGTTCACACTATGATGACACTGGAAGAGAGTTAAGTGTCCCTTACCACATAATGGTATTGCTTTAGTTTCCTGGCAAAGATACCCAATAAAATATCTGCCAAAGCAGATTTGCAGGGTCTCTGGAAACCACTTTGCTTCCTTAAGTAACTTGGCAAATCTTTGCTAGCAAAGCCAGAGAATGTAGACATGTCTGCTGGGGTTCCTACCTGAGTTCATGGCAGAATTATTTTAGCTTACAACGTGCCAGGAGGTGGGATATCTGTTTGTGCATCACTTAGCACAGCAAGGTCTCAGATTTGTAGTGGGGAGCAGCAGCAACATCTGAGAGCAGGAGCTTCCTCTTTATCTGTCCCAAAGCCCACCTGAAGGCACTGCATCACCTGTAACAGTGGGCTTGACTGACTCACTTGTACAGCCCATGGCCAGCCTGCATCAGAGCCAGGAGCTGAGCCTCCTGTCACTGCCAACCCAGCTCTGAGGGCTGGGGACACAAAGTGAGGAAGAAGGGAAGTAGGAAAATTTGCATTGTTCATAGAGGTTATTTGCTACTTAAAACCTTGAGTCATGGGGAGTTCCCCACGGAGGCAGAGAAGACTGTAAAACCACATGATCACATAATATTGTAAAAAACCCTGAACAAGTGCATGACAGAAATTCTCGGGCGACTTTCAGGAAGTTTCTATGAACAACCCCTCACGAGGGGAGCAATAACATGCACACCTGCCTTGCTGTGCCTTCCACCATGGTGTCTGTTTACATGGCCACTCCGGGAGAGGGGACTGGGTCCAGGCAAGCTAGTGCAGCTCTTTAGGTGTGCTCACCATGGCACTGCTGGAGACAATTGCCCAGAAGACTTTCCTGACCTTCAAGTGAGCTCCTTATGACCAGCATGCACACAACACATGGACAAATCAGGTCTAAACAGTACAGTTACATGAGGCTCCACGTTTAAAAGGGCTACATCTCTCCCAGATGTATCCAGGCCACAAGGTGCCAGCACAATTTCTCCCCCCTACCATGTGCTAGGTAACACAAGCCCACACAGGGTGCACCTGCCTAGAGCTACCTGGACTGACAAGATCATCTGCTGCTGAGAAGGGTGTGTTTTTACTCCAGAACTAAAATCAGATAGTATTCTCCTCATGGTTGAGCAAGCACACAGATTTGTGCATTTACATCCCTCAGTATGCTCACCCAGTACTGAAGCATTTTGATTGTCATGAATTAACACAGGCAATGTATCTCTTAGGCATGAATTCACTGACACTGTTCAAGAGAATTAAGAGGCAATATTGATTATTCCTGCCAGAATCAATCCTTGTGGCTGGCAGTAAATCCAATTAGATTCAAATTTTGACTTGAATACCAGAAGCATGACCTAGTTATTTCAAGCTCTGATGGAATTTGTTTCTATAATTTATATCTCCACCATTTTTGTGACTGTGCTTGCTGGTATGGCCATGTAGCCAGAGTTGCTGGCCCAGGAGCCTCCAAAAAGAACAAGATACCCTGGGGCCATACTACCACAGCATCATATAGACACACCACTTGCTCATACAGCCTCCTACCCACCAGCCATCCAGCAGGCAAACTGGCCAGTCTCAGACTGAGGCAGCCAAAAGGACTTTGTTCACAGTCAGCAGCAGTGGAGTAGTCCAGGTGATGTGACAAGGCTGACATTGTAGCTATTTCACGTGCATGCAACACATCTCCTGTTTCTAGAAACAGCCCCGTCTCCACTTGGTTTGGAGCAGCCAAAAGAGACCCCTGAGCCAAGAGAGCCCCAGGCATCCAGGTGGCTCATGCCTGGCTGGGGTCTGAAAGTCATCCAGAGTGTAGACCAGCCCCCCCAGCAGTGCCTCCAGGTCCAGCACCAACTCCTGCAAAGCCAGCCGAGGCATCTCTGCACACACAGCTCCATCATGCCTGTAACTGGCAGGCCTTGTCGTGCATTAGGTGTCTGACACAGTAATTCATGAACCATGACCTCTTTCTGAAGGGTGTGGTCATGGATAAGCCCACAGTGTTTAATTTGAAGTATCTCCAAACCATCCCTGCTGAATTTTTTGTTAAGGAGGTAATTGGTGCCTGTTAGAACAGCAAACCCCCCAGAGCCCCACCAGCACACAGGCAGCTGCACAGCACCAGGTGGATGTGAAACCAGGCATGACCTGGTAATGTGGCCTTGCAGCCTAGAAAGTCAGCCATGTCCTGGGCTTCATCAAAAGTGTGGCCAACAGGCTGAAGCAAGTGGCTCTGCCCCTTTATTCCACTCTCATGAGACCCCTCCTGCAGGGCTGCATCCAGCTCTGGAGTGCCCAGCATAAGACAGGTCCAGAGGAGGGTCAGAGATGATGCAAGGGACATCTCCCATATTGAGAGAGTGGGGTTATATGAGCTTTTAGGCAAGAGAATGTTCCAGGGAGACCTTATGAGAACTTTCTACCACCCCAAAGGGGGCCTAAAGAAAGGACTCCTTATCAGATGGTATAGTGATAGGATGGAGAGTAACAATTTTAAATTGAAAGATGGAGTTTCAGATTAGATGTTAGAAAGAAATGCTTTACTGTGAGTGTGCTGAAAACTGGTGTGCCTAGAGAAATTATGGGTGCCTGGAACTGGCTGCCCAGAGAAGTTATGGATTCCCCAGCCCAGGAAGTGTTCAGGGCCAGGCTGGATGGGGCTCTGAGCAGCCTGGTCTAGTGAAAGCTGCCCATGGCAAAGGGTATTGGAACAAGATGATCTTTAAGGCCCCTTCCAACCCAAAGCATTCTATGATTCTATGGCATTTTCTCCTTGTAGAGAGCAAAGGAGGAAGCAGAAGTGCTGACTCGGTCAGGAAAAAAAAAACGCCAAACAAACTGATGTTGGTCACTTCCTGGTCAAAGACCAGGAATTTTTTTTTTTTTAAGTCATAGCGAAACCCAAGTGTGCTGTGTGCATCAGCATATATGTAGTGATCCAAACAGCAAACCCTTTCAAAGACTCTCCAGTCCTACTCCCTTTGCATCCATAAATACACTTTCTCTAAACCAACATATACACTAGCTTCTATGCATGAGATTATTAAATCATTAAATATTTTTGTTTGAATAAGTAATGAAACAAGTACTTTTGCACTGAATACAGAATTTCCCAGGAAGGTAGTCACATTTTCTTTTGGAGTAGTTGCTTCAATTGTAGCAACTAAATTGAAGCAACTAAAAGTAGTTGCTCCAATTCAGTTTTTTGGTCCAGGATTGAGTCATCACAAATAACAGCCACAAACTTGGCTCTACCAATGAGTGGAGCTCCTTCTACAAACTACATGGAACACAAATTTCAGCTGGTGTTTAGAGTATAACTCATTCCTATTGTCACAAGTATTTATTCCTCACATTATCTATTCTGAGAACCATCAAAATCTTCATTACAGCAGGTGGTTAGGGCTTTTTTTAATTGATTAAGTGAAAATTCTAAGAAACAGCCATCTGTTCCTGCTGGTTTTATTGGTAGGAGTTGGTTGACAACAGCCAGCAAAAATTAAGATTTGACTCCACAAGTGCTGCACAGCAACTCTGTTTGGTGCCTGTAGAAGGCTGGATTCTGGCAAGCTTGCACACCCTTTCACACCAAGGAACAATGGGCAGCATCCCTACACATGCAGCCCACAGAGGCAAAACAGATGTTTCAAATCATGGTGTCATGTCACAGACACTCTCCAGAAGGTGAAGTATTGCCTCAAATAAGGCAGTTAAGCAATGCAAAGCTCCCTTGTATCAACACAAAAGGCCCAGATGAAACCTTTTGCTCCCCAGTGAAGCAGCAGTTCAGGTCTGCCCCAGCAGAGGAAGGGGCTGGGTCTCACTGAGCACCTCCAGCTCTGCTCCTCTGGTTCCTTCCAGCCCCACTTCAGATTCCATGCACAGGCCCACTCCCCAGCAAAACTTGAGTTAAGAGCACTTCCAAACAATTCACCTGCTCTTCCCTGTGGAAGTGGCCACATTTAAATGCCAAAATGTTGAAAGCAGAAATTCCTTAAAACCAAGAAATAACATGAAAAGTGCACAGATACCCTCAGTGCTAAAGCCTGTGAAAGAATCCCAGTCAGGGCAATCATTTGCAACTCTATCACAGATACAGACCACTACAAATCACAACAGAAATGATAATTCAAAAGCAAGTCCATGAACAAACCTTGTTGTTTCCAAAATCTTTCCAAAATGATACTTTGGCATTCAGAACCTAATGTCTTTTTTCAGTAGAAGACTTCAAAATATATCTAAATTTCAGTATGTCCATCAAGCTGTTCCTTTAAACAGTCACCTTCAGAGCACTAGGCTTTTCTCTGACATTGTGACAAGGAGGAGGCATGGATAAGCTCATGAACTCAAAGTGGGCAGGAAAAAAAATGCAGAAATGAGATATCAGAGTTTGCTTCATCAGTCAGTTAAAGAGCTAGACTGTGCTTAAAGAAGCAAATTTAGGATGGTATCCCATTTTAAGCAATTACTGAAAATATAAAGTTTCCAATCCTGTGGACATCAGAAACTGGTGTATCCAACCTGTTCAGATGGCTTTAAAGCTCCAGCCAACACTGAGGATTTGATTGGGCGTTTCAAAACGCCTGTGACTCCACCCCTGCAGACCATCTCCAACAGATCTGGTATAAACAAAAGAGAAGGTAGACAGAAAAGTGAGAGGGAATTGTATTCTTTGCTGAGCAGATATGAACAGAGTGAGGCACTGCTAACCAGGGATCATAGCATCCTGCCCCTGGGGTCAGGCACTCCTGGGAGCAGCTCCCTTGCATCCCCTCTGAGCTCAGCCTGTGCCCTCCCTCCTGCATTGTCATCACACCAACCTCCCTAGCCTCTCACATGTGTTCATCAAACTCCTGTAGGTCCCAGCCACCTACTACCAAGATAATGAAATATTATTACATTTAATTAATAAGTTCCCTCAGAAAACACACACATAAGCTCAGGGTTTCTCCTGCAACCCTGTCTGTATAGGGTCAACAGATTATTGGTCTGGACTGATGAGACTCTCAAAACTTGCCGCCTGATGGGCTGTTCCTGGCAGGGCAGGAATAGGCAGCAGTTACGAGAACCCACGTCAGCAAGGCCATTACTTAACCTGGCACTGCTCACACCCTTGGCTGGCTGCCTCTGAGGCCCCTCCCTTGCCTGCCCTCCAACAACACCACCAAAAGGAAAAGAAAACAAAGAAAAACCCAAGAGGCAGCGGGCAAGAAGGTTTTGTGACCCTAAAGGTTCACTTGTTGACCAAGTAAACACGCTGAGAAAGGCTCTTTAGAGTAAGTGACAGCTGGGGAAATATGAACTGTCAGAGCATAAGAGAAAAGCTTGAATTAGAGGCGTTGTTTCTTACTAAAGAATGTGAACACGGGGTTTGGTGTGTTTTGTGCTTTTTTTCTGCTCAGAGACCCAGTCTTATCCAAGCCAAAGCTGGTACAGAGATGTTAAAGTCACAATTCAGAAATACTGGTTTTGAAGTTCTTGGCTCACACAGATTTCCTGTGTAACCTTGGGCAAGTCATTTGTCTGTATTGCACCTCATCTTCTAATCCATAAGACAAAGACAATGCCTTACAGGCAAGTTATGAGGTTATTAGTGACTGCAAATAGCCATGATGATGGGAGGCAGAGGCGATCAGGGAGATTGGCAGATCCACCTCCTGCAGGATCCTGATCCCTTGGGGATTCTGTCTGAGATCAAATTTACCAAAAGTGAAATGGCCACTGTTTAATTAACACTGACTTCCAGGCATGTTTCAGCCTTTCACACTGAAATTGCATTTATTATTTAAATATGGCTGAATCAGAATAAGATGGACTGCAGGTTCCCCACTACACAAAAACGTTTGCCAGCTGCCAGGGAGAGAAAAAGCCTCCTCTAGCTCCTTGGTCTTCACCTTCCTGACTCCATACTCACTTTTTAGACTTGCCTCTCCATTTCCTCTCCTGATAGAAGGGATACAAACATTCATGATATCCTGGTTATAAAGGGTGGTTAAATGTTAAATTCTACAGACAGGTGGGGAAGCAGATGATCTCCAAGTCATTTTGAAGTTCAATATTCTGTTCAAAGAGCACAGCCCAATGCCCATCATCACCAGCCTCTTGGGGGTCTCCCATGAGGGCCCCCACCTTACCCAGGCCCTCCAGAGCATGTCTCAGTCAGTTCAGCATAGCTATGGCACCTGGAGCCACAGAGGGACCACACAGAGTGTCCCTAATAAGGATGCAGCTGATTTCTGGCCCGACTGTGGAGCTGCCCTTCAACCCCAGCTCTGCAGCCATGCCCTGCTCCAGGCATGGGGAGCACACCCTGGCAGGGCTGATTCCTTTCCACCACAAAGCAGGACTCCTCTACTTTATTAAAATAACTGAGAAGTCATTCTTTGAACAAAGCATTTTGCTGAGTAAGTTCTGACTCGCTCCTGTCAAGAAGAGGCTCTACTAAGTAGTAGCTGCTGTGTTCTAAGTTATTTTTTTTTGTCAATTCATACCATATGATTACTCACTGGGCATGTTTATGATGTTTTACCGAAAGAGTTATAATACACGAAGTCATAAATTAGGAAGAATCCAGTAAGTAGCCGTTAATTAATAACTTCAACCCCTAGCAGGTCTTTGACCTTTGCCCCCTTGAGCTGGAACCCTGAAAATAATCAATTTACTGTCTCTATTTCTTTGTTTTGTTTTAGAAAGCACCTCAAACTTGTGCCATTTATTTTTAAAAATTAAAAGTACAGTGAGCGAGTGGACTCCAACGCTACAATCTAAAACATACAATGTTCTGTGATGACAAAGCATCCCATTTGGGAACAAAACCTGCTGTAAGTTACTGGATCATGACTAACTTAACATCATTACTTCAATGATGGTGTTGATTGAGGCAAGAAAACATTATGCCAAGTTATAGAAGACAAGTACGTAAGTTAGAAAGGAATGGCTAAACACATTCCCAAGTGCAAAATGTCTTTCAGATTTTGAAATCCCAGCCTTCACTTGACTTTAAATCACTGATCAGCCAGTTGTAAGGCAGAAAGAAAACCCATAGTAGCAGTTCATGTTCCCACTCTGAAAGCTTAGTAACTGATCAGGCTAACATTGAAATAACTATGGAAGATCTCACCAGAAACACGGGCACAGCACATGAATTGTGCTTGCTTTTTCAAGAGAGCTTCATAACATATGTTGTTTGCATTTCTGTCCTAGGAGACCAAAGTAGGAGCCACAATATAGTTGTCTTTCAATCCTTTATATCCTCTTGAACAGCATATTTTAAATTATTAGGTCAAGCTTTTGGGAGTAGCTAATGATTTTTCTGCTCTTCTTAATGTATCTTAGCAGGACACAAGTTGTAGGAACCGAGTACCTGCTCTCCGAGAAGGGAGCTGTCTCTGACTGGAGTAACAGGAAGACCTAAAATTCCCTGGCTAATTTTTGAAGATACCAGCAGCACAGCATTGTCTCATTAAGAAGCCCAGAAAGTTGTTTATCTCTGCAGCTTCTTTAATTCAAGAAGCCAAAAAAAAAAAAAAAAAAGGTGAAAATCTGCACAGAAAGCCAGAGAGACTTTGGCTTGGCGCATTCCTGTAGCGTTTGTCAGCGAGGAGGGCAGGAGTGCGAGGACTGGAAGCGGCGCAGCGCACAGGAGGCGTTGCAACAAAGCAGCATTGCAGTGCCCCAGGCTTGCCCTGGCTCCCAAACACACCGCAGCCACTCCAGTATCGGTCAGGGCTGGTGCAACCAGCTTCCCGCCGGGGCTCCCTCAGGAGGAGAGGAGGGAGGCAGAATAGCAGCAAAAGGCACTCGGGGGGCTCCCAGACACCGTGCTCATGCTGGCGCCACTGTCAGGAGCCGGGCACAGGGGGCACAGCCTCCCTTCCAGGGCTGGCATGAGGCACCCCGTCCCCGCGGCTGGCCAGGGACGTTCATGTGTACCCAGACTCTCCTAGCGCAGCGTTGTTACTCGCCGGAGTGGCTTTAGCAGGAGAACTGTCGCCAGTGAACATCTCTTCCCCCCTTTCACGGCCTTACCTCACCCTGTCAGGTCGTGTGGGGGCTCTGCACTGCTGCCTGCCATCGCAGGCTAGGAAAGAGCCGCGGTTCCTCCTGCTGCCCCCATCTCCAGACCACAGACAGATGAGACGAGCCAAGTGTGTGTCAGCAATAAACGAGGTGATTAGGAACAGCACACCACAAACAAGTGCAGGGTAACCCTTCAAAGGCCTGGGAACACCTCAGCAATTGAAACAAGATGCTAAACACAAGCAAGGGTGACTTCTGCAGAAACAGACAGCACAGGCTAAGAGGGAAAAAAAAAAAAAAAACCAACCCCAAGCCAACCGCTCTGCCACTTGCTGTTGTGTTTACATCTTGGTTTGGATTTCAAGCTGAGATCATATTCCTGGGATAATGAAAGCCCTAGGCAAACAAACAGCAGCAGAAGAGATTACACTGAAGAAGGGAGGGAGAGCACTTGGGAAACGGGAAGGAAAGGCCACCTTTGTAAGCACAGGCATTAAAAAATTGTTCTCTTTAACTATGTATGCAAGTCCCACATGCATTTGTTAAGAGATGGGATAAAGGAAAGCCAAATCAATTCCCTTCTGCTCACACTTTGAAGGACAGAACTTCCTTGTAAGTGCAGCCAACCAGCACACAAAAAAAAGATGAATTCATACCTGTACTTGGTGTCTAGACCCAAAAGACTTATTTGTAGATCTGTGGACCTAACAAATCTGCAAAACCAAAGTGGTTTTGAGGGTCGGTCCCATTCATGCTACTGTCCATAATTAACACATTGACTAGCTCAGTTCAGTATCCAGAGGCACAGCTACAAAAATGCTGCATCTTCCCAAGGCTCCTATCAAATGGTAACTAAGGCATATTAAGAGTACCCCCACTTCATAACAAAGCCAAGGCCTAGGCTTAAACACTTATTAGACTGGCTGTTTTTATCTGAAGGAAATAAAATTATAGTTTCTCAGGGAGGGCTAATATGTCTGTCCATAGCTACTACCAGTTCAATGGGTACAGGCAAACAATAGAGGTAGTTTGAATTAGTTAAAAAAATAGTCCCTTAGAAGGCACACTGACATAAGTTATTTACCTCTTCATCGATGGATTAGAAAAAACAAGGGCATCAAAGAAGCTGCAATTGAGTCAAATGATTCACAACAAAATCAGGAAATAATAAATAAAATATCACTGAAATCTTACACAATATCAGCACAAGAAAAGACATTTGCTGCCTGGAGAACACATACAGAAATGAGGAATAATCATACCTTTTGGGTCAGGTTTTTGTCACCACCTGTTCTCTTCGCCAATAAGAGAATCAACATATAAGCACGCTGTTGACCACAGCCATAGGGAGCAGGTCCCATCAAAGCTTTCTGTCTCTACTTCACCCCTCTAGACAAGCAAATAAAGATGCAACAACCTTTTCAGGCCTTTTATAACCCAAAGGGGGCACCTCAGAGCCCACTTAACTCTTCACATGTGATTCTCCCTTCTGCAGCACATTGATGTAACTATCCCCAGTCGCTTCCAATTTCCTCAGCCCTGCTCCTGCCTCTCCCCCAGTGAAGCCCAGATGGACTACTCGGCATCATCCACCCCAGTACCTTTAAAGAAGTACTGGTGACTTACCAGCAAAGGGGAATTGCATTGGAATAATGGGAATGAGAACCTGGAAATACTCAGCCCTGCAGAAAAATTTCATAGTATTAAAGATGGGGCCATTTTGTCTGAGCTGGAGGTGGGTTAGCCTCCACAAGCTATATCCTGTATTGCTGGAGTCAACAAAGCCAAGTCTATTGACTCCAGTGGGCACTGAATCCCGCTCCAATGGAGTGTGACCAAAAATTAACCTCTTTCTTGATACAAACTATTATAATTCAAACAGCACAAGCTTTCCAGTCCATGGTTCATTATGATTCCTGCCTTTGCCCATCCCCCAGACTTTGAACTAATAGACAGAGTAATTAGCATGGGTTGGGAAGGAGAAATCTGCTAGCAATGATGTGTACCCACAAACACACGTGCTCACACACATTAAATGAACTGATGGGGCTGAGCACCATGATGATAAATACTGAGGCACTCAGATATGACAAAGCAGTTTTCCATGTTATCCTTAAAAAATAAACAGAACTTCCAGGTACTGTGTGTCATATCAGATGTAGAAAACAAATTTACTCGTGACTAAAGTTCATGTCCACTGACTGGAAAGCAGGAATAGTCAGCCACACCTGAAAACTGGGCTGGAGAATAAGACACATAAAAAATTACCCACAGGTTCTGGTACACCTCTGGCAAATATCAAAGGTCTTATGATTGTTACTGTTTTTCTTAGCAGTGCCAAGTATCATGCAATTAAGACAATCTGGACTCTTATTAAAACAAAATTAAGTTCCCGGAGCTCAGAAGTGCTTCAAAGCCGGTATCTTTTAAGAGTCAAAACCAAAGGCAAGTGAAACCTGAGTTTGTAAAAACATGTATGTTCAGATCAGTTTTAGAAGCTCAACTGCTAATTTGTATATGTGTGTGTTGGTGTTAGAAATACTGGGTTATGGAAGAATTGTGGGATACACACCACTGATAAAGCTCAGAGTTAAACATGGGCATGAATGAGAAAGTGGATATAGAATCACAGAAGAGCTTGGGCTGGAAGACACCTTGTCATCTTGTCCAACCCCCCTGCAATAAGCAGGGACACCTTCCACTGGACCAGGTTGTTCAGAGCCCTTGAATGTTTCCAGGGGTGGAGCATCCACAAGTTCTCAGGACAACCTATTCCAGTGCCTCACCAACCTCACTGTAAAAAAAAACCCTGCCAAACAGTGAGACCTAAGTCATTACAGGGTTTGTTTTTCTAGCCCATAAGAATTGGCCAATTGATAGAAAACTGCCCCAAGAAGCATCATACTGAGAGTCCAGATGTGCTCCTATACTACTGGTTGGACATCCTAGGCATGGGTGAAGGAATACTGGAAAAAATAATAAGCCTACAACATAGTGATTGCTTAGGAGCTGTGAGTCAGCCAGCATGAATATTGGTATTAATCAGTATCTGCATAGAAGCATAAGCCCTAACACAGGACAGCTAAATCCACTCTGATCTTAGGTTTGGTGCTACACAGTGCTCATGCTTGCCCGATACTGAAAAGCTCCAGTATTAATTGGAACAAGCCATTGTGTGCAAGCATTTTCCAGTACTCCTTGTCACATAGGGTTCATTCACTTTTCTAAAACCTCATCCACGCTGTTTGCCAAAGCAGGACATCTGCCCACACTGTCTCTTTGCTCTCAGCAGAGTGACTCACTGTGGAAGCCAAGGGCTCCCTGGCCAGTGCCAGACAGCTGTGTCATGCCCCGTGTGCTGGGTGGGCAGGTCTCAGTCCCCTCATCAGCACCTCACCACCAGGCTCCTGCCCCACCTCCCCTCACACAGCCTGGCCCTGAAACCCTTAAATTCAGGGAAGTTCTGGGAACAGAGAAACAGACAGCCAGAGAGGTGACTGGCAAAAAGCCAAGGACTCTTTAGTTCTGTTTCCAGTATGGATTTCTTCAGTTAACTCAAACACTGACACAGCAATTAAAAACACTGAAATAGAAACTCCCTCTTGGGTTGTCTTGTCCACTCTCCTGGAAGCCAGTTCAGAGAAAGACAGCATAGCCCATCTCACAGTCTTGTATTTATTATTTATTTACATTATCATTACAAAAAGGTTCATGGAGAATCACTCAATCAACAGGCAATGCCATATTGGCACTGTTAATACTTTGTCTAGTCATCTGTCCAGTCTTCTGTGAAAATCCTGACAAAAAAGGCCTCTTCCCTCAGGACTTTGCCCTCCATGCTGTCTTCAATAAACACCTTCCTAAACTAAAACTTTGTTATTTGGGTTACTGAAGGCTACCTGTCTTTGTATGTAATCTTCTAGGCTCCTAAACACCTTTCTCATTCTTGTCAATGCACAGAGCTTTTGCCTTCAGCAACTTTTCATTATCTGGACCTGTGGAAATGCAATAACCCAGATAGGTCAGAAAAACAGATGATGAAGTACCTAA
Source organism: Chaetops frenatus (assembly GCA_013400775.1). Lineage (NCBI taxonomy): Eukaryota > Metazoa > Chordata > Aves > Passeriformes > Picathartidae > Chaetops > Chaetops frenatus. The sequence goes on along the minus strand of VZTR01010079.1, from coordinate 387,951 downwards.
ACCCATTATGTTTATAATAGTAACCTNAAAAAAAAAAAAAGATACAGAACACAAACAGTCATATTGGACATCGCTCTGGGCAGATAGGGTGTACACCTCTGGGATTTTGGGACACCCAGAGGCTCTGGCAGAGCAGCTGCAACTCCTCCTCTTGCTGCATCAACGGAGATCAGGAAACTCAAGAGCAGATGCACAAATTTACCACATTTTGGGGAGGTTGTTGCCCCAGAAGACTGCAGATGAGAAGAGTTTTAGGGTGGCTGTTTGGATCTGTCACCCAATTCAGAGTAAAGACAGACGTCACTTCTTGGGGCAACTGCAGTAAAGACACCATCAGAGTTACACATTTTACCTGAAAAGACTGTAACCACCATCTTATCCCAAAACAACGCTATGCCAGTGACACGGGGCAGGGCTGAAAGGAGAGACCGGGTATGTGGGAGTCACAGCACCTGCAGGTAGCACAAAACAGCTGGAGAAGAGGGCCCCACAGAGGTCTGTCAGGATCAGAGCAGGATTTGGTGTGCAGCTTGCCCACTTTTCAGAGACAGCACAGAGAGCTCAGCCCCTCAGGGTGCAGTCAGCACCAGCAGGACCTCACACAGAGAGGTGGCAGCATGGGAACCCAACCCCAGGGGACATCTCCCTTCTGTGTGCCCGTGGCTGGCAGGGACACCAGCAGCACTGCCAGCAGCAATGCACACATCTCCTTCCTGGAAGGGTCAGCAGGGCAGCTTAGCAGGAGAGGGGTGAATTCATCCCTCCCAGCCATGACTGGAGGATACAGGAAAAAACCAAGTGGGATCACTATCCCCATGCTCTGTTTATTTTGGATGGCAGTGGCCAAGGTTGAGTTTGTGTTGTTTGTGTTCATTTCATTTCCCCATAATGCTGAGAAGTCCCAACATAGAGACAAGTCATGCCAAAATGGGAGGGTGTTTTCCAAGCCTCTAGCCAAGTCTCCTCTGGAATAATGACTTACTTGGTGAGGCAACTGTGCTGAGCATCCTCCTTGGCCAAGCACGGATGGGAAGTGGCATCCAGCACTCACACCTCCTCCCAATGGGCCCAGCTGCCCCCAGCCCCTGGACTGACACAGGGAAGCAGCTCTTTGTGCAACCCAGGACCAGCAGCACCTGCAGGTTCTCCATCCACAGGGATGAACAGCTCAGCACTGCCAGCTGGTCTGAGCTGGACTTAAGATGAGACTCCTCAGGGGTGTCCAACACCATGTCCAACCAGAGCTTGTCCACTCAGGGAGGGGACCAGATGTGCTTTATGCAGCACAAGCTGGAAGCAAACTTCAGCAGAGAACAGCAGCTTTAATTAACCAGCCTGACAAATCCCACACTGGCAAATCCCAGGCTAAGAGAGGTGCGGGGCAATTATTGCCTGCATGGGCTTCAGTAATAAAAGGCACAATGCCCAGGGAGAGGGACTGTGTTAGTAAGATAGAGTTTATGAAAAGATTTTATCATCTTGCCCTGTGAGAAACTGGGTTCAAAATATTGATGTTTTTCAAGCGTCTCTCCAGAATTAAATGAGAGAGTGTTAGTTGTCTCATGTACAGTCAGAGGGATGAAAACTCTGCCTCTGAACACACCCAAATTTTGGGAAAGCTTGGGATTTTATGACTCAGTCACATTTTCCAGCCCCCACCCCCTCACTCTGTACTGAATAAACACCACTTGCAGTTGCTCTGTCGTACAGTGTTTCCTTTACACATCATGGATTAAAATCCAAAGGCTGAGAGGTTGGGAAATACAGAGTTAACATTATTCATCCTTGCTGTACTGGCCATAACCTCACACTGTTTTGGTAAATTTAAAGAAACTATACTTTAAGCCAAACACAGTATACATTCACAGCAATTAGTAAATAGTTTCTTACATTTTAAGAGTGCTAAATCGGTGAAAGAAGAGAGTTACAGAGACTGACACAACAACAGTTTTTTTATAAATATCTCTGTCATAGTACCAAAATGACATCATTGAGGTCTGGATCACTTTTGTAAAGGAGAAGAAATGGATGGAAATACATTAATTTCCATTGATGGCAGCAACAAACAACACTACAAACTTCAAACTCGACTATAAAATGAATGGAGCCTGATTTTTTTGTTTTGTTTTGGTTGTGTTTTTGTTTTTGTTTCTTTGTGGTCAGCCAGTCATCCAGACAGATCTTGAGCCTCTGTTTATTTCTTGGTAGAGCCATTTGAACTGTGGTTTTTACTGCGGGTGGAGCAGAATGCTGACAATCTACCACCACCTTCAAAATCAAAGCCTTACCTAGACTTCGTGAAAGCAAAAGTAAAAGTCTGAGTAAATCCTCTTACACATTTGATACCAGCACTTTCATCTAAAGCCAAATGACTTTTGGGTTCAGGTTTAACAGTCGCTATTCCCCTCATTTCCCCCTTCCTGTTTCTTGGTCACCATCCTCAAATGTAGGCAGTGTGGACTATCCTGAGTTTGTCCTGGATTTGCCAAATTGTGTGGTCATGCCACAGACCACCTTTTTATATTTACCCTATGTACCAATGCTAATCACTACGTAGCAGACTGAGTCTTGTTTCTATGATCCATTGTGAGAAAATTTTGCACAGTCTTCCATTTCCCTTATCCTGATCTTGTTGACTTGTGCTGTAACTCTCATCTTATTCTTACTGCATAGTGGGTCGGAAACACAAATTAAAATTAATCAATGTGAAAAATACTTACAGCCTTTGGGCTGTTTATACATTTTTGTTAATGGCACAGTGACGTTTCCCATCGTGACCTGATTATCTTAATTGGCCAGCATTGCTCCTGTTTCCTGATGGAATGCCACTCAGCTGAATGAGAGGTGTTCATAAACACGCTGCAAGGCACCACCAGGGTACAGCACACTCACCCATGAATAAACAAGGAGATGTCTTTACAACAGGGCAAGGCAGATGATCCTATGAGGATCTCACTAACATTTTCTATGTGCCAGCACAACTGTTTGCCTGCAGGTAGCCAGTTTATTTTTTAAAGACTGCAGCTATGCTGTACTGTACACAACAGCCCATGGAGGCTGTAGTTGATAGACAAAAAGAGACATTTGCACACCCACAGCAATCCAAAATTCTTTGCAAAGGGGACAAATTGCACAAACTCCTGAAGTGACCAGGAAAAACAGATGTGCAAGGTGTGTATGCACCTACTACAGGACAGATGGGAGGAGTTTGAGGAAAAAAGCAGCCATTGAGGGGCACTGGGATGAGGACACCACAGTGCTTACATGCCAAGAACCTAAGCAGGTCGAAGGCTGAGGCGAGTTGTAAGATTCTGGTGCAAACAGGACTGTGCTAGAGATGTGCATTGTCGTGCAGCTGTGCTTGCAAGAGGGGCAGCCCAGCCTCCACCCACACCCTCCACAAAACCCAGCAGGGGCTCAGCAGAGAAAAAAATAGCAGGTGTTAGCTCCCCTCTTCACCTCCAGCCCCACAAGAGATGGTTCTATCACCAGACAACAGGGCTGTGCAGCTCTTCTGCTTCCTCACCCTGTCCTGCCCCAAATCACCTCCTTGCTCCTGCCACTGCACCCTGCAGGTGGTGGGAGATGGAAGCAGTCATCTCCCTGTGGCTCAGACTGGTTAAAGCTCTGTGAAGGGAGTAGCATAGGACTTCCTTCCTTCCCTCTGCCCCCAGAGCTAGGTCATACCACGTTGGCAGCTGAAGGAGAAAAGCAAAAAAATACGTAGGACCAAAGACACATTCTGGGACTCAGCAATGCTATCTAGATTCTGCCTGAGACCTTCTGTTTATTTATTTTATCAGATACTTTAGTTGTCTTTGGTTTCTCTTGTGTATCACTCTAACCTATATCTATAAAACCCTAGCTTGCATTATTCAGAGTCACAGGCCTGATCATATCCTGGTTGCACTCTTCGTTATTTATACCTGAGCGCAATAACATTTTTTGTTGTTGGTTGAACCGTAGATGCTATCACTGAACCATGGCAAAGGGGAAACTACAGCTTTGCAAAAGGAAGTATCACAGAAACCAACAAACCAACCAAAGTTATCCTGTCCATTGCAAGAACCCCTCTGACACCTGACCTGGAACAGGAGGTCCCATTTAGGAGACCACAGGGGAACTGGACTCTGTTGCAATCCCCAGCATCTATTCCAAACTGGGAGTCTGTAGGCAGCCTGCCTGTTCTAAATCCAAGCACACGTTGGTGTTTCCAGACCTGGAGCTCAGGCACAGACTTGAGAGATGACCCAGTTTTGCAGAGGCACCAAAACCTGTAGGGCAACGAGAGATCTCTGAGGGCACGTGCAAGTACCTGCCCACAGCTCTTTCACCCCATTGGGGTGCCAGGCTGAGGAAGAAGAAAAGTGATACCATCATCTGGAAAATACCCACTGCCCCCACTGTGAAAGCCCCAGTTCATGCATTTCAGTCACCGCCAGGTGTTGAAGTCAACGTCTACTGCTGTGTTAGGAAATTATACCCCTGCAAGGTGGAAGGCCAGGGGGGAAGTGCCTGAAGTCATATATGGCTTAGACAACAGAGTTTCCAAGTTGCACCAGCTTGGCAGCACGTGGCCATTGTTCACCCTCTCAGGGCAGCTGGGGGTGATGTCAGCCCCAAATGTGACACCTTTGGAGGGCAAGGCTCACACAAAGAGGTGTGGAAGCACTGGCAGGGGTGCCATGCCAGGGCACAGGGCACGTGTGGGTTTGGGAAGGCTGGGTCCTGTCCTCCCCCATGGCACAGGAACTGGGAGCATGGTGCCTCGAGGAGTCTGTGGAACATTGCCAGATGGGTTTTCCTTAACAAAGCACATTGTCTCATCTCACCACCTTCCACACCTCGGGCAGGTTTACCACTGAACACACCTGTGACAAAGCATGGCTCTCCCTTTTCCATCTGAAACATACCCAACGTGTGTAAAAGTGACCTGTCAGACAACCAGATGCAATCAGAGCCTACCAGAGCATTCAAAAACAGCTTGATTCAAGCTGTTCCTATCTCTTACCTCAGCACTTGTCATGCAGAGAGGTTTGTTGCAGGCCAGCTGTCAGGGCTGACAGAAAAGCAGCAGACACACTGCTCCAGCTGCAGCTGAGCTGGGAGTGGAGCATGTCTCCTCCACCCTGCTGATAGATAAATCCATGGAGTCAGCTCCTAACCCCCTGCTACCAATGTGCTCCAGATGAACCTCTGGTACACTTGGATTTGGGTTTAAAAGCAGATCTTTCTGACTGAACTAGATTGTCATTTACCTGGCACATAAAGGCTGGGAATCAGGATTGAAAGGCTGAGAGAGTTGGGGTTGTTCAGCCTGAAGAAGAGAAGACTCCAGAGTGACCTCATAGCAACCTTTCAGTACCTGAGGGAGCCCAGAGGAGATATGGAGAGAGACTTTTAGAGGGGCATGTAATGGTAGGACAAGGAGGAATGGCTTCAGACTGAAAGAGGGTAAATTTAGATTAGATATGAGGAAGAAATTCTCCCTGAAAGGTGAGACACTAGAATTGGTTGCACAGAGGGGTTGTGGCTGCCCCATTCCTGGCAGTGTTCAAAGCCAGGCTGGATTTGAGAAATCTGGTCTAGTGGAATGTGTCCCTGCCCATAGCAGGAGGGTTGGAATTAGATAATTTTAAGGTCTGCTCCAACCCAAACCATTCTGTCAGATAGCAGAGACAACAGGTTGGGCTGATAAATACCTCACCCCATATGTACTGAAGTCCAAAAACTGCATTGCACAATGTGTGTAGCAAAAAAATGGTGAGAAGCCACAGCAAAATAAGGGTAACTTTTATACTCACTGTCAGTCTGTGTTTGCCACAAAAGTAGAAAACCCTTGGAAAGTTCATGAAAACAGAAATAGAAACTTGGTTCACCTGTGTCCTAGGTTGACTGTATGATGCTTTTATCCCCATTTGTCTGTTTAGTTCAGAAATAATAAGAAATAAGTATTGTGCCTTTTAAGGATGGATCTGAGAGCAAATGATGGAGCATTGGAGGGAGTTGTTTTCAAAACATAAAGATAACACCTTCAGCAGGGACTTCTCCTGCACTCTGTGTGTGTTGTCTGCACAGGCAGCAAGAGTTCTCTTTTGGTGTTTTTTTTTCCCTTTTTTTGCTTTTTTAGTCGGTTTTTATTTTTAATCAGCTGAATCCAAAGGTTTTAGGGACTGTTCTGCTATTGTCCCATCCGGGACATCAGGACCACTGCTCAGGGGGTCTCCCCAAAGCTGCACTGCAAGGCCCAGGCCTCAGAGTGGGAGAGAGACTTGGGCCTTGGAGAGACTGAGATGGAGAGAAAAGCCAAGGACACAACCACAGAAAGGACTTTTTCTGAATTGCCAACTCCTCAGAACGGCAAGAAGGTTTTATTGTGTAGACTGTTCATTCTTTATGCTTGAGGGAGTTTTGTTTTGTTAATAATAACTAGTTTTTTCCACTTTTCTCCAAAGAAATTTATTTCCCAAACTGGTAGGGGAGGCGTGGCTTGGATATGCCTTTCCAGAGAGACCCTTTTCAGAAGTTTCCTCCCAAATTTGACCTAAACCAGCACAACCTGTTAACAGTGGGAAGTAAAAAAGAAGGGTGAATGTTTTGCAGGAGTTGGAATTAGCTGAAATCAAGAGTCAGCAGGTCACAACCTGGCCAGAGCAGTACCAAGGTCCCCTCTGAGGCAGCAGAGGGTGGTTGCTCTCCCATTTGCCCTTCTCTGGTCACTGGTCCCCAGTCACTGTGGGCACACAGGCAGGCAGGCTGGCAGGGGGGACACGCAACCTGTGCAGGGCTTACAGGGGAGGGCACGCTGCAGTCCTGTCCCCTGGAGCAGCCCTTGGCCCAGCCCTCCGGAGCAGCCCACACATGGACCAAACCTGCACCCACCCTCACCACATGGGGTGACTGGCAGCCCAAAAATATCCCAGGGGGGAGCAGACCTTTGTCTTTTATGCTCTCTTGAACCCAAGGGACAGGAGCTAATGGGTCATGAAGTGACAGTGACAATACTTTGCTAAACATTACTGCACTGAGCTTTCTGCCGCTCACAATGTGTCTCATTGTTCCCCACATGCAGCTCTGCTGGTTAAACCACGGAAGGCTCCACCAAGCTAGTTTCTCATGCCTTTTCTTTTTCTGCTCCCTGCTTGAAGTACTCAAGAAGTATCAGTTCACACACACCCAGATTATTACACAACAGCTGTGTTGTTTCAAAAGCAATCAAAACAGTGAAATCCATTTGATGCGATTATAGGTGGACGTTGGGAGATTAGATGATCTTGTGATGTGCAGCAGAAACAGGTCTGTGTCAAACTGAAATCCCCAGAGTGTTATTATAACCTTCTCTGCAACGTTTGCTTTGTGATTTACCTTCCAGATTGGAGAGTAAAACTCCAGTAAAGGCATAAAGCAACTTAAACCTGATAACTGCATTTTATTCTCAGAATGACAGTGGTGGAGCACAGGTTGCCTGAGCCAAGCCAGCTGTGAGAAAGGCCAGACAGACCGAGATAACAAAAAGAATGATTTCTTAGAAAAGATCTCTCTGGAGGAAAGAGGCAATGTTTTCTCATCCTGGATCCTAGTTCAAGGAAGAAGAAGGGGGTTTTTGAAGGCAAGCTGACATGAGAAGCTCACCCCAGGCAGAAGAACCTTCACATGGGTCTAGAAGAGCACTAGGCAAAGTCATGCTTCAGAAGAACAGCAACCTCCCACCTCAGCAGGCATTCAGGATTTTTCTTCAGGCTGCATAACTCTCCAGACACTCTGTTTTAAGCCTGGGTTCCCTCCTTTCTGACAAAGAGCTGAAGAGGCACCCAAACCTCCCTCAATCACATGGAGGGGAAATATCCCAAGTAGCAGGCCTGGCAAAGGGGTGACACGGCCACTGCTGCCCAGGGTAGCTGAAAGTGAAGCTGCCACAGGAGACCACATCTTCCTGGCAGGCGAAACCCACACAGTTTGAGAATTGTTGATGTGTGCTCCAGGTGGGATGGCTCAGCCATGCTCACCCAAAGAGCTGCTTCTTGGAGACATGAGTGGTTTTCCACCTTATTTCCACACAAAAATCAGGTAAAGAAATGGATCTGGTTCTAACTTCAGATTGTAGAGGCTGAATGTTATTCTTCTGCTACCAACAACAGTTGTAACCAATGGTGACTGCAGCTATAAATCAAGGCTGAACTTTTGTTTTAATGTAACAGTTAAACCGGTGTGAAAACTTTGCTTTTCTCCCCCTCCAGCCAGCCTTCACCAGGCTGAGACCCCCATGATAGAGTTCAAATGCATGCAGACACTGAGGATGGAGCTGTCAGCTAGCAAAGCCAAGAGAGTAATTTCTCTGGGGAAATGACTGACACCTCAGTGGCATCACAATAGAGTTCATTCACAGATATAGATAGGTTATAAAGGCAGGTTAATCCTTCCCACCTCAGCAGGCTGTATTGCACAGAACAGAAGAAACATACTAAAATAAGGGAATTATTTCTGGTAGGTGACACATCTACTGCCAGACAGAAGCACAATCACCCACACTTGACCATACGAGTCCATACAGTGTCACTCAGGAGAATATTCAACATTCACTGCCTTGTCTCCAAACAGAAGTGAGCAAAATGCCAGTCTGTGACTCTGTGATTCACAAATTGACCTCTAACCTAATGTTTGACTGATGCCACTTCCTGCCAGCTTCCTCACAATACAGCTTACTGCTATTCCAGAAGAGAAAGGAGACTAAGACAAAGAGGCAATGAAATATCCTCTGGAGGCTTCTAGGTTGCTTTAATTCATAATACTGTCTTAGTACTGTAATTGAGATATAAATAAACTCCTAGTTTCCACTTCAGTTACTTTCAACCTCACCAATGTGAGAACAGTCTTGTGTCTCTCGGGTACCTCAGAGAGAAAGTTATTGCACCAGAAAGCAAAGATAATTTTAAGAATAGTTTCCACATCAGTTGAAAGGATAATGCAGTTATGCAGGTGTTGTATGACTGATATTATATTCAGAGTAGTTTACTTCTTGAAAGTGAAGTATAAACATTTCAAGCATACCTACTTACAAGAAATATGCTTACAAAGCATGATTACTTCCTATGAGAAAAAAAACCCCAACACTCTCCTCTTTAAATGGGCAAACAATACATTTCCTCTTCCCATACCACAGGAAAGGCTTACACATGCACATCACGTACACGCATATAAGCGTTCACATGTGTAAGATCCACCACATTCTAAAAAGGAAAGTGCCATAAAAGGACCCTGTAGCAATTGGGTGGCACATCTTGATGTAAATGAGCCTATCTCAGAAAAGCTGCAGGCCTTGTAGTCTCGTTTTGCAGTGCTAACCACATGCACACACACATAACAAACTACTTTCATGTTAGTTCAGTTCTCCTTCCACAAAGCTTGGTGGTAAAGCTTTCCCTGATATCCATCAAAGAGAGGGACTGATGAGGTGAGAGCTGATGAAAGTTTTGAATAGCCAAGGAAACCAATGATTCGAAGAACTTAATTCCTCCCATCTTAAACAAATGCTTGTTTCCCTGGGAACTCATCAGAGCAGCTGTTCTGAGAAAAAAACCTCCTTTTTTCTCCTTGCCATACCCTGTCCTCAGGACAAAAGGATTCCTCTGGCACTTAACTACCCATCTCAATTCCCAGTGTGGGCAATAAGAAGGGATATGCATTTTTGGAGCAGTCTTTTCTCTGCCCAAAGTAATATAGGTCAGATGAGTTATCCCCCCCAAAAGGTACATTTCTCTCTGCTGATGGTAGAAGGAGGCTACCACAGTGAGCTTCCACCTTGTAGTTGGACCATGCCTTATCCCATGGGCTGAGGGCAGGAAGGAAGCACTGCTCACCTGGCTTGTAAGAAAACTCCTGTTTAGCTCTAAATCCAAGATTAAACCTGAAGACTAAAATGGGGTGCACCATCCCTCCACCAGAGCACTGAACAGTTTCTTACTTCACCATATATCCTGCCACTATCTATCCATCTGCCTTGGGGAGAAGAAAGGGCTTTCTTTCCCAGTGGCTCCTACATCCCTCTTGTATCCAAGCACAGGTTTAGTAATAAGGGAAATGTGAATGGTGACCTAATTGCCTTTCCAATCCCTCTGGACATACTGGTTCAGGGTTATCTGGGACATGTCTTCTTAATTATTAAAAATTTTCTTCCTCTCCTGCACAATCACTTCAATAATTTGGTACATTCCATTTTAGAAAGGATCTAGGTCCTTGCCCCCATTACATTGCTTGAGAGACTGATACAGAAATTTCATCTTTAAATGGTTTTACTAATTTCAAGCCTGAACTCTCTCATGACCGATTTCTAGCCAGCTGGGTTGGAGCCAGTAGTGTCACTTAGCTCAAATGCTTCTTCTCCCTCTGTGATTTTTTCCTCTCTCCCTGTTTCCAAAAAGATATTTATAAGAGACATCATTAATGTCTCCAGTTTCAGAAGCCAGCTTCTTTTCATAGTTCTTGTGAAGGGAGTTATGACATTCTTCTCACTGTAACCATTTAATTAGTTAATCCTTCTGGACCTTAGGTAACCAAAGCTATAACAATAATTCATTGAAGAATGCCAGTGTAAATGTACCAATACTTCCCTGTCTCTATTCAGAAAAAACCCTCCCCTGGCATCAAGTTTATCATTGTTGCTGACTTGGAAAAAAAGGCACAGTGGTTGTTGTGGCATCCTCTCACTGATCAACAAACCTAAGCTTCTTTCTTCAGCTTGTCCCTTCACAACAGCAGCTGTTGTGGAAGGAGAGCAGGACCCAAAGCAGTGTCAATGCTGAGCACTAATTGCAGAGCAGGGACAAAAAGGGACTTCAAGGCTGGCAAGGTTGGGCACCGCAGGCGATGCCCACGTGAGCTGCTGGGAGTGGTGCTGTGAGGTCCTCAGCTCCAGGCACAGCTCCCTCTGCCAGCCCCACTCTCCTTTCACTCCCCATTTCCCAGCCTGGCTTTCCCTCTCAAAACAGACACAGCCATAGCTGAATCAATCCTCTTCTCTCAGCTCCTCAGGTGGATGCCAAGAAAGTGCCAGGGGCAGCAGCAGGTGCTCCAAACATGATATCAACAGATAGGACCTCATTCTGCATTCACTCAGCCCTTCCCATGTGTTTCCCTAGGAAAAAGGATGAAGTTAACTCATGTTGGGATAAATTAAATAAATGCACACTTATAATAGACCCTCACTTCCCCCTTGTTTCCTCTTTCTTTTCAAGCCAATGGGATTCAGCCCAGAACACCTTGTTTATTTGATACATTGAGAAGCCTTTCTCTCTGCTGAGATGAACAAGGGAAGCACAGGGCATGGCTCAGCCTTTCCAGCCTGCTCCTCCTGCAGTGATGGAGGCACTGCCATGCCCAGAGCAGCACATCTCCTGCCCTCAGCCCCACGCAGACATGCCCCAGGCTACCCAGGAGAAGTGTATCGTTATAAGGTCCAAAAGCAGCTGCCCTCTTGGGATTTATATTTAGCCTGAGAACAAACAGTACTTTTGGCTTACGGCCTGGATTCTCATCAGAAGGAAGGAAAATGTTGGTCTGAGAGGCTTTTTCAGCTGCTTTCCCTAAAACCATCTGATTTTATTCCTCTTCATGGAAAACATTTGTGGTTTTACACTGAGGAGTTCATTTACCAGTTTTCCACAGTACAAAAAAAGCCCAGAGTTTTTTCTAAAATGGGATGGAAGTGTGAAAAATTAAAATATTTAATTCCCGCTGTAATTTCTAGAGTTTTGCAATGCCATTTATTTTCCTAAGTAATATTCAAATATTTTCTTGAGCTTTCATATAAGGAAAATAAAATAGACGTGAATTATTAAAATCTAAAAAAAACCAATCAACCACTACACAAACTTGATGATGCATACTGGCAGCCTCATACAAAAGTATCTAACCTATGTCACTATCCTCTGTTGAAAGGTTGTGGGGTGGGGGTAAAGAACCACAATGAGATTATTCATGGAGCTGGGTATCTCACAGGAGGTTAGATGAGCCCACAACCTCAGCATCAGCAGTGTTAATTAATGGGGTTTTTGTTCCACTGGGGAAAGACCCCTTGTCTGATCCTTGGCTAGATTAGTGCTACTCTGTGTACATCAAAAGAATCATATCCAATAGGCAATCCTGGTGATCCCAGCTCCCTCAGCCTTTCCTGGTTTATAAGAAAAACAAATGTAATTAGAGCAAACTACTATCCTTGTTCAATCCTTGTTCTGTTTCAACTCACACCATTCCTAATTCCATTAATTAAGGCAGGGACTGCTGGACAAGGTGGCCTTTGTCATCCCAACAACCAGGACAACCACGTTCCAGAGGGAAAAGGCAAGAAAGGTTTGCAATCAAATAGTGCTGTGAAATAACTTGCAACTCTTGATAGATAAAATTTTCACATTTCATACCAATCACTGCTGGAGCACGGCTGGTGACAGCACTCAGAGCCCTGGTGATGCTTTGGTGGCTGGAACATGGTGAGAGGCAGGACTTCCAGTGGCATCCACGGCAGGGAAAAGCCTGTTAACATAACATTGTGTGCAGCCTTGGTCGTTTAGCAAAAGCTTTGGGTTAAATCATGTGAGTTGTTTCAGCAACACGCTCAAAAGGATGAGTGAACCTGGGGTACAAGAAAAGGTATTTTTTATCAAGAACTTAAACATTCTGTCTCCTAGCAAGAGAAATGAGAATAGCCCCATGGATATTTTCTGGAAACAAGGAAATTAAGAGGCAGTTTCATTTCCTTACTGAGAGCATTTTACTGAACTATTTCCCTGCATCCAGCAGCAAGATTCATGTGGTGCTGCAGAGCCTTTGGTGTAGGCACCTCCAGGCTGAGCACTGTAGGTTTATTGGTATGGTTAAACTGCAGCTGGTGTGGTGGTAAAGGCCCCATTGCATGAGCCCTGGACACCCGTGCTGAGTGACCAAGGCACCTGAAGTATGCCATCTGGTTTTTTTCTAAAGGAGCATGACAGGCTCCCAAACCTCTGGCATTCTTAAGAAAATCCTTTAAAAGTTCTAACAGAGTTCAGCTCACAGTTCAGTTCAGTTGTAGAAAGAAATGTGCTAGACACTTTTAAAATTAATTATTGAAAAGACTAAAAGGGACAGTTTTGCAAATATTTTGCTGTCTGTAGTTCATTTGTGGGGCAGCCCTGATTTCCAAGAATGTGTCAGTCGTTCAGTTTATTCTGCCACAGGGATGTCGAAACAGCTTGGACCGCTACAGTTGTTTGAAAACACTTTTGTTCAACTGTTTACAAATCATTAAAATTGTTTTGTAATGCCGGCACTGCTTCTGCTTCTCTGACTGAGGCATTCTGAAAGGAAAAGTATGAATAATGATCAATAAATAACAGCACAATGACTATGGAAATAAATGCTTGAAACCACATACAGATTCAGGCGTTTGTCTGAATGAAGGAGAGCTTGCTGAACACACAGGCAAGCAAAACCCAAGCCATCTGCAGCAACAACCTCTCCCTCTAAGCCTGGCCTCTTCTGTGTCCCTGCCTCTTCCCAGCAGTGTGTGAGCACACCATGGCTGACTCCCTGATGACTTTTCAGTGCCACCTTTTCGATCCAACAGCAGATGCTTTGTTATCAAAACACTTCCAAGCTAAACACCACCTCATATATATGCAAAGTGACATGGTCAAACAAGCACACCGAGGGCTGGGCAGCAAGGGAACTTCAAAGGCTTGCCTACCTAACAGCTCCTGAGCACTTTGTGAAGTGGTGGAGCAAGGTTTGGGTTTGCCCAAGATCCCTATCTGTATCCAGCTGGATAGCTGGTCACCAGAAGCTCCATCCCTCTCCATCCACCTGACACATGGGTAGGCATGATGTGGGAGGCTGGCCCTTTCTGCAGCACAGAGGGAAGCCAACCCATGAGGCTGCCACATCTCCCCTCTCTGAAACCCAAGTGGTGGCCACATCCAGTCATTTTTTTAACACCTCCAAGGATGGCAACTCCACCATCTCCCTAGGCAGCACATTCCAATGCTTGAGAACCCTTTCNCAGCTGGTCACCAGAAGCTCCATCCCTCTCCATCCACCTGACACATGGGTAGGCATGATGTGGGAGGCTGGCACTTTCTGCAGCACAGAGGGAAGCCAACCCATGAGGCTGCCACATCTCCCCTCTCTGAAACCCAAGTGGTGGCCACATCCAGTCATTTTTTTAACACCTCCAAGGATGGCAACTCCACCATCTCCCTAGGCAGCACATTCCAATGCTTGAGAACCCTTTCCCATGAAGAAACTCTTCCTGATGTCCAACCCAAACCTCTCTTGGTGCAGCTTGAGGCTATGGTAGCTTGTTCTCTCATCCTGCCACTGGTTGCCTGGAAGAGGTTGATCCCTACCTGGCTACAACCTCCTTTCAAGTGACTGTAGAGACCAGCAAGNCCAGTCATTTTTTTAACACCTCCAAGGATGGCAACTCCACCATCTCCCTAGGCAGCACATTCCAATGCTTGAGAACCCTTTCCCATGAAGAAACTCTTCCTGATGTCCAACCCAAACCTCTCTTGGTGCAGCTTGAGGCTATGGTAGCTTGTTCTCTCATCCTGCCACTGGTTGCCTGGAAGAGGTTGATCCCTACCTGGCTACAACCTCCTTTCAAGTGACTGTAGAGACCAGCAAGCTCTCCCCCGAGCCTCCTTTTCTCCAGGCTAACCCCCCCCAGCTCCCTCAGCCACTCCTCATAGGATTTACCCTCTAAACCCTTGACCAGCCTCTCTCTGGCACAGGAGCCACCTCAGCTGGTGTCTGCTCTCTCCCAGCCCCAGCACAGCAAACCACTAAACACAGAGCTGTAGGAAACTGGGTTTCATCCACTCTGGAAGTGGATAAGGGAGAAGCACATCACAACCTGGTTGCAGGCCCATAGTAGGTGTGTGCCTCAGGAGCTGCTGAGAGGAGGCACCACCTGTGTTTCCACTGTGACAGAGGCCAGGTCTGCTCTGTGGGGAGGGCACTTGTGTTCCCACTGCTGCTGACCAAACACTAGAGTGAGAGGGGTGCCAGGGGTTTTTGAGAACAAAGCTGCCCAGCTGCATGAACACTGTGTGGTGTGCTATTGTCTTAGGGAGAAGAAAAGGAGTGGGGACAGGGGTGGACATGGGGTGCTTATTGAGACGCAGTACAGCAAAAGCTGACAAGTGCCTAGCACGTATTGGACAGCCTCTTCAGGCTGCTGCTCTTCAGGCCCATCAGACACACAGCCAGACCAGAGAACATGAGGCCAAGCTGAGCACTCCTGTCAAGAGACAGCCCTGCACAGAGGAAGATTTGGTAAATGTTTTGGAGGTGGTTCGGTGACTTCCACACGCAATACAATACTGCACAGAGCCATCTGCAAAAAAAACCCTAATTACTGGTTCAGACCTCCTAGGACATGCCTAGAGTAGCAGATGGTGCCATTTCCAAGAAATTTTTATAGACTTGAATGACTTTGGCAGTGGAACATCAACTACTATGGAGTTGCAATGGTTTATAAAGAAGAGAGGGAAAATATCTGTTCTGCAGGACATTTTTGGTAGTAGGGCTTAGAGGGCTACAGCCCAGTGATGGCTGAGCGTCTGCCTCCACCTCTGGGAGCAGAGGTGTCTAACAGGGAGGGACAAAATTATAACCAAGACTATAGAAGGAAGTGAACATGCTCCTGAGCAGATCAAATCTATGGGTTATCCTAACTTGCAGGGAAACAACAAGTTTTCAGATCACTTTTCTCTGAAGAATATTAATGCTGAATATGTCATTACTACCACCAGGACACTTAGAGGTACATAAAGGCCATAACTATGGAGCAGATATGGCTGAGTGTCAGAGCCTACCTCAGACTAAAACCATCCCACATCATGGCCAGAAGCTGTAGCACAAAGGTCTGTCCAATGCAAGAACTACATGATTCCTCTCCTCCACATCGACTCTCTAGAAATATAATGGCTGAAAACTTGAGCCAAAGGTATTTGGACAAGTCAGGCAAAAGAAATTGCATCCAGTGTTGAGCCTTTAAAAAAAAAAGACCCACACAGAAGCAAACTTTCCTGATAAATTAATATCTATGGTAAATCCACATAATTTCTGTGTCTTTTCACACCTGTGCTAAGATTTGCATTGCAATAAAAGACTGCGTTCCCTGTTAATACAGGACAGCCCTCAGCTTCTTCTATATAAGACTAATGGAGCCCCATTCCATTGCAGTCAGCCAGTTAATGAAAACAGATGTAATTAGGAGCAGGAGGGAGAAACAAGATCCAGTAGGTGTCTCAAGTAAGCAGTTTTTGTCAACTCAGTGTGAGGCTGAATGATGTCCAACATTCTGACTGATGAATGCTTTCCACTCTCTGAAATTTTTCATTTTCCATTTTCAGAGGCTGTATATTTCCATCTCCCACCCTAGCAACTGTTTTGGTGGTTTATAATTTTTCCAGCCCCTTCTGATTTGCTCAGAAAAAAAAGATAGGCCAGCTATAATAAACCATTGCAGGATGTGCTAAATCTTCACAAGAAATAAACATCTGTAGCCTCTTCTTGCACCCACAAATGACAAAATCACAATGAAAAGTTAAGCAGAAAGCAATCTGCCATGCGTGGGTGAGATCTGATTTGAGATCTAAACATCCCTTAAGCTTTCTGAGTGCTGTTTAGTAGAACATCAGGTGGCCTCCTCTAGGGATAAAATGTCACACAGCATTGTTTTGAGATGACTGAAGCCTTCAAAGAATGAGGTCTTGCCTCTCAAAACAAAGTTAGGATGAACCAAGACTATAAATTGTTTACTCCATTTTTAAAGAAGGATGCATGAGCTTTGCTTTTCAGCACTTACTCATCATTATTTCTACATTTCCAAAAAGAAACACTGGAGCTGTATTCATCAGCTCATTACATGCACTCCTTGAAACACTCCTAAGCAGCTGCCTCTTCTGGCCACTCTCCTGGGAGCTGCCCACTTCATTTGTCAGCAGAACCCACCCTGACCTGTCACTCTGATGTCCAGCAGACTCCTCATTATACAAATTATCTGTCATTTCCAAGCAGATACAAAGCTCCAGACAAATGTTAATAAAAGGCTACGTTAAAAAAGCAAAACACTCCAAATGGACCAACAGCACATGGCTCTCCACCTTTTTGCAACCATTTGTGCCAATGCAAAATGATCAGATGGTGTTTTACATGCACAGCACTATAAATGGCTTTTTAAGTTTTTTTTTTTAAATCAGTAACACAGGAAAGCACCCCTGTGATTCAGATGTAAGAGAAGTTGGGAAACATTACCAGTGGCTTTGATTTAAGAAGTTTTAAACCCGTAAGGCTCCACCACCTAAAGGAAAGTGTGAGACTCACCAAAAACTGCCGTGCACCACGTTTTCCAGTAGTACAACCCATAACACGTTGAAGCTGACATGCCTGTAGGAAACCCAGGTTAAAGAAAAAGGAAGAAAATCAAAATATCTGTTCTGCTGACCTATTGAAATTGAACCCAGCAGACAGGCTGATCCTCAGCTCCTCTGCCAGAAATTCCCTCTGCATCTTCCAAGGCATTGCCAGCCTGGCCATGGTAAAAGCAATGACTGTTGTGCTACAAATGGCAATCAGACACGCCTGAAATCCTCCAAGATCCTGCTTCTTGCCATGTTTTGGTCATGCTAAGCTGTTTTAGGGTTCAATGCTTCACCAAGCTTCCAGGAAGCAATGCAATTTTGGTGAACAGGCTGATATTTATAAAAGGAGGAGCAGTCAAGGTTAATGGCCCTCTTCTCTAGAGGAAGCTTTGAACAATAAAAAAAGCCCATGTTCATATAATAAATGCTCCATGTGCTTTCTCACAGACATATAATTCTTGATGCAAAACATTTTCAAGATAGGAGTTGAACATAGAAATAGGAGTGAAAAACTGGTAAATATTCTTAAGGAAGCTCTCTCCCTCTCTTATATCTGCCAGAGAGTGAAACAAATGCAGACCTTATTTTTCTCTCCATCCATGAGGATTTTGTAAACCTGTTAGAAAGATAATCAAGCCACAGTCATTGCTCAGGTTTGTTCAAAGTAAATTTAAGTAATTTCTATATTACTGGAGAAACACTGATCAGTAGTTTTGTCCCCACACCATGAAAGACTAAGTGCTCTTTATAACACCTGTCTATTACCAAAAAAAAAAAAAAAAATTAATCCAGTTTGCTAGGAAACTATGTAAACTTTGGAGTTAATGCCACAAAGAAAGGGGCAGTATGTTAACTAACTGCTTGGCCTGTGGAAAAAGGCTCGGAGAGTGATGTGGAGAGATTGAAAAACCCCAAAACAAACCACTTCTAAGTAACTTAACTGGGAATGCCTAGGTTCACTTTCCTCTGTCACCCTGGGAAAGTCACTTATTCCTCGTGTCTATTACCAGCTGTAGGAGCTCTGAAGCAGCAAGTCCCAGCAAAGACCTAATGTGGAGAAAGTGTGGTTGTGGAAGCCATGTCACTCTCAGAAACAAAGCCTCTAGTGCAGGAGAAGTTGGTGGGAGAGGACTGAAAGAGAACAGAACAGGCTGGTTACCAAGCATTAGCAAGCCTGTAGTAAATTCCTAGAAGAGATAAGGTGACTGTGTTTTTTACCACAAGATAACTAATGAGGACAACTTGCTCCACTCCACCCATGACTAACCTCACCACCTTCTTTGCTTCACAGTACATATGGTATTTGCAGTGAGTAACCATATGTAAACTGCAGATAGCACATCCTAATGGGCTGCTGTGATCTGTGTGCTCTTTAAATCAATTATATTAATCTTTTAATTAACATAAAAAGTCTTAACTGGTGGTTTTGGAAGCTTCATTTCAGAAGGCTTCATTTTCCTAGGTGTGGATTGGCTCGCTTCTCCCATAGACACAGACATACAAAATCAGAACCAGCCTTTGAAATGGCAGAACTTCACTCACACACACACATTTTCTTTAAGAAAGTGAAAACCAGGGGCCAAGCACAGTCATTCAAAGCCCCAGCTCCACAGTGTTTTTTTCCATGTTCTTAAGTCAGTAAGGTCTCACTGGGAACCTGGTGTCCAAAAGGTCATACACCACCATTTGCCAGTATATGGAAGTGGTACAGGCTATGGGATTTCCCTGTCAGAGCTTGAGAACAGCTTTGCCTAAAAGGGTTTTGGGCTTTTTTTAATTATTAAAAAAAAAAAAAAAAAAAAAAAAAAAAAAAAAAAAAAAAAAAAAAAAAAAAAAGAAGAAGAAGAAGAAGAAAAAGCCCTCTACTAACAGTTGTTTCATTTAATGGGACCTACCATATCATCTTCTTGTGCTTGAAGCCTGAGGGACAAAACCAGAACAGGGTTCCTATGCAGGACCAAGCCCAGAGGTGAGGACAGATCCCCAGGCTTGGCTTGCCCTTCCCACAGCTCTGCCTCTGCTCACACCTGTCCTACAGGGAGCACTTGTCTTTGTCCTTTCTGGCAGGGAAAGTAGCCTGGGCTACAGAGGCAATGAGGAGAGGTTCATCATAGTATCACAAATTTTTTCAAGTGCTAAAAACCCTTTTGAAAGGCCACTATATTTTGGCATGGGTGGGGAAGGAGTGTTGTGCACTGCAGCACCCAGGGCAGAATTTCCTGTCCCATAGCAGGTTTGACAGAAGGACAGAGAATTTCAGGGTGCCAAGAGGTTCCAGCTCCTCTCATCTATCTTGGAGCTTTCTTGGAGAGCCAGTCCCCAGACATTGATGGGTGTACCAATCTGACAAGCTGAATTAAGAGGGTAGAGAAAAGTTGCTGTGGTTGCAGAGAAAAAACTCAGGGAAAGAATTCCATGACACCATTTTTAATTTCTAAAATCCTTTGCAATTTTTAGGACCTTGCAATTTTTGAGTTGCAGGACTAGTAACACAGGACATGTGATCTGGATCACAAACCCTGATCCTGTTTTTGATGTCCAACAGAATGCCGTGATACCACAGGTCACCAGAGCCCTGTGCAAGCTCCATCTGTTCTGCAACCTGCATCTCCCACAGCTCTCCAGCACCATGCTCAGCCACTCAGGCTGGGAAGCAACACGAGCTTGTCCTCTCAGAAAGACCTGAACAGCTTTGGAAACACTGCATGCTCGAGAGGGAAGGCACTGGGGGTGATGCTGGAGGTTCTTCTCTTTGCATAGAGCAGCCAGGCTTGGGTCAGTTAGGGCCAAACTGGCTACTACCATGACAGCCAGGTCCCTGATTACTTGCTAAAGCCTGACTTGACACACACACTGCTCCCTGTCACATCAGCAACCCTGCCTATACCTGAGTCAAGGAGTACCTCCTTCTCCTCCTGTTCCCATCCCCACCCCATGGGGCAATCTCCAGGGGTGTTTGGCCCTTGGGAAGGTGGACAGTGTGAGCAGAGGAGAGGTATGGCACCTATCCATGAGTGCCTTGGTGCATCCATCTCCTGTCAGCAACAGATGTCCCCCAGCTGGTGTGACCTGCCCACCTGGGGGGTTCTGCGGATGGTCAGTGGGATCTGGCTGTGCCCCACTATGGCTGATTGCAACAGCCACCATGTGCTGGGAGAAAAAAAAAACCAGAAGAGGTGCTGGAGGCACCCAGAGCAGCACCAGGACTTCCCCAACACGATTAGAGTTAGGCTGACTGAGGTAGAGGACACACTGCAATTTTCCTGGAAGTGACAGGGTGAGCAACACACTGTGACGAAAAGCCTGCATCACTCCTGTGCCAGAACACCCTGGAAGCTCATTGCTCAGGTCACACTGAGAAAGAGAAGCTTCCCCATTTACTGACTGACAGCTGGAAGAGGACAAACCACCTGTGATTTACCAGGATCCTTATTTAATATACCTAATACACAAAAACTGGAAACTCAGCCTTGCTGCAGCTCCTAGCTAGGGAACAGTAGTTGCCACTTCTGCAATTAAGAGAAAAACGGAGTAGTTTATTAAGCACAGTTGTGGGAACGTAGTTTCAGTTTTCAGTGAGTTCATCTGAATATTTTTTCCATTTTAGTTCATGTAAGTTCACGCCCTTTGGGTTTCACATAAAGCCGTAGGGTCTGAGAAGCTCAAAAAAATCTCAAAATCAAAATGTCAAGTTGAAACGAAACCATAAAAGGTATTTGGATTTGCATGAAAACGGGCCCAGATTTGCTTCAGGAGTTCCTGAAGCCTGGTAAAGCTTTTGAAGAGCCTAATCTGAGTTTTGTGGTTTCAGTGCAGACAGAAAGCAGTGCAAGAGAGCAGATGGGTTCCTTTCAGGAAGCCAAGGCAGAAGAGAATGATTAAGAAGCTATGAGAACAAGAACCATGGAACAGGGACAGGGGAAAAAAAAAATCTAAAAAAAATCTCCAAAACCAGATTTTCAAGTGCTGAATGCTGCATATAAGGACCTGAGAGAACATGGGTCATGTCGAGGCACTGCAGGACAGCAGACAGATCCCAGTTCTGAGGATCAGGCCCTGAATGGGAACACAGAGCTTTGGAGATAAGTGCAGCCAGAATAGTGCCCTATGCCCTTCTGCCCATACACTGACCATCCCTCTCCCCTTAGAAGTAATCCTCTTCCCACAGTAATCCAGCCACACATGAAGCAGGAAAACAGAAAAGGATAATCTACCAAGCTTATGCTCCCTGGTTAACACCTGTAAACCTGTCCCAACATCAAATATTTTAAATTCTGGCTTTGATCTATTTTTTTAATGAATTATTTCAATTTCATATGCTCTAAATTTATTCTTATTACATTCTTTTACTGACATAAAAATAAACATTTCAGAGTGACAAGTCAATTTAATTGCTCACCTGAAAAGATGCAGAATAAATTTGAGAAATTAACTTTTCTTTCCACTAGGAGTCTATACATCTCATTTAATTACGCTCTTCACATTAACATCTTTCACATGGACAGGATGCAGAGGAGGCACTCATTGATTGCTTGAGATTTAGTCTCCTGGCTGAGCAACTGTGTGTCTTAAAACCAGAAATATCTCATTATGACTGACATAACATGGGCATACAGTGTTACGTACAATGTAAGCAAAACCTGCAACACTTAAAATTATCTTTCTCTGAGTGCATTTTTCCTTCTAACTACACAAAATTTGAACATTTAACCTGCAAATTAAACTTTCAGTCCTCTCTTCCTTCATTTTCTGGGAGAAAAGATTAACAGAAGAAAATACAAATTTGGCCAAAACTTTGAGTTTTGTTCTCTTCCATCAAAAGGATCCTTACTTTCACATCTTCTCAGGAGTTCATCTTGCCAAAGAAAATAAAATGGTTTCGCATAGCTTCAGCATTTACTTGAATTCTCATGAACTTGGAGCGCTACTTGCATTTTATGTTATCCTCCCTGGGGCATGCAATGAGGAGATATGACACTCCCCACTGACATTGTCATGCAGCATCACCACCACAGACCAGCCAGCAGCATTTCCAGCATCTGCACATTTAATAATCAGGTTTGCAGAACAGAATAAATCATTACTTTTGTGTCATCTTGCTTTGGTATTTCACCCTCTCCCAGATCTGCTTTCATGCAGGACCCTAAACTTATTTAACCTACGAAGCCATTTACTCTCCTTACCATTTCAGCACCTTCTTTTGTGGCATAAAAGAACTCCCACTGGTATGGCCTGTCCTCACAGCACACATCATGTGTTTGAAAGTCCATCACAAGTGCTGTCTCATACTGCAGCTGTACCTTGGCTGCCATCCTTCAGAGAGGATGTTCTTTGCACCGTCAAGAGCTGTCTACATCCTCTTAGCTGAGACTGTACCCTGGCCTTCAAAGGATGCTTAGTCAGACCATTTCCATTGAAATCAGTTGGGTTTAAGTGCTTAAGCAGACTTGCAGGCTGGGCCAAACAGCCTCTGTGCCTCATCTAGTAGATCTGAAGACAAACACTGCATTCCCACGCTGCAAAGATAACTACCAGGTTTGTTTGGAAAATCGTAGTGAGGCTGCTTTACCCTCTGACAGCTCAGCCTCAATTTCAACAATACTCTGGGTCAGGGTAAAAATGGTTGAAAGGCAAAAGTTTCCATGCCCCAGTCACAAGCCAACCAAACTACTGAGGAATCTTCTTTCCAAATGATGACGTTTCGATAAATTTTCTGTTAATTTCATAGAAATAGACTATAGTAAAATTCACAACCTTCAAATTCAAACCAAAACCCAAACCGTAACAATTTACTTCATCTAAACAAAACTAAAGAGTTTGATTTTCTCTCTGGGAGGGAAAGGTTACAGGGGGTAGTCTGAAGTCCTGTTGTTCAAACAGCTTGGACCTTTCTGCAGCAGTTTCAGAAAGACACCCCAAATGATAACAATCCAAATCCTCACCGTTTCTGCAAGCAGGGTTTGAAGGGTCCAGCCTGTCCCTGGGCCAGAGCTGCAGGAGGCGGGTCCAGGCACCTCTCCATCTTTCATGTCTGGCATTCCAAACAGCTCATTTCCCTGTAGGGTTACTGACAATTTTACGGTCACTCCTCCCCCTCCAAAGAAGCAGCTGATTCAAAGGAACAGCTGCTGTGGCAGCCAGACAAACAGGGTTTATTTAAGTAGCTTTCACCTGGACTTCAGCCTTTTCCTCAGAGAAGGGAAATAAGAAGTTGCCCAAAAAGTCCAACTCTTCTCCCTGTGTCCACAGGCAGCTTGCAGGGTGGCAGAGGAACCACAGCAGATGTCTCCCTCCCTGAGGATGGGTATGGTCTATGTTAGAGTTACTGCTGCATCAGGGGCTGGATGGGGGCCAGGAGCATGGTCTCAATCATAGCTCAATTACAACTTCAGAAATTGGAAGGCCATTAAACTTGTTACCACAGGGTAGTGAGCAGATGGTTCTGGCAACATTCCTGCTGGTTTCACAGATTCTCTAGGAGCCATTGCCTTAAAAGCCACCATCCAGATCCCAGCATCACTGTAGATGATCTTAGCAGCATTAAGTGAAAGAAGAGGTGGTGGTGACAGAATCTTTAAATGATATTTTAAAAAGAAAAAAAAAGAAGAAAAAGCAGAGAAGGAGTCCTTGCATTGCCCATCCATCAACAACATTTAAAAGTCACAGCAAAAAAAGGGGGAAATCAGAATTAAAAATATGATACAGGGTAAGGGAGAACACAACAGAAAAAAAGTGTGACCAAAAGGTAGCTGGTCCCCACACATGCATGAAGAAGTAGTCTTGCTCACTAGCTGGTTGCTGGCATGGAGAAGGCTGTGAGCAACCCACTGGACTTGCAGTACTTGCTCTGAAATTTGCCACTGAAACTTGTCCAAGGCCTAAAGCAAAACCAAAAAACAAATAAACTAGAAGTAAAGCAGAAAAACAATGAAAATGTTACACCACAATGTTATGTAAAAAGAGAAGCACAGCTGGAATCATTTTGAGAAGATTTGGGGTTTGTCCTCTGACAGCTTCGTCTCTGTGGTTTTTCTCGGTATTGATGCAGTGTGAAAAGTGTACAGCTGTACTTCCCTTCTGAAAAATAAACACAGAGTCCTAAGCAGAAATCGCCTGGTACACAAGGGAGCCCTTCTGCCTGATGTCACCTAGTTGTACAGGCAGGAACTTCCCCAGAGGTGTCCCCACTTTGGTCCCTGTGAGAGCCACACGTTGAAGATGACAAGGGGGGACTGTGTGATCTCACCCAGAACTGGGCCATCACACCCAGGGATACAGGACAGAGAGGCAAGGCTCAAGCCTGAGCATGGGACATGAGCCATGGCACCCAGGGAGGGACATGCAGCTCCTGCAGCAGGGTACCAACATTTTTCAGGAGCTCAGCAGTCCAGCAGACACCTAAACACAGGGCTGGTTTTCCCATAGCTCAGCACCAAGCTCTTTGGAAAACCTGACTCACAACGTTACAAGCAACATCAGCAGCCCAAACCCTGTTATTTATCTGTGGGACAACAATGTCTAGAGGCCCCAGGCGTGGCATAGCATTGCTCTGTCCAGGCACTGCACAATCCTGCTGGCTGTGAGCTCCAGGAGAGCTGGCCTGGTGCTGGCAGCCTCCATCAGATTCCCAGGAAACTCTTGAGCAGGCACGGCTTCCCGCCAGCCTTAGGCCACCCCATTTCTCTTTTCTGATCAGATCACTGCAGAGAATATTTAGATTTGAAACCACGGTGCCAGGCTCCAGCAGCTCTCTTGCTGTTGCTGAGGCATCCCAAGCACACGTCTCTTGGCTTAACTCCAGCCCATGCAGGCTGAGCCCCGCTAGGTTTGCATCACAGGCGAGACAGACACGGGCAACAAACATCCTCTTCTATGGGTCACACATGTGCTCCCAATCCTTCATCAGCCCTTGGGGAAGAAGCTGCCACTCCCTCCCTGAGCTCATGTGCTCTTCAGCCCATCAGGGGTCTTCCCCCAGCTTGTACTTAGGAAGGCAACCTGGGCTTTCATCCCTCTTGTTCTCCAAGACCTCGTGGAAAGATCCGGCTGTGACTTCTCCTATACAGGGATGCTTAACGGGGACTTTGTAAAACAAAGCTCGTGCCAGTGGGGACACAGCCAGAATTCATCTGGCATCAGTTTCACCATGAAAGGAGCACAGAGCAAAATAGGGAGGCAGCTTAATCTTTTGGCCAACACAGGGAGAGGGAGCTGACAGGCAGCCTCTCCTGTCTGTCAGGAGAGGACAGACTTAGTGACTGCTTAGTGACCTGCAGCAGTGATTCCACAGTTCAAGAAGCCCCAAGCAGAAGGAAATGCTCTCTGCAAAGGAAGATGGGGACTTCTTCAAGCACAGAAGGCTGCATGCCCTGGTTCCCACTGGTCATGCCAGGGACAGCATGGCACCACAAGCACATGGAAAGGAGCCCTGACCAGAGCAAAGCCACAGGCAGAGCCACCTTTTGTCTGCAATAATTCCAAAACAAAGAACATCTCATATTGCCGTCAAGAGGACTGAAGTCAAGCTCTGAAAACATATAGGAGCCCTCTTTCAGAAATCAAACTGTCCTTCACCATCCCCTCAAACCTACATATACAAGAGAGGAGACTGGTACCAGTGTTATCAGACATTATAAGTCTTTTTAGCCCATCTGGCCCAGAACAAAATAGACCAGAAGAGGAAAAGCCCTTGCTGAACCATAACTAATGGCATAGCAAATCCCTCTGATCCAGACTCAGCCTTGCAGCCCTTTTGCCAAAATTATGGGATAGCTCCTTATCTTACATGAGTCAGCAGGAGCACATGGGTTTCTGTAGAAAGGAGGAACAGTTCCCACAGGATAAACATACCTTCATGTTTTTTGGTAGGCATACTCATAGTAACCTGTCAGCCAGAAACATCTGCTGGCTAACAAGCTATCTGAAAACTGGCCAACAATATAACTTTTAGCAGAAAATGGACCATAGGATAGGTCCTTGTCTCAAACCTACACCTCTAAGACAGGTCTTGGACATTTATTGCCAAGTATGAAACTCTTAGCTCAAGCTAAACAATAGAATTAGGGAAGCAATTTGAATAATTATTTATTATAGAAATACTGAAATTTCAGAATATGCAGTTGAGAACAGACACATCTCCAAGGGCTGCAGGTCATGGGTAGAGATCCTGAATCTGTATTAGCTGTGCACTGCCAGCCACCATCTGCTCACTCACATTTGCCTTGTGCCCTTCCCAACCTCATATCAGGGTGACTATAAGAATCAATCTGAGCTATTAGATGGAGAACTCTGGCTTCTGTGTTTGGGGGCAGTGAGATTGCCCACCCAATTCCATCTCACTGCAGCACACAGACATTTGAAATTTGGTTTTGCCTCACAAACAGGAACAGTCCTCTTCTGATTCACGTGGAAAGTGACAGGGGATTTTCAGAATTATCACACCACAAGACATCATCTTCCTCTGCTGGCAAGAGGGATTGCAAATGACTGACCTGATTTCATAAAAATATCAGCATGTGTGTGGTGTGTGGTCTGTTACTCTTCCACACTCTTGTGGTTTCTGGGCACACAGCAGCAGCCTGCCTTCTACAGACTGTAAAGCAAAATACAGGCTGGGAAACTGAAAAAGTGGAAGAGGAACAAAAGAGAAATGCCTGGACAGATCTGTATCCAGTGTAGGTCAGCTAACACTTGAATCAGAACAAAAGTAGCAACTGAATAGGAAAACATTTCCTCTCCTTTAGAAATAGCAGTGGTGTGAGGCACAGGAAGTACACATGCTCTCGTGTTTTGATTTTCAAATAAATGTCAGATGAAATGACATCAAGAAGAGATGGAATAAGCCTGGGAAAGTCCTTTGTTTACCCTTTGTTTTCTTTGCTTACCCTTCCATAAAGGCAAAGTTTTGGCTTATTTCTACATTTGCAGATTCATTGAAATAATGTCAGTGGTACCTGAAATTCAGAATATATCACCACAAACTATTCAGCAACTCTGGAAAATATTTTTTTTTTTTTAGTTAAAACCACAGGTTACTTCAAAATTGAAGTCTATTATCTCCTTAGAAATATTTTTAACAGGAGGAAAAAAATGACAGGATCCAGTGCACAGGAATTAATTTCTCCAGTAAAAGCATAAAAATAAATTTTTTGAAGTTCTTCCTTACATAATCCTCCTTGCCTTCAACTCACTTTTACATTACTGTGCCTCATGGCACGTTTCCAAAGCTCTTCACTGCTTTGAAGTGTATTGAATTTAACAGGCTTGGTGAAAAAGGCATCGTTTCTACATTGTTCCTTTATTTTTCTTCAGTTTCTGATTCAGCCTTGGGTGGCTTCCATTTCCTTTCACTCCAATTTAATGTGTTCCTGAATACCATTTCAACTCTACACATTCAAAAGCAGCTTGGGTGGACCCACTGACCCCTCTCTACTCCACTGATGGGAAGAGGGAAGGAGCAGAGCCCTCTGGCTGGGAAGGAACCAGCCTTGCAGATGGCAGGCAGTGAATCAGAGGTGAACTCATCCCCAGCAGTTCACACCGAGCAGCAGCTGCTGGAAAGTTTCTGTTTCACAGACCTGCTTCTCATGAATGCTCTGATCCCACAGGGTCTTAAGGCTAACACTGACAAATCCCATTTTGGCACCACGAGGCACGACACAAACATGCCATGGATAGCTGAGGTGGTGACACACACCACCAGAAGCCAGAGTTGATCTGGTTTACTCCATTCTGCTCAGCCTCAGACACACAGCCCAGTGTGCACCAAACACCCGCACCAACAACCATCAGAAGGGATAGGTACAAAAATGTAATACTCATGATAATGTTCCAAAAGTCAGCCTTGCATGTAAAGATCTACACTCTCAGGAGGCACCAGCACCTTGAAGCAGAAATTCAGCAGCCTCTTGCTCCCTATGTGGTCTTCTCCCCAGTGCAGCAGGTTTGGGACCAACCTGTGAAAAACAGATTAAAGGACTCATACCCCAAACCAGCTTCTATCCTAAAAACTAAAACCAAACTCTGGCCAAGTTCACTTTTTGAAGATCAGAACAGGAAATGGGATGGGGTCCAGGGCCCATGGTCCTACAGGCTTGTTCCTGGAGAGTTCCTCTCTCTTCCAGGCTGGGATGGCATCTATACTGACTGCAGCCAGCCCACATGCCGATGACTTTTTCTATCAAAGGATCCCCTAGTCAGCTCTGAAGCACTATCAGCTTCTTTACATCCATCAGATGGCAGAGGTATTCTTGCCTTTAAAAGTGTGAGTACAGCCTCTGTGCAAGGTTACAGCCATGACAGCTCAGCCCAACCCAGCCAGAGCAAGGACTGAGCAAAGCGAGGAGCCTTGCAGCAGCAGCAGCCACCCTGACAAGCAGAGTAACTCATCTCTGGGGAAACCCTGCTGCATAAACCAGCTCTTCCTAAATCACACAGTGCAGACACCTCGTGCTTTTAGGAAGCAGACAAAATGTGCATGTGTCTCACCTGCTTCAAGGGAGCTTTTTCTGAGTAATGCTTCCCCAAATTAGTTTACAGCAAGATAGCTCAACAGAGCCTCTTAAGTCACGTGGTAGTGTGCAGTGACGCCCATTGTCAAACAGCACTTTCTGTTTTTAGAGAGAAACCAAGAAGTTCACTCTCATTTTTCTAAGATACATTTATTGTAAGTGATTTCAGCAGCGTAGGAAGTTAACTTCAGAAAAGCAGGTTGGGTGATTCAACCAAGCTAAACATCTTGGTAGTTATTGATTTCCCCTTTGCTCTTGTCACTTCTTCTTTTGGAGGAATTTATTAATTTTAAAAGTGATGGATAATACCTATTTTAGAAGGTTAAAACCAGACAGATTCATGGGTTTCTTCCCCTTTCATGCAAGTTAAATGGCCTCCAGTGAGTACTGGATTTGAAGAAGCCTGCTGGAGCTGGGGAAAGAGAAGCATCTTCCAGTAACCTGAACACCCCAATATGAGAGGTGGAACCTGCCTGCACACAAAGCACTTCTCCAGCTCATCAGAAACACAAGAGAAAGAGTGAGTTGAAAAGGCAGGGTAAGGACAATGCTGAAAAAATATCTTTGAACCAGTCTGCTCTGGGCTTTAATGCACAGCACCCATAGCAAGGCCACTATTTATGGGGGTCTGAGCTCTGTCCTTCTCATGCAGGAGCTCAGCTAAGCCCTTCAACGCCTGGCAGTGCCCATATTGGCACCTCACACTCAGCCTAATTCTCCTCCTTCTCCCTGCACCTGCCTGTGTGTCATGCCAGTCCCCTGCCCTCAAGCAGAGGCTCACCAGCAGCCAAGCACTGGAATCGGGACTGACTCAACAGATCTGTGGGAATTGCTCTGCACACCCACAAAAGAGGATGGCAAAGCTCATTCCATTGCCAAATCCTGTCTCTCGCTGTCCTCAGCTGAGTGCCTCACTCCTTTCCACAGCAGGACCAAGAAAGTGGCTCTTGTGAGTCAGCAGGCAGCACCTCCAGCACGGGTACAGCAACACGAGCTGTGAGAGAGGATTTGTCACCTCAAGGGTGGAAGATCCTACCTGCTGTCCACAGTGCATCTTGCCAATCCTTTTTCTAAGAGTGAGTTAAAGAAAACCATTCCCAAGCAAGGGAGAAGGAAAAGAAAAGCCTCAGGGTGAGCTGGTGGGTTGAAGCAGGACACAAAGTGACCCCAAGCAACTCCCATGCCAAGCAAAGAGTCAGAGGGTGAAGGGGGGCAGGACTCCCTGCTGCTATACCATGCAGGTTTCTAGGGCTTCTGGAGTAACTCCAGGCCTGTGTGGGGCTCATTTGGCTGCTACGAAAGCAAATCAGAGAGAAAAGGTGAATAGGAGCTTCCTGCAATGCAGCTCCTGAGCTTGGGTTGATCTTTCAGTTCATGTTGCAGAGGTCTGGCTCCTCTCCCCTGCACATCTCCCTGGTGTCCTCACCCCACCAGGAGCTGCTATGGCTGCTGTTCCAAGTTTCTTTTCTCTCTCCAGTTATACTACTGCAAAAGCTCTTTTTAAGAGTGTGAAAACAGCTATTGCCTGCCAAATTACTCAGATGTATCAGCTGTGATGATTAAATATTTTGCAAGACCTGATCCCTTTTCTGCGTAAATCTGGTTTAGATGAGAGCGTTTTTCACCACCTCTGGGAAGTCATCAGAACATTTATGGAAATAATTCCTCAAGTCCCATTGAAGTCCACTGGCCTTTATTTGATCAACTACTCCTGCAAACCACATTATGCATGTCCAGAGAGAGATGTGGTGTCCTTCAACAACCCCACAAACATCATCCCTGTCAGAAACAGTGGAGGGATGAGATTAGTATCCTACTGGGCTTTCTGTTCTTTCTGTCCATTGCTCCTGCCAGAACCCACTCCTCCCTCTCTGTCATGCTGCTGGTGTTTCAGCACAGCCTCATGACTGACAGGCACATTAGAGCCACTGAAAGAGCTGTCAAGGGGAATTAAGCCCTGGACACTGCTTCAAGGCAGATCTGCATCCAGAGCAGCATGCTGAATTTCAGCCTCTCCACCTGCCACAATCACAGGTGTGTTGGCAGAAGTGTGTGTTTCAGGAGGAGAGCTCATCCTCAAGTCAGAAATCCTTTAGGCCAGTGTCAAGCTAGTTTAGATGATACCAGTTTGCTTTGGCCAGCTTATTCTCTCCCTCAGAAGCAGCCAGGCAAGAAAAGTTTTGATTTTAATTCAATTAGCAAGCGATATATCTTCTTGTACTCATAAATGGCTACCTTCCATCAAAATAAGCTTTGCATCCCAAGCACCTGCTGAGAGGGAACCCCTTGATACATGACTGATGAGTAGAAGACAACAGACTCTAACAACGACATCTTCTGCTAGCAGGAAAGGTCTCTGGGAATCTCCCACCTGAAGGTTAGCTTCAGGTGTGCAAGGAGACCACTGGTTCCTGATTAGCTACTTGCAGAGGGAAATGCCAGCGTTGTCCCCTTCTTTCCTCCTGCTAAAACTTAACTGTGAAAGCCTCACCAAGACCAGTTAGGGTGAAAAGTGTTAGCTGCAGCTGTGGTAGCTCCTAAGTACTTTAAGGTCAGAGAGGCTCAAAGATCCACCCCAGAAATTATATATTTTATAATGAGAAACTACAGATTCTCTGCTCTCCAGAAAATGAATTGCTGCCTTCATCACAAACAAGATAAGCAACTGTGAATTGTGAAATGTCTTGTTTGACACCAAAACAAGGATAATACGTAAAGGTCACAGGCAAGGATTGAAGTGGCTTTGGTTGGCATTCCCCATAGATTTTCATACAGCCCATGGGAATCCAAATAGAGACACAGGTGCTGCTTCCCATCAGATGCAAAGTCATCCTGCAAGTTAAAATATCTGAAAGCTCAGTGTCCTCTTAAACTACAACAGGCACATGAAGACTTGCTGCCCTTTCCCTCATCCTCCATTTGGAAATACTATCAGGCACCTTCCCACGTCTGCAGATAGAAGGAGCTTCTCATGTTTCCACCCCAAAACTGCTTGGGGTACATTCTGCTGCTACACACCACTGTCCACTCTAAGTCTGGAGTTACACCAGGACGAGACTTCCACATCTCGCTGGGTCAGCTCAACAGCCTAGCACCACGACATGCCCATAGCCTGCTTTCCTCCTTAACACACTGCAGCCACAATGGGTCCATTCCAAGAGTTTAAAGAGGTAAACGGGGCTGCTTTCATCTCCAGTGGGTTACAGATAACAAGTGGTTTTGCTGGCAGATCGAGTCAGGGCTTTGTGTTTTCTTCCTGCCCAGTAGCTTGCCCTGCACCTCGTGCTGGGGGCAAACCCTCAAGCCACCAGAGGCAGCTGCTTGCCCTAGGCAGGAGGATTGTGCCTGGGAAATGCTCCCAGGGATCCCACCACGACACACTGGAGAGGGCTGCTGCTCTTGCAGCTTCTCCCCTCTGGCACAGAAGGCAGTGGGCAGGCATTGGTAATATCTTCCCTTAGGGCAGCTGGTTCAAAGTGAACTTGCCTTAAATTGTAACTGATTAAGCAATCTTGCTTATCAAGATATTTAAAGGAAAAAAGGAAACCTTTTCTGAAGAAGCAATCAATTTATAATCCAGCCGTTCTTTATACAATTACAGCTTAAAGTTGAGGTTATTAATTTTGAATTTACAGGTTTTTTTGTGCAAGACTGAGATGGCAAGGTCACTTTTAACACACCATTAGCTTTGAGCTATGGCGGAAATACATTATCTTAGCTAGACAAGGCATGGATAAATATCTAAAAGGATGAGGCTTTTGGCAAGCACAATTTCTCTTTTTCCACTGATGCAACAGAACTTGCTTTTTTAAGTACTGTCTAGTATTGTCCAAACTGAACATGCATCTCAGACCACAATCCTGAGGCACACAGAATAGATGATCCCTTGTTCCAGGCTCCTCCAGTGACTTGCAGAACAATGCTCCACATGCTCATGACACCCTCAAGCTGATCAGTGACTGTCACCATCAAGTGTGGCATGCAAAATTCCACAGTCTCTGCCCTTTGATGAACCATGGGCCAGACACCACCAGACTCTGTCAGGGAGGCCATTTCAGAGACATCAGTGCAGGTGGCCAACTGGCCACCTCCTGAGCCACAGACAGCCCCCAAAATCTGTTACCCGAGAATGGGCCACTTCACAACATTGACTGTAGGTAAAAAGACCTTCATCTGGCAAAAAACAGACATCAACCAAATAGAAATGTGAGTGTGGTTAAAAAACAGGTGTGTTTGTGAAGAGTTGGGGAGGATCATCACACATGACCTTGGGTTAATTTTAGGCATCTAACTTAGGTGCTGATACCAGCCCTAGGGAGTCAGCAGAGTATCCAGAAGGTGACTCAGATTCCCAGAGCCCACCACTGGGTTGTGCCCCCCTGGGTGGTCTGCCTGCCTGCACCCCTGGCACAGGGGGCACCGCAGGTGCCTGTGCTTCTGCAGAGAAACTCCCACCCTCTACAAGAGCATCGAGTTAAACCAAGGCTGCAGGGAACAATAGGAAAATGCACAGCACCCAGACCCAAGGAAGGTACCATGTAAGCAGACTGGTGATTGCAGAACTAAAAGGCACATTGTTTACAGCACCTTGTAGTGGAGGATCTGAAAGCAGAACCTGGCCTTGCTGAAACCCTGGTCTCTGCTGAGACACCTCCCTGGGATGTTGCTGTGCCTCCACCCTTACTTTGCTGTCTGGGGACCTCTCCAGAGACATGGCACCAGCCCATAGGTTCAGGAGACTGTCCAAGTGCTGAGATCCCATCTTCTCAGCAGGAAGCAATGATGCTTGACTCAAAAGCAGCTCCTGGCCAGTCTTGCCTTCTCTGCCAAAGCACAAATGCTCTCTTCATGTCACAGTCTGGAACAAACACTGTAACAGGAGCAGCTTCAGAGGACTACCAGCTACCTGGCTCGACACCTCTTCTAGAGACATGAGGTTCTACAGATGGAACAGTAGCCAAGCCAGCATGTACTTCCTCCCAGGTTTACAAGAGACGCTTTTTAGGAGGTGAGAGTGAGATATACCTTCCTCTAACCACCAGTTGCATTTCCTCTGCAGGATTCATATGTACCTATTGCAGTTTAAGAAACAGATATCAGATATTGGACTGCAGCCAGAAAATCATGCTGAAGAGCCTTCTTTTCAGGAATAAACATTATTCTCTGTAGGCTAGATTTAAGCCACTCAGTTATGAAGCAGGGATCATTACCAATGCCCAAAGTACCTACTGGCATGTGCAAGTTTCTTTTTCATCTCTGCTGTGTACACACACACACACACACGGCCACAGCTCCCTTCTGCCACTCCCAGCAGCACCTGAAAGAGTAGTTCACAGACAGCAGTCACACATGAGGCAGCTCATGACATCCACAAACTGATCAGTGACTGTCACCCTCAAGTGTGGCATGCAAAAGTGCCACCCCACAATCTCTGCCTTTCCATGAGCTGTGAACCAGATGCTGCCAAAATCTGCCAGGGAGACCATTCTAGAGATGTCCGTGGAGGTGATCCACCGGCCATCTCCTGAGGCAGACACAGCACACAAGGTCAGTCACCTTCCCATGGGGGACTCTGCATGGGTCTGCAGTGGGAAAGAGAGGAGAAGAAGAAGGATGTTGGATCTATCTGACTCAGAGACTTGCCACTGTAAGGCAAGAAAAGTTGTTCTGCCATAGCAAAGCTGGTCAATGCATGGAAAGCCATCTTATGACAGGAAAAACCTCAGCAGAGGCACAATGCAGGGCTCAGCATTTGGTATGGCTATGGTGAGCCCCAGAGTTCCTGAGCCCAGATGCAAACTCTTATCCTGATTTCCCTGTCCATCTAAACACTAGGTGAATGGGAAGACTGCAGAAATGCCACAGACCTGCCAGCCCCCTCCCACAGTGAGAGAAAGAAAATTGTGGAGGAACAGTGCATTTTTTTGCAACAAGTCACCTTAATCACCCAACAAGCTGCTTAAACAGTGAGAGCTTCCCTGGAGCAGGTGCTGGGCCTCCAAGAGTTCACGAAACTGAAGTCATTGATGTTTCCTATATCTTTTGGAGCTATGTTCCTACTGCTACCGTAAAACAACAAGGGCCAGCAGGAGTCAATGGAGACTTGCCATTTCACATCAGCTGGAAGAGAATACCTGAATTACTACAGTACTGTTTTTCTCACATGACTACTCTATATGATAAAACTTCTAATTAACTACATAGTAAATGCGATGGGAAGACTCTTTTGCTAATTATTTCTATACCTTCAGGCAACAGAATAAAATCAATATGTAGCAAGAAAATGATAGTTAAATAACTTGGCAACTTGTGCTGCAGGTAAATTAACAGTGTGGCAGTGGATGGGAATGCCTTCTCAAATGAGGGTGCTGGTTGAAACCAGGCTTCAGATGTGTGTCACCCACCAAAACTGCTTCTGCCTCCTTCAGTTCAGCCTCACAGCTCCCTGCAATAGGTCTTAACAGCTCCCTTCTTCACAGCTGCTCTGAGGAACCTGCTCAAAGCAGAGTAGGCTTCCTACACGTTCTTGTATTGAAAAGCCTATACTACATTTATTTGCTTTAATGCCACTGCAACAGCCAAAAGGAGGGGAAATGACCTTCGGAGCCATGCAACAGGCACAACATTTCTTGTTATTCCTCACAGGCAAAGAAGTTTTTGGATTCAGTCACGTTTGTGTAAAACCAGGGCTCAACACGGTGGTTTTCCATGACTCCTCACCAATAGTTACTTGTCCCATATGTGGGGAGAGATGAGATCTTAAGATTTAAACCCAATGGATTTTTCACTTTGGACCCTCTTTTTTACTGCACCCACTTTCACCATGCTTGAGAGAATCTGTTTCCAAGAGCCACCGAAAGTTTACCTAAGAGTTGGGCACCCAACCTAAGAGCTGGAAGCCGTAGTACGTTAACTTTGTTTGTCGGCCACAGAGTCGTTCCATTGATCTGAGAGCGAGATAACGATTTACAAAACGAAACCACAACCACTTGCTAGTTAGCTGTAAGCGCCTTCATGTGCGCCGCGTTAATTCAAAGGCGAATTAGACATGGAAATGCAGCCGGAGCGCACTGGGCGCTGGCAGAGCGGCGTTCCCTTCCAGACTCCTCGCATCAAGTCCCATCCTGCCGCATTCCCATGCCAAGGCCCCGCGCCCCGCCAGGAGATAGAGCCAGCGGTGAGCGGCAGGCACGTCTGGCAAGCCCGCTCTCATGACTAACGCTGCCTTCCTGCGATAACAGGCTCGGCCACCTACACAACTAGCCCTCGGAATAAACGCTGCGCTGCATGGGTTCCCATGAACAGCAGACCGATGGCAGAGACAGATAAGCGCTGGCTGTCGCTCTCACAAGGGGTTTCTAGGTCTGAGCTATCTTCCGGATCTCACACACTGTTCTTGGAGCTCTGTTTTCTATCAGTCATTTTGGTCAGGTCCACTGCTCCACTACCAAGGCACCAGATCACTGCTTTTGTCAAAAACTCCCCCGAGAGCACAAGCTGCAGCAGGGCAGACAGAACAGCACAGTGAAACCCCCTCACATTAAACCATACAAACACATCCAACAAGACACATGGATTTTTCAGACCCTTAGAAGCCTCTTCCTGGTAAATGCATCCTCCCCTTCCATCTTTTCCCTCCCTTCACAATGTCCTAGACTGATGTACTTTGAAAGATATATCCCATGGGTCCATACGGTCACTACACACCAGCAAAAGCCTTTGCAGCTTTCAAATCTTCAACAACATAAATTTCTTGGCTTTCAAATACAAGATCTTGGGCTTGTTCACAAGAATGAGTTTACATCAAAGCAAGCTGTCAGCATAATTGCACTAACTGGCACAAAATAGGCAGCAGTTGAGTTTTCAGCAAAATCCAGCAGTTGAGTTTTCTGTTGGCACTCGTAGTTGTTGCTTCCATTTCCTCCACACTGTGCTCTTGGCAAAGTAAGTTACTCATTTCTCCCAGGTCCTGAGCACCTTAGGATCATTTCCACAGCCCATGATTGGCTAGGTAGGAATAGCCATGTAAAAACTACTGCTTCCCACAGTAGGGGGTCACACCTCTGCCAAAGAGGAGTCGGGCAGCCCACCCTCACCTGATACAGGGAAAGGGAAAAGCAGGGGAGCCCTACAGAGAACAAGGATGGGATAAGGAGGACAGAGGTGTTCCATCGTCACTGGCATGAAAGGAACCCATCCTTCAAAATACATCAAGCACTTGGAAAAGCCCACAGGGGTTTGGGGCCAGTGGGGTCCCAGCATGGACTGGATAGGCAGGAAGATAACCCAAGCAGGGAGATAGATACAAGGCTGCAGGCAGGGTACTCCCAGAGGGACCAGCCCCAGAAAACAG
Source organism: Chaetops frenatus (assembly GCA_013400775.1). Classification (NCBI taxonomy): domain Eukaryota; kingdom Metazoa; phylum Chordata; class Aves; order Passeriformes; family Picathartidae; genus Chaetops; species Chaetops frenatus. The sequence goes on along the minus strand of VZTR01010079.1, from coordinate 350,689 downwards.
ATTGATAGAAGAAGCCTTTAAGTTGGGTTTTCTAATGCCTGCCATCACTGGACAATGAGTTGCCAGCATCCACTGAGCCTAGGCTCTGTGCAGAAACAAGGGGGGACCACAAGAGGGGACCATGATAGCAATCATGGGCAGCTTTATTTCTCAGGGTCCTGTAAACTAGAACCAAATCAACCTTTTTTTTTTTTTTTTTGAGGAGCCTCCTTGCCCTGATATCTTTAATTAAGAGGGTTGCGTGTTGTTTTTCTTTTACTGTGTGGTAGCTTTTATCTACCAGGTATATGTAAAAAGCATGCCTGGGGAAAATCATATTCATGGGAACAAACTTAGCAAAGCCACTTTAACCCGGCTGCTTTTTTAAGAAGCACCTGAGGGCAAACCCTTGAAGATATTTATGCTCTATGGTGAGTTAGAGGCTTCTGAAAACTCCCACTAATCCCACTTCCCTTTATTCCCCTGGGTACAAGCAGTGGGAAGCGCCACTGTCCCTCTGCTCTCAGTCTAGAACATTCATAAGGAGCTACTTTAAAGCCAGATGATGGGCTCCACCCTGTAAATTGCTGAGGGCCCCAGCCCCTCACAGCAAGCAATGAGTGCCCCAGCAGCTCAAGGGGTTCAAATGCAATTGTAAAGCTCATGCAAATCTAAATATCTGCGTAAAACACTAATGATGAGTGCTGTATGGCTACAACTCATGGGCCAGGTACATATCACCAGGTTGAAGGTTTTTTTGGCCAGAGAAGTTGTCAGTCTTGCAGCTGGGATGTCTACATGATGCAACTGGTCCTGGCAAAATGTGACACAGCTGGTACCACCGTCACAGAACCACAGAATGGGTAATGACGGAAGGAACCACTGGAGGTCATCTGGCCCAGCCCCCCTGCTCTATCAGAGTCCCCCAATATATTACTCAGGGTTGTGTCCACACAGCTTTTGAATATCTCCAGTGAGGGAGACTCCACAACCTCTCTGGGCAACCTGTTCCAGTGCTCAGTCACCCACACAGTGAAGTTCTTCCTCACATTCAGGTGGAACTTCCTGTGTTCCAGTTTCTGTCCATTGCCTCTTGCCCTAGCAAAACTCCAAGAGAAGTGAAGATTTTAAGTTAGAGCTGGAGATTAGACAAGTACAGAGTATTTTTGCTATGCTTTGCCATTCCTTTTGTATAATATCAATCTGCAACAACATTTTTAGATTAGATTTTAGTTCCTGTTAAAATAACTACAAAAGCTACCTTAAAAGTTTGATCCAGCTCCCCATTAAGTCCATGTGAAAAGGGTTTTCTGAAAGGGTCACTCCCTTCCTAAGCAGCTCAGGTCCATGCTTTTATCTACATCAGAAGGAGAGTTAATGTTATCATGGTGAATAACAGAGTCCTGTTGCCACTTTCACCAGCTTTAAGCATTTAGAAATTAGGGACAAGCCCCTTTCCTCTCCACCGCACAGATCTTTCCCACACCAGCTGAAAAAAATCCCCACAAGGCTAGCTTGTAAATTCAGGTCTTCAAGAAAAAAAATTAAAAATAACAAAATCAAAAAACCAAACATCTGGGCGGTTTCCCTCCAGGTGCCTGAGTGTGGGGAGTTTTCCAGCCACAACTCCAAATGCTTTCACCACAACCCCAACAGAGCTCCCACTCAGGAGGCAGAGCAGGGCAGGCAGCTGGGCAGCAGCAGATCCTTGCCAGCCCAAACCCTGGGCTGCAGGCTGCCAGGGAGCAAAGATGAGCAAAACCAGCCCGGTGCAGCTGCTGTGAACTGTGACTCCATTTACAGAAATTGGCACGGATCTGTGGGATGCACTAGCATGTTTTTTCCATCTGTGGACAGGAAGCCCTATAGGGAAAAGGAAGGAGACTGGGGTCTGCTGGGCTTTTTTTTTTTTTTTCTGTGGAGGTTGGTGGAGTTAAAAATTGCCAAGAATGGGCCAAAAGATAGGGAGGGTTAGGCAATGTAAATTCAGGGTGCATCAGCCAGCAGCTGTACCACAACCCTGTGTATGGCACTGCCTGTGAGTGGAGAGGGAGCCATGGTGTGAGGGTCTCACCAGCACTGCTGCCCACTTGGTTTTACTGCTTGCACTGCACCCAGACAGCACAGACATCAGGAGAAATAGTCCTGAAAAACTACCAAAAATGCATGCAGGCGCTTGCTGCCAAGGAGGACCATGAGTCTGCCCCTGTGCCTGGGGTGGCACTGGGTTCAGTGTTCACTGCTGGGGCACAATCCACACATATCCCACCGGGATGCTCTGCACTGGCACCTGGCCACAGTACTGGGGGCGTGGGGGAGGCAGCAGTGGGGTGCAGGCTGCTCTCTTGAGCTGAGTGCACTGCAGGAGAGCAAGGTTTGACCTCACCATCTTGGTCCCACTGCCCCTGCTGAAAATTCCAGACAGGAGCAGGAGTGGTTCCTTCCAGACAACTCTCTTCAGTTGTTTTCCAGCATTTCCTTTTTTCTTCACCATGCCACTTTTCCTGCTCCTTCTCTGGTTGTGGCACAGTAAGGCTGGAGTGAGAGGGAAGGTGCAGGAGTGGGTTTTGCTGCTGACAGGGATATTTCAGACCCTCCCTAGCTGCCAAGGGACATTCACTCAGTGCACGGCTGCTCTTGCTACATCTGCAGCACCAACAAAAGCAGACAAATCCCCATGCACGGTCTGCTTGTGGCAGTGAGCAGAGGAGCACGAGTGCGATAAAAAAAAATCACTGAGCACTCACACTCTTTTCTGTGTCCTCATTTACCCTGCAAACATGAATAGCCAAGGCCGGTCTCTTTGACTTTGGCTAAGCTGGGAAACAAAAGGAGTCAGGGCCAGAGGCCAAGGGCCGAGGCTTGCTCCCCTGCAGCCAGCCTGTCTCCCCCCAGCCAGGAGATTGGGACCCATCTGCACTGCCTGAGGGACAGCCCCCAAGGATGCACTGCCCCTGCTGCCCCAGGGCCAGGGCTGCTCTCACCCAGGCACCACACGGCAGTGAGGCAGGGTGGCTGCCCGGGGGACATGCCCCCGAGCCTGCTCTGGCCCTGCTTCTCTGGCTGGTGCAGAGACAACTCTTTTCCTTCTGTGTTTGTGCTGGGCACTTTACATGGGAGCCTCTGGGGACCACTTTGGGAGCCCCTTGCAGCCCACATCCCTGCCTGGCCGCTCTGAGGCTGCAGTGTCACCTTTGAGAGGATATGCACATAATTCTTACTCTAACAGGCAGAGTAAAAACTATCCTATAGACCCCCTTGCATTGCTGACACCAAAGGTAATGTCCTGGCAACACCAACTGACTTCACAAGAGGCCTGGAGCACCTGCTGGTGCCACTCCAACACCACTTCTCTAAGGACTGGACAGGGAATCTGCTGAGGTTTCCAAAGTAGGATACCAAAGTACAAGGATGTGCCTATTGGCCAGGTTGAGGGTTTTGACACAGAAGACGAAACAGGGCTATTATAATTATTTTATTATCGTTGTTGTTGTTGTTTTCATTTTAAAAGTACTTGTTTCCAGGAGGACTCAGGAGCTTCAGTCTTGCTCTGAACTCCATATATAATAGAAGGATATTCCTGTCCCAAAGAGCTGCTCAGCTCACCAAAGAGCAAAAACTAGAAGCTGAAAGTAACACAGATAAAATCATAGCTGCGTACTTTTATTTTCTACCGCCAGCCTGGGCAGTCAGGAACAAGCATTGCTGAGCTAAATCTCCTGAAACAGGCACTGGAGCCCTTCTTGAGATGTACTTCTTCTTGGGAACTAAGAGGCACTGGCCTAAATCACATATCCAGGCATAATACACTATAAAATACCTCCAGCACAATGTTATATGTCAAATGTCAATCTATTGTGAGCTTTCATATCAAAGGGCAAATGCTGATTGAAGAGAAACAGAGAAATGCAGCAGCGAAATAAATAAAAGGAAAGGTCTTAAGAGGCTTACAGCCACCCTGGCATAAAAGAATCATCTTTCAAGCTGATAAAAATATTGTTACAGGCTCTGATAAGAATAATCTCTCAGGCTCTGATAAGACTACAATAGGAACAAGCCTTTTACAACACAGCATTAGTGAACCACAACCCCATCCTGCCCAGAAATACCCTTTCTAGGTGCCGCTTCCTTTTGTTCTCCAAGGGGCAAGCACTGAAAAGAGCTCCTGTAGCTTTCCTCCCTGTCTAGCAGGGACACAGCCAGGAAAGGACTCGGTGGACTCCACCCTATTGAATATGGAGCAATTCACTCCAAAGCAACTACAGCATGCAAATAATTGCGTTGACTTCAAATGAAATTATTCCTATGTGTAAGTGCTCTACTGAATCAGGGCCAGGGTGCTTAGCACTCTGGAGTATCAAGTCTTAAAAGTTTTGGAAGGCTTTAAGTGAGAGGGAATGGTTTGGGAAATAGGGGGGAGGAAAGTGGGTGGGAAGGAGTTCTCGCACTGAATAATAAGTCAATTATCTCTGAAGTCTGTGACAGGTACAAATAGAGAGAAGAACGTTGGAAGGTCTGAATCTGTTTGACATTTGTGTTAACCATGACTTAACATCTCAAATCCACACTGACCCAAAAACTGGACTGGCTATTTGGTTAGGAATTCAAATTAAGAAATACATCCCATAGTAGCCTATGCACACAACTTCTTTCTTTCCTCATTTCCATCATAATACAAGAGCACATTCAGACAACCTGCTGTTCTTGAAGGGATGGAATGACTTCCACAAAAAAATGGCTGAAATTCTTCATGTCCCAAGCTGAAGAAAGTAGATACTTTTTATTGAGAGAAGCTTGAAGTCCATGAAGTTCCATGAAGCCAGCTAAGCAGAAACACCTACTCAGGCACGGTGATGCTCAATACCTGAGCCCAGGCACAGAGCTGTTTTGCTGGGTTTGTCACTTTGACAGTAGCAGATACAGGGATGCTCCCCCAGAGCCACTGGTTTGGCAGGAGGGAATAACAAAAAAACCCTGTGGAAATGACCTACTGAGCTAAGTGCCACACAAGCATTTGGCTGCAGATATCCAAAGCAGCCTGTGGGTGAAATTAAGGAAAATATGAGGTGAAAATGGAAAGCTATAATTTCAATTTCCTGCTGAAAGACGAGGAATATCCTTTGCCATGTTACACTCCTGAAAGCTCTCATCCCAAGAACGTAGACATAGCAACTAGTTCATTCCCAAACCTCTCCCAGCATTATTGGCTTCCTTCTGCCCTAGCAGACACCAGTTGTGTGCACTTCTCACGTCTGATCCCAGTTTATTCCAAAAACAACAGATGAAAGGCAGCAAGCATTAAAGTAAATAGGAGTTTTACTCTCAACCACATTTGGAGCAGAATTCGACCCAGAATTAAGAGGGCACTCTTTCCTGGGGATCTAGCAGGTTTCTGATGCTGTTCCAGTAGCTCCAGGAGGCACACCTGCTCTTGGATCTGCATGGCAATTTCTGTGGTTTGGCCACTGAGGAGGGTTTTGTATTATTTTTATACATTACCATTAAAAACAAGGAGCTATTTTTCTCTTTTCTCTTCACTTTTTTTTTGCAGAAAGTTTGGACAGGACTGATTAACCATACAGGTGACAAAAACATACAGAAAATATTCTTGGGGTTTTACACAGAAAAATTCTCCCACAGTTACTGCAGATACTTCACCCAGCCTCAGCCTCTCATGCAAGAGCCCTTCCCTCAGCTGCCTGCCTGCTGCCTCTCAGAATTGACCCCACATGAGCTGACTGCAGCAGACCACTGGTGCATCTGGTATCATCCCAGGGGACCTGCACAGCCTCTGCTCTGTGTTTGTGACTCACTTCTCTCTTGCTAATCATGGAAATTGAATGGCAGGTGATGCCAAGCTGATAGACTGGGGTGGCTTTTCAATCCAGCCATCACTATCCCATCTTACATAGGGAGACTAGGCACAGCCATGTCACAGAATCAGGATGGGTAGGAAGCCAAGGCTGTGATCTAGTCCTTCCCAGCACTAATCCCCAGGATATACCTTATGCTTTGACCACAGCAGAAATGACATGAGATGGCATCTGCTATAAATGACCAAATCAGAAGTGAAAACATTTGTGAAAACCTACGAAGTGACACAGAGCCACTGTTGCAGCCGTTTTCCACAAGTGTCAGCAGTAGTGCAGAGGACAATTCCAGTTCAATGAGGGCAGTTCAAAAGTCCTGGTTAGATGATCTTGTATGATGTGCCTGCTACAGGAGAGTTAGGCCAGGAACCTGGACAGAAAGGAGAGTCTTTAAGCCATTGAATATGATTTCAAACAGTTTTGGACAACAGCAAAAGTACGTGAAATTATGCTTCGACAGGCATTGGGAATAGTTTCTACATAAAATAGGGGTGGGACAAAAAAAAGGTCCACGTGAAAAAAAAAAAAAAAAAAAAACCAGAGCAAAGATTATTTCACACCAGAAGAAGTGAAACTCCCCTTCCAATATAACCTACCTAGGGCAGGAGCTCACCACCTGGGGAATTTACAGGCCTGCCTTCCACCAGGATACGGAGAGCAGCAACAGTGGAGCAGGTCATTCCTGCCCGGGAGCCGGCAGCAGGGCTGAAATTGGACCCAGTCATTTGCGTCATCATCAAACAATTAGTAACTGCTTCAGGTAACTCGGGCCACCAGCCAGCGCTTTGGAAAACCTCTGTGGCCGGATAAGGGCTGTCATATTCCTGATGTCAACACCAAGGCTCTGCAGTGAACTCTGAGCTGGCACGTAAGAGCAGCCGGGCTGCTGGAGAAAAACACCTTCCCAAGGCAAAGAGCTGCTCAGGCTGATGCTGGCTGATTTGGGACTGCACGGAAGGAGACACTGGGCCAACTTGCTTCCTGCCAGTGTGCACAGGTTGGGCTGTCCTGGGGATTTCCAGAGACAGAGGCTCACCAGGACAGGGAATCACATTGACACATGAAATGTCCACAGCTTGCTGATGCTCACTTTGGCCAGTAGAAACAATAATGCTGGAGGTGCTCCTTTAGCCAGCTTAGTTTTTAGTGCTTCACAAATCAAACTTGTCAATAAACCATTTCTTGAAATGAGGAGAGCAATAATGTAGAGAAATTGGAACCATTATGGAAAATGCTTTGGCATTTTCTGTAATGAGGCATTTTCAAGATTCACCCCAGATCCAAAGGGAAACATTTCTATTTCATGTGTCAGGTCAGACAATTCAAATAGCATCTGTGAGATGTGACATGTCTCTCTGGCTCAGCAGCTCTCAGTTATTAATTTCTCCATCATCAGGCAGATGTGTTGACAACCAGAAAAGGCCTGCCAAACCATTGGCTCTGAGGGAGCCATCCCTATATCTGCTGTTGTCAACATGACAAAGAAACATGCAGACACCACTTTTAACCCTACTAAAGAGAAAAGTATTTTTAAATCATATACCTAGGCAATCTTTTTTCCAACTTAAAAAAAAAAAGCAGGAAAAGATACTATTACCCTCATTTCCATCAGATGTCTCTTGGGAGAGAATTGGATAGACCAAATCAGAACTCACCTTCTAGATATGGGGAGATTTAAGAGAGACATTCAGAGGATTTTAGACTTTTAGTGTGGCAGTGAGTTACTTCACCAGATGCAAAGGCATCACTGTGCATCAAGGACACAGAAGGCAGAGGAGCAGGTGAGGCAGGCTAAGAACAGCAGCTCTGAGCAGGCTGAATGCAGCAGAAGTGACAAACCCCTTCAGATATTGCTTTTTTTTTTGCCCTCAATAACAAAACGCCAAAAGTTGACTGGCAACTAACTGCAATTCATGTAAAGTTTATTTCACTCCACATTCACAGCTTCCCATTAAAAATTACATACCATTGGCATTCAGAGATGCTTTTGTGGGAGAGAAGAAGTAAAGGATCCACTACCTAGTCCATATGGATAAAAAGAATAGTCAGAATTACTGCTGTAAATGTATGGAAGAGTTACTCAGTCTCTGGTTTAGGTCTTAAAATAATCCCTATTAAATTATTAGCCAGTTGATCTCGTAGGCAAGATAATCCTGACTTTCACAGTTTTTCGATTACATCTCTAATAGTTTTTAGGTCCTGGCATCTGCTGTCTTGTTTACCAACAAAATCAGGAAAAAATGCTCATAAAATAATAAACAAGGCAGAGGAATAGAAATACTACAGAGCTGAAAGGAAAACCAACTACTTAGTAACACCACCATTTTCCAGTAATTGCTTCCAAGTAAAAAAGATTTGTTATGAATGTGGACATATTAATTCCAGATCCCCCATACTTATAACCCTTAGATGTCTTCTGTGGATTAAGTCCACTGCTGCAGTAATGGCCTGGAGCCAAGGGGAGCTCACACCTGCTGTGGTCTGGGTTCCACCTGTTTTTAGGTAAACCATGACTTCCACTGTTAGGCATATCCGTCTTCCTAGAGCCACAACATGAAGATAAACTGTTTGCTTTTATTGCTTTGCCATGGCTGAGCTGCATTGTCCTAACACCCAGACCCAGTTCCAAAAGGCAGCAAAACGACAGCAAATAGCCAGGGTGGAGGCCCATGTCAACAAGGCTTGTTGGTCCATAGGGTACAGGTGCAAGTGAGTGTTTAACAGAAAGAAAGGGTGTATCATAAATTTCAAAAAGTATTTCTGTGCCACATGTGGAAGCTTTAGAGAGAGCAGGGGAAAGAAAGAGAAGAGAGGACTGTTGCACTAAGCTGTTAGTGCCTTTATTGAGAGGACCTTGTCTCACTGCTGTTCTTTTCCCATCACAAAAGCCTGTGTTGGGGGAACTCAGAATATAAATCTACATTACTTACCATCAAAAAAAAAAAAAAAAAAATCTCTGCAGGTTAGTGGTAGCACTCACCTGCAAGCACAGTCTCACAAGACCCCATGTGTCCCAATATCACCTCTAACCCCTGGGCTCCTTGGAGTAAAGTAACACAATAACAGCTAATACAAAGCAAGAGGTGAGAATGAAGTCCACCGCAGCCCCGCCTTGAGACTTGAGACCACTGCACAGAGTCACAAATCAAGGCATTTACAGTAATCAGAGAATACCAATCTCTGTATTATCCAATAATACAGAGATTACAGATTGTATTATCCAAGTGCAGGAAGATCTCTACTTAGCAGGAAGACTTAACCTGAGCTAATAAGGGGGAAATGCATGCCCCTTAGGAAGATCTCTTTAGTATCAAGTAATGAAGTTCATTTGATGCAAATGTAAGCCCCTATTAAGAAATACAAACTAGACATGGCTTGTGAATTTTCAAACCAGCACCACTATTTTTATTTGCATTTTGCAAATATCCCCACAGATTGTTATATATTTTCAGCTGCCTGGATTTTACTAGTGACTACATCCTTGACATCTTGTCTTTTTATGCACCAATTGGTTTGTGTCATAAGAAGCAGTATGTGCATTCTGATTCTTCAAGTATCCAATGTCTCTATTTTCCATAAGGAACAAATCTTTATTTACCAGTTCAAGCAAACTATCAAGAGAAAAGGATGACCTTCTTTCACTCCCAATGTTTTTGCATCCTTTCTTTCCTTGCTCTAAGCCTAGAGCTAAGTTCTTTCTGGGTAAATATTTTTCCATCTAAGAAATATTTTTCCATTAAAGGTTTATAAGCTGTTAGCAAACAATGTTTTAAGCCCCGCTGGAAATAAAGTGCATGAAATTCTGGGAAATTGAAGTTTCTAATCAAAAGTACTTATCTCAAAATGAGGGGGAAAAAAGAGATGAAGAAAAAGAAGGGTGAGAATGGGGGTGGGCAATTGCTTAGCTTAAACTAACTGGACTACTAGTGAGCATTTGCTGTCTCCTCTTCCACTAGATAAGGTTGCCTACAGACTCCAGAGAAACAGACCAATTCAACAGACCATTGAATTGTTTCTTATCAATTTCATTTCCATAGGTCCCGGCCTGGAGGAGGAGGTGGGGGTTAAGGAGGGCAGCAACACACTGGTGGGCAGAGTGGGCAAAGATCTCTGGGGGTCCCCAGCACCTGCACCCAGCACCCATCCTCAGGTAGCCAGTAAGAAACAGGAAACAGTGCAGTGCCCAGGAGTGGGAATGGGAGCCCAGCCAGTGCTCCTTTGACAAGACCTGGAACATGCACCAGCCACCCAAAGTCTCCCTGTGTGTGGGCACAGGCCCTCAGCCTGAGCTCTGCCGAAGGTGAGGCACACTGGTGTCCAGCCAAAGCCATGCTCTGCCCCTCCAACCAGTGCTGACCAGCACCTTTTCTCTACTGACGTTGGCTGACTCATTGCTGGAGTGGAAGTCGTGTATTTGCTAGCACTCTTTATTTCCCAAGAAAGCCAGAAGCACAGCAATCCAGAAGTTTATATGCTGAAATCGGAAAAAAAAAAAACCACATCAACGCAGGAAACTACCAAACAAAAGTTCAGAACAAAAGATAACCAAAACCAGCATGCTATATCTTCAGGAAAGCAAATTCAAAGAGTTAAGTTTAAATCATTATATTTTTATTCTGCAAATAAAAGAGAAGCTTCTTTTACTTCAGTCCAGTTATCAAGCCAGCATATCACACACAGTAGCAGCTCCACCTCAAGAATTAACAATATAGTTGCAGAGACACATGTAAGTGTGCATAAACACTTGCATTGGCCAAGCTACAGGTGCAGCTGGGATTATATTGGATTGTATAATGTTCCTCGCTTTTGGTTTCTTTGCCATTTCAGCTGTTAAGCAGAATCCAAATATTTATGTGATTGCATGTTATTTCAGCTAAAGAGCTGTTAGAAATATCCAGCAGAGACCACAGAGGGGGTCACTCATAATTCATATGACAAGTTTTTTACCCCTGGCTGGATCCCACATGCTGCTCATTTTTGCAAATGCACACACTGGGTATGAGTTTTGTAAATGGATGTGTAGCAAGCTAATACTATGCAAACTCCTAAGGCTCTTACTCATTTGTTCTGAATGGGCAGAAATGAGCTAGACTTACACCAGGATAAGAATTCATAAAAGGCATTGATTTGCTTCAAACCAGGACAATTAGGTCAGACCATCTACTCTCTGATATCTACATGATCACCCAGGAGCACTGATTTTGACAGTGTGGAAAGAACCTGGGGCAAGATACCATCTGAGCTGCTCAGCACTCAGGCTCACCCTGCAAGACACAGCTGGTCCTTGCACGGCTCCAGCAGCCTGTGATTCACTCCAGCTATGCAGAATTTCATCTCCAGCTGAATTATCTTGGCCACCAAATACAAGAGTTGTGTGCAGCCAGCAGCAGAGCCAACACTGTGGCATGACAAAATGGCCTGCCATCACACTGGTCAGGCAGCTACCATTTCTGACACAGCTTTATGAAGCTTTAAACTGTCCTGTACATGGCAGCTTTGCTGAGTTTTTCCTGAAAAGCACAGAGGAAGACATGCTGATTAAGCAGGAATCCTGCATCTGGAGTCCATGTGAGAACTGGAGCAGGGGATTTCTAAAGCTGTAGAAAGCCAAATAGATAGGATGTCCAGCACATCACCAGGCTGCTCCCTGTCATCCTTCCCAATCTGCAGTGGTGTGCCTGGAGCCATCCAAACTCAGCCTCCACATGCTGAGGAGCCCTAAGAAAGATGAGTTTGGCACAGCATCAGTATTGAAGGCAGGGAAATACTCAACCCAGCAACAAGAACATCACCCACCTACCAAGAGAAAGATGAGTCACCTTGTTCACAAACTACATGAAACCTTGATTTATTGGTAAATTGTGACAAGTGGGCTGGGCTCTCCATCTCTGAACATGCTGTGTTGTTCAGGCAAACATCCCCAAACATCATTTGTGATGTGAAGTGCTGGTGCAGAGCTGCTGAGTTCATTGATGGGAAGGAACAGGTTTCCTCAAGTGTGGTTTTACTCTGAAGTAACAACCTTGAAAAATTACCATCTCCCTGGGGGCTGTGTCTCTGCAGAGTGACTCAGAGAGTAATAGATGTCTTGGGTGACTGAGATAAGTCTGCATGGCCAGACACAGGCAACATGCTGAGCACACTCTGCACCCTCAGCTCAGAGCTCAGCCACAGCTGCTGAACAGGACCACCCACCCACCCCTGGAACAGGCTCCTGCCTGATGATCCAGGAGGCACAGCTATGCTTCATGGAAGCAGCCTTTCATTTTTGGCTGCTTTATATTTAAAGCACCTCCTTCTTGTGCCTCCCGATGCTTTTTACCTTGGGATATTAATCACAAAAGCAGTCACAAACAGCACACCATTAAAATGCAGGAGACCCAGTTTCTACTTCACACAACACTGGGAAATTAAAATTATTTGTCACCATAATTTCTTAGTAAACTGGATGTTCGGTCCTCAAGTAAGAGATTTTGGCAAGTATGGAAACAAGCTCTCCCATTTTCTTCACTCTGAGTGTGCCACATCACATAACTGAGTTAACATGGATTTTAAAACTTCCCCTGAAGTGTCTGGTTTTGGTTCCCTCCAGACCCACATACATGGTCAGTGGCCCAAAGAAACAGATTACTATCACCAAAAGGTATTTTGTTAAAAGCCACCTGGAAGAGGAAGGAAAATGCAAGTTCTCTAGCTAGCTAGTTTTCTGACCTGGATGTCTGTCTCGCTTTTCCCCAGAAGGGGAGGTGGTGGGATTCCCCAGCTGGCTTTTGCTGTTAAACACCAGTCTTGTCTGCCACCGTTTTCCCTGAAGGCAGCCAAGCTAACAGAAGAAAAAGACTTGCAAAGCAGAAAAAGCTGCTTGTTGGAGACCTTGTTTTGCTGCATAGCACAAATACCTGGAATACTTAGGGAAAAAAAAAGGTATTATTGCTTTAAAAGAAAAACCTACAGATTATCCATCAAGGTTCAAGGAAAACTAGTAAACTACTTAATTCTTCATTAAGTTCCTGAACACATTCCAAGGAAATCTACAGACATATGCAGTGTTTTTAATGTAGCCAGGTTATAAAAAAGGAGAACACTTCAGGTCTCAAGTCAGTAATCTCTTTCTTAAGACATAAACTACAACAATCAGGTTGCATCTTGAGAATGTCCTCTTTTATATTTAATTTTAAAAATTTAATTAAAGTTACTTTCCTTTAGAATTTCTGAAAGGAAAAAAAATGCTTGAAAGTGGGACATGGGGATACTCTAAAAACAGAGGGGGAAAAAAGCACTGCTCCAAATTGCCTTCAGATGAAGTCATTCTCCTAAGCCCATGTTCAAGCTAACCCTGGGTTCATACTGGGCTAGCAAGAGCAGCACTCTCCGGGAAAACATTCACTCTACATCTATATGTCAGGGTGAGGAAAATGAAATGGGAAAAAATACAAACCTAGGTATGAGGTCAGATCTTCTTAAGAAACCAAGAAAAGAGCTGGGCTTTTTTCCTTTTTTTGCCTTCCACCTTGCCTTTCTTTTCTTGGGTGCTGCTTTGGAACACACACATCTTTACGCCATCCACGCTTGTGGCCCCCACTGGGAGCTCACGAAAATAAATGCCAGCTTCAGTCAATTGACAGATGCAGAGGGAAGCCCAAGCCCATGCTTGAGGGCTTTGATCCACCAAGATTCATCAGCAGGCTCCGTGGCAGTGCCAGACAGAGCTGCTGAACATGCAGATCTCACAGCTGGAGAAGCATCCCTGCTGGAGGGGCAGTGAGGGCTTTGGGCAGGGTTTGCACACAGCACCGTGTAGACAGGGGGAAGCCCTGTGAATCAAAATGGGCACTGTCCCAAGGGCTTCTCGGGACATTTACAAGTCTAATTCTAAGTGTAGTTTACTCAAGCATGGCCTCTAGCAGAGCTGCAGGCACCCACCCCCTCGTGCTCCACCCTCACATCCCTCAGGCGACCATCCCAGCTCCCGGCCATCTCCTGGCCCAGTACACCCGCATCCCCAGGCTCCAACCCAGTGCTTGTAAACGCCTCCACAGTCTGGGAGCCAGCCCCATCTCTCACTTTTAGGAGCCAGGAGCTGCCCACACAACCCCTTTGGACCAGCCATGACCCAAGTCTGCACTCTGCAAGTGGGAATCTAGTGGAAAGGTAAAATAAAATTTGCCCTCATTTTGTACACGCTGGAAGTGTTGTTGGACCCACCACTAAGGACTCTGATGGACTTCTCTGAGCCACCCACAATGCTTCAACAGGACTCAGCCTTGCTGCCACCTTGTCCTCAGCAGACCAGTGTTCCCAGGGCTCCCAAAGTCTCAGGAGATAGTTCAATGCTGCACAGAACTGCAGAGAGAGAAAAACATGAGCTCAGGTCTACTGGTTCTGGTAGGGTACCCAGTGCAAGGCTGGTACTGGTGGAGTACCAAGTGCAAGGGGCCCAGTCTGGGCTGTGGGAGGCAAGAGGAGGGGGAGAATCCCAAACCAGCACCAGCACATCTACAGGGGAGGGAGTCATGGCACTGGAGCCAAGTATCTACATCTTCCACTACAAACTGATCTCCAACAAGCACATTTCTGACTGAGGAAGAAATATTGGTACAAAATGTGCTGGTCAGAAAAAAAAAATCACCCTGAAAATTTGAGCAGACTAAGCAGAGTATATAAATCTTTTCCTTTGAAAACTTTATCAGTGTCATTTGACAGTTTGCTCAGCCTTCCAAAGCGTTGCTGACAATTTCGGGTTTTTCAGCAGAATTAGTCATGCTGTAAATTGTTACACTTGAAATGAGAACCACAATCACCAGTTTATCATACATCTAATTAAAACAAACCTAAGTATTTCACACTATAAATACACTATAGTGTTCATGTGCCAAACATCAAGATACAAAATACTTTGGAGTTCATATTGACGTCAGTTTTCTGCTTCAATCAACATTTACCTTCTAGGTCAATACATTTTTGTGTTTGCCATAATAGAAGCTAGAATCAACATGCTTATGGCGGTAATTATTTCATTTAACTCTTTCAGTGTTTGAAATAAAGTTTGTAAGGAAAAGGCAAAGCTAAATACAAGTGTGCAGTGGCTTTGCCTGGCCTTTCGCTCAGTTAAAACCAGAAAAATGCTATTGCAGGGCTGTTATCTGGAAGAATCACCTTGTTCTTTGCCAGCACTGGCACAAAATATACAACAACATTGCCAGTAATATTAAATACCAGTAATAGCCCACCTGAATAGCCGGGAGATAAACATTCAGTTATTAAAAGTGATGGTACAGAATTGCCTCATTAAGCCCAGTAGCTCACTGTTTACAATGGGCTAGTGCCAAAAGAAGAACACAGTTCTACAGCTTTTATTGCTATTGTCTCAGTGCATTGAAGTATCTGTTTCCAGATAACCTACAAAAAAAACCCCAATTTTAATCAACGTGAGGTATTTGAACTCTGTGGCCATCATTTGATTCCGCCTTGCTCAGATAAGTAGGAGAACGTGTGTTCATCCTTTTGGTTTATACAACAAGTAAACTTCTGCCATTTTTCATACCCTGGTGCTCTTGCCAGCATTACCAGTGCTGGCTTGAGACCTGGTGGAGAAAACAACATCTGCCCAGGGATGTTATGAGTGCCACAAAGGCTGGCAAACCACGACTGTGGGTGCCAATGGCTTCCTCAGCACTGCCATCCCAGGGAATGGTCTTGTGCCTCCACACATCCAAGCTTAGAATGGGCTCAGGATAAGAAGAGTGTAGGAATGGTGTAAAATGTGTAGGCACAAAGTCACATGTGCCTTGCCAGGGAGTACACACACATATTCACATGGGAGGCTTGTTGGCAGGCTCACTCCCATGCTTTCTCTCTCACATGTATATGTATATATGCATATATCTATGTATACATACATATATATGTGTGTGTATTTTTTTTTCCCTAGGCCACAAGTCTTCCTGCAAGCCTAGAATTGTCAAAATCCCCTTCACTGGCTTTACTCTAAATTGTTGACATGAGCAACAGCTGTTCAGGGAACTGAGGAAAAGACATGTATGTACAGCAGGGAAGAAAAGGCATTCATGGAGAGAAGGGCAAGGGAACAGCGGAGATTTCACTGTTCACAGGTAAAGAACACCATCATGGAAGTGCAAAACCCTCTGAACGGGGTAACCAGGAGTTTCTAGGCAGCTCTCTAACACCTGTTAGCTTGCCCCTATTCCAGGAGTGGGAACACCATGTCCCAGGACAGAGCCACGATGCTGACACTGGAACTTCTCTTGTGCAGCACCACCTCCACACCTCCCTGCTCTCATCCCCATCCCAATTACAGCTCCTCAAAGGAGAAGGGATGAGGAAGGTCAGTGTGCTCCACTGCAAACTAAAAATAAAGATAAAAAAACATGCAAAATTGTCTATTAGTGCATGAAAGACGAACACTGTTTACCTCACTTGCCAGTAGCTCACTACCTTAATGGCAGAAGACAGTCAATTAATAGTGTGGCTTCCGTGTTAAATCATGTTGGGGGCTATGGCTTAAACCCACTTTAAAGAAACGAGACCAATCATTTTATGAGGCGTGGGAATTGTTAAATTAGTCTACCCCTTCTGCTTTATACAATTGCATGAAGACTGGTGCTGTGGAGAGGCTTTAATGAAGGCCTTACATAGCTCTAGGTCAGGACATTTGCATTTGTGAAGATTACATTGAAAACACAAGAAATGAAACAGCATGAACAAACAGCAGTGTTTTCATCTTAAAAAGAAAAAAAAAAAACACAACACATTCCATCCGTGGGAATATGGTACAAGGGACTGGGAAACAATAGTTTCTATTTCCAGCTCTGCTGTCAACTTTCAGGAGTCTGACCTTAAGCAAATCATTTTACTCTGGAACCTCATTTATCTGCCTCGGGTGTGTACAGGCTCATTAGTACTCTTACTAATGAGCTTCATATAATCATATGCAAAGCACAGCATTTCAGTAGATTTTGGAAGGGTAGGATTTGTAAAGCCCTTTGAAATTCATGATGATGTAGATATGTAAAAATCTGACTCTTGCTTGCTCACTCTCACACACACTCTCTCTAGGTGATAAAGACAAATCGCATTTAAAAATTTCAGTTCCCAAGCACAAACAGTGTAAACCCAAAGTCCAATTCTTGAAGTTTTATTACTTCTTTGGAATGGCAGTACTAACATGCTCAAAAGGAACACGAACGGCAGCAGGGTACTGGAGCAGTTGATCCTGAGCAAGCAATAAAAGCCTATACAAAGTTGAACTTTGGATTACATGCCATGTTGAGTTATTGAGTTTGACAGGTTAATTTCTTCATTTTTTTGACCTGATTTATATACTCACTGTATACTTGCAGGACTGCTCCTCTTCAAGTGGTGCTTTTATACTTCTTACCTCATTGTAGCCTCAGTAGTACAGTGGCAGTCACCTGCTCTGAGTGTACAATTGCAAACCTGTCTTTTATTAAGCTAATTGGTGTAGGTGGAAAAAAAAACCCTAGTTGTCATGCCAAAAGCAAAGAATGACCCTGTTCCCAAAAGTGTCTTAATTTTTTGCAGTTATAACAGTTGGTTTAGTAAAATATTATAGCTTTACCTACAAATCTCATCCATCTTTTGTCCTTTTGTGACAAAATACCAGAATAAGAGCTCTAACTTAGCCTCCTCGCGGGAAATAAGAGGTGTACAGGTTTTGACTGGGATATTTTTTCCATAGCTCATATGGTATTGTGTTTTGGATGTGTGACCAAAAGAGAGTCGAGAGCACACCAGTGTTTTAGTTACAGCTGAGCAGTGTTTGTACAGCATCAGGGGCTTTTCTGCTCCTCAGGCTGCCCTGCCCACCTGAGTGAGCCAGGGCTGTATCAGAAGCTGGGAGGGGACACAGCCAGGACATCTGACTCCAGATGACCAAAGGGATATCCCACACCTTGTGCCATTGTGCCTCCAACACGTGGGCACCTCCACTCTCACAGGCAGAGGTGTGCCCTTGCTACTCAGGGAGACATGCTCACACTTAAAATGGAATACTTTCCTGGGGAAGAAAGAAAATATTTGCTGTAGGAAAAGTGGGCAGAGCAGTCCTGTATGAGGCCTCAAGGCTCTGGTGAGCCACAGTCATCTTGCAAGAATATCCCAGCTATTTGAGAATGAGGAATGGTTTTGTTAATTGCAATGGTGGAGAAATTGTCCCGGTTTGTTTGGTGCAAGCTTTATGCACACTAAGTATTTGCTTAGGTGGAGGTTTTGGGTGTTAAAAGTAAAGGGAAATTATACTTTTGAGTGATAGATGAGGCAAAGATCCCCTTGGATACTGAGGTTTTGCCAGGGCAAGGAAGCAGCAGGAAGACCACCACTTTATAGGAGATCAAATCAATTTTTATCACTGAACAGTTTTCTGCCATTTGTTTTTTTTTCATTGAACCTAATTGCATTACTTTGCATTTATCCTCGGGTAAGGCAAAGTTTAAAAGTATGTAAGATTCGATTCAAAAGAAATTAGGTCAGGCAAGGAGGTTGGAAGTCTTTAATTATATCCTCATCTTACCAACTGACTAGCTTTGTTCACCCTCTGCACTTGCTATAACCTCTCAGAAACATAAGGAAGGCCCTCCACACCCTTCTACAGCCAGTCAAACAAACCTCACCTCCCTTCACAAGGCTCTCAGGATTTCACCATATCAGGAGCAGATCTCAAACCACCACCCAGATCCAGCAGGCCCCAGTGCTCCCTGGGCCAGCATCACTCTGCCTTGACGGGCCAAACACTCTCCAGCACAAATACCCTCACCATGCAGTCTGGGAAAAGGTGACTGCAGCACAGCAGCCAGCTTCTTCTACCCACCACCTTCCTCCCTATGCTGCTGCTCTTCCATCCCCAAGCTGCAGGGCTTGTCTCTCTTTATGGGATCCCAAAACTATCCACAGGATCAAACCTGTGAGCAGACATTGAAGGGGTCTAGGTTAAAAATAACCCCTTAAAAAGAAAGTGTGTGGGAAGAGTCGCTGAGGCCTTTCAACCCCTGGCAGAGCCAAGGAGGTGGCCATCAGCAGGAGTGGGCATGAGGAAGGATGGGGCAAAACCTAGTATCTCAACTTGTACCCCTGGAGGACTCAGAGCTGGGGTCCATTCCCACAATGTTCCGATGGCCTCTGTCCTGCAAAAGCTGGCACCAGTGCTTGGAAACCTTGGATGGATCAGTGTCAAGCCCTCCTTGGTGGAACAGGTCTTTCACTAAGGGCAGGGCACTCTGTTCAGAGAAACAGTCTTCAGGGAAACGAGATCTTTTCCCAGCCATGTGCTGGCAGCTTGCCACCATGCCCCTCCCCAAAATAAGACATTCTTGAACTCCCCCCCCCAACACCAGCACCCACAAGAAGCCCTGTGTGACCGACATAGGGACAGCACTGGAGCAGTCACCTGGACTGCTGCCAAGGCAAGCAAACAAGCCAAGCATCCAGCACCCAAGAGAGAGGGTGCTGCTGGCACCCAGCACCTCAGCAGCCTTTCCCAGGGAGGGAGAGGGGACCCTGCATCTCCCACTCTGCCCAATACTGAGCTACCCCTGCTGTCTCTGACTTCTCCTGGGAGAGGATTCCCTTATGACATCCATGCCACAAAGGTGACAGCTGATGTATAAAGAAATGTCAAGAAGGTATTTAAGGCTTCTCATCCCCCCGGGATGGCTGTGCCAGTGCCACTCCAAATGCTATAAAATGGATATGACCAAAATGAAGAAGAGATCACAGCTCCCTTTTGCCCACTGCAGAAAAACATCTCTTTCCTTCCAGACAGGAATGAACCAGTGTGGGGTAGGGCCATCAAAAATCCCCACACAGCTTGCAATTACCACCACAGTTGTGTTACCTATTTCTGGAGCCAGGACTGACGTTGGGGTGTTTCCTACCTCTCAGGCCCAGACAGCTAGCAGGCCCACCCACTCCTTCCTTAAGGGAGGGCTTGTTCCCTGCTGGGTGCATGAGCTGGCTCTACATGCATTTACATGTCTTCTGATAGCACCCAGAGAGTCACTCTCCCAAAATCCCTGTGCTAGAGACACTGGGAGTCTCCTGTGATGTTGTGATGATTAACACCAAACTCAATCCCCATCACGCAGACCTCTATCCCTGTGCCTGCCTCAGGAATTTGCACGCAGCTCCAGGCTGGGCTGTGTGCCATGATGAGCTTTCCCTTGCAGAAGTAACAGGATGCTTTTGCACTTTGGCCCTCCCCGTACACTCATACACACATTTCCATGGACAGCTTTGCAAGAGAGCATCTTGGGGTCTGAGAGCATGCCCAAGGTGCCAGCATCCCAGGAAAGCTTCTGCGTGGACACAGGAAGTGCTTTGCTGCTCCTCTGGGAGTAGGAAAGGGGAAGATGAAAACGTTTTAAGAACAAGTCTCTGCTTTCCCCACTGATGAAGACCTCTTTCACTTGCAGCACTCTCTCTCTCCCCCCTCCAAAACAAGGTTTAGCTCACCAGAAAGCAAAGGAAAGCAACCAGGAAGATGTGGGACAGGGGCATAGCAGGAGAGAGAGCCAGGGCCTCGGCCTGGCAGGGCAGAGGAGAGCAAGCTGAGCCATGCCACCGAGAGCTCCCAGGTTCCCATCGCCTCCCAGCCGCTTCTGTCGGAGCAGGCGTGCCGCTCGCTCTGCCCTGCTGCCAAGGCCTTTCCTTCCCCCCACGCCTGCCCCTCCTGCTCCTCGCCCATCCCAGCACACAGGCACTGGCCTGCAGCCAAACACAGGGGTTTTTTTGAGCAAATTCATCCATCTTCTGCTCAGCAGCCCAGTCTCCACTCGTGCAGCTGAATGATCGATCTCACAGCCCACCCCCACCACAACCAGCACGAGGCACCTGTGGAAAAGGGCACCCTGCACTGGTGCTCCAGGGTGGCTTTCAAGGCCATTGTGTATCCTACAATCAAAATGACCAGGTGTTTCCAAATCTGTTTTAGTAGGCTCTCCTTTCCTGGTTGGCATGTTTTATGGAGAAAAAATAAAAGGCCATCTTTAACACAACTAGAGAACACTGAATGCACTGTGAGAGTGCTGCAGCTGTGACTTCTGCAAGGGCCAAGCAGGAATTCCTCCCCCACCACCACAGGTACTACCAAGGTGCTGTCGAGCTATGCACCAAAAGAGGCAGGTGGTATTAGGAATGGGATACAAGGAAGGCTATAAGAGCTGCAGGGTCTCTTTACACTGCTTTTCCCCTAAGGCATCTCCACTTGGAATGACATTTCCAGCTGGGCTAACAGACTTGGAAGCTGAACTTCTGTTTAGCAAGAGAATAGGACTAACACAAACTTCCCCACGGCTTTCTGATAAGGACATGACAGTCAGGAACCACACCTAAGGAAGCTCTTCCCGGGCTTGTTGATGTCTGCAAGGTCTCTGCCAGCCTTGGCAGAAGATGGTGTTTTTGGGCAGAGAGGGGCTGTGCACACACAGCAGCACACAGGTATGTCCCTGGCAACAGCAGCCTCCCATCTCCTGGGGGTACAGCCAGGCTTCCCAGGGAGAGCTGGGCACCACACTCACTCTCGGGCACATTTCTTCACAGAGAGAGTAATTTCACATGGACATCTCGAGAGTCTGCTGAGATTTACTGTGGAGTCAACAATACATTGTGCAAGAGGCCCTGTGAGAGGTGGCAGGACCTGGCAGCTGCCATGGCACTACAGAAGAAAAGTCAGGAAGCCGTGTCCCCCACTCTGAGATATCACAGCATTTCCATACCTCATGTTATGCATCTGATGTGTTTGGAAGGGACAAGCCACCAGCATACATCCTGGTGAGCCAAGATGTTATCACTTTGTTAAGAGAAAGACTGAAGATAGGTTGATATGGACATGCAGGGAATACCGTGCTTAAAAAAAAAAGGGGGGTGGGGGTGAGTAAGGTACAGCTTTCTGTGGGAAAGAGTCTCCCCACAGGAAGAAGTAGAGGTTTCTTTTAAGTGGGTTTATTTTTTTTTTAACATTAGAAGAATTTTGTTTTAAAGGAATGGTGTTTCACCTGCAAAACCAGAGTTCATTTTATCTCCTCCCACTCCTCATTAATCAGCCTCAAAGAACGTTTTTTTACAATAAAGAGATACAATATTAGTTAAACTAATGACTTACACAGACAGAATCATTCCCGCAATCTTGCCGAGTGCTCGGAGCAAGCAGACAGGTCCTGAGAACTGACAGTGCTGGCTGGGAGGGAAGAGGCTCCTGAACAAGGGTTGCTCTGCAGAAGGCTCCCCAGCACCAGCAAAACACCCTGGCCTCACCAGCCTCTATCAGCTGCATTGACAAGGCACATGGCCTGGGCCACGAAGACATGGCACAGCAAAGCAAACACTTCTGGCAGCAGCTGGAAATCTCCATGGCCCTGCTTCGAGAAAGAAAGGGCAACACTGTGGAAATTGCTGGCCCCTGTGCTGAGAGGCAGGATGGCTGTTCTAGACAAAGCCCCATGTGCAGAGTGGGCAGGAGGGTGAGCTGCAGGCAGTGCCAGTCTCCAGCGCGGCTGAACAGCGAGGAACAGGGACTGCAGGATTGCAGGGCCCTGAACATGAGGGACAGAAGCAGGCACTTGACATTTCAGCAATGGGTTATGACCAGAGGAATCTGAAAAAGAGACTAAGGCGGTAGAATAGAATAATTCTAGGCTCATCAACAAGGTTTATCTGTTTCTAGGTTTGACCAGTTTTCCTTCCTCTTCTAGTCTCCTAAGTTTCAATTTGCCTTTTCCACAGCCAACACTTCAGTAGTAGTCAGCCCAAAAGGAAATGTGTTGGTGGTGCTACAAAGGAAAGCTGGCAGGATTTGCACAAGTTAGAAAACGGTCAGGAGAGAAGGTGGATGCAGTAGTGAGGCTGGAAATGAGTTCAGCTCTGGGAACAGCAACACAGAGCACAATGCAGAGTGGTGAGGGGCACTGAATGTTGTAACAAATTGCTAAGCTTCCACAGAGGTGGAACATTCAAAGGTACCAGGAGAGGCAGGATCTGACTGCCCAAGCACAAAAACAATGCTCCAAGCAGGAGCCTGAGCAGAAAATGGGGAAAAGGCCAGGTTGGATGGGGCTTTGAGCAACTTGGTCTAGTGACAGTTGCTCTTGCCTATGGCACAGGGGCTGGAACTAGAGGGCCTTTAAAGTCCCTGCCAACCCTCCATGATTCCATGATTCTGTGGTGAACAAGTACCAGAGCTAGATTTGGTGGACTGAATACAATAAGATAGAGGCTTTTGGGAGCTGCTCAAGGAAAGGGTCACCAAAGAGTCATCAGCACTAGTCTTGAGCAAAAAAACGGGTCTCAAAATGAAGTTTGTCAGCAAAGGGGAAGAGAAAGTTGCAAAGTGTATCCCACCAAAGGAATAGGAACACTAGCAGAGAAAAGAAACCAAAACCACTCCCAAAGCAAGAAGTAAGAGGGATGGAGGAAGTTGGACAGACAGAGAACATCGAAGAATGCATAAAAGCAAACAGAGAAGGGAGAGGGGAAAAAAAATTGACCAACACTCCCAAAAAAGGCAGGTATGAAGTAGGCTGTGAAAGAACGAGGCAACAGAGACCTGGTGGCACAGGACAAGGCCAGAGGGCTGCAGTAGGACCATAAAGGCTCACAGGAAAGGACAGGAAGGATGATCCACAGTACCAATGCAAGATACAAGTGGATGAGGAAGTAGGAGTAGGAAAAGATGAGAGAATGGCCAGAAAAGCCAGAAGCAAAGTTAATGGATTTAACAAAGGCACAGAAGAGTCCCTACTAGTATGGCAACACTAATGTGGCACCAAGATATGATGGCAGCAAATAATTAAAGGTTGTTAAGAGGAAGTAATTTAAGGCTAATAAGAGACAGTAATTTATCAGGAGCCAACAAGAATAAAGAGTTCAGGAGCAGTAAATTCAACAATGGAGTAAAAATAAACAGGCAGAGCAAGAACCAGAGCCACCAGCATGATAACAAGGACAATGCCACATAAAGTCTGTACACAAATGGTGAGCAGCTGATGGAGTCCCAGATGGAGCTGTCAGGCCTCCTCCCTCTCTTTATTCAAATCTTCCCTGCATAGCCATCTGAGCCAGGAGGCCTTTGGGAAGATATCAAGCCAGTGATCAGGGAAGACGCATCCTTTTGAAGTAGGGCCTCTATTGCACTTGTCCTTGCACCCAGCATCTCAAACAAGAGCTCTTGGGGCACAGGTTGTCACAAGATCCACACCACACATGGGGTGGACAAGGGGGGAATGGACACAAGGCTGGAGGAGGGCAGCAGCCACCAGTTGATCCCTGTAGGAAAAGTGCCATTGCTGGGCTTGCAGAGCACAGGCAGCATGAGGAAGGGACAAGAGGGCTGCATGGTTGCAGCCCCAGCTAAGGAGAGACAACCAAGCTCTTGCCTGGGGAGCAAAGGACTGTCCTCCCATGGGAGCAGGGAAACAGGAGTCCAGGTATCAGTCTAGGAGCAGGAAGGCAGGAGGAGCAAGCTGCCTTCCCCACAGCTCCTGCTGCATCCTTCCAGCACCTTCCTAGAAAGCACATGAGGCTGATTAGCCATGTTCCTGGTGCTCCTGCTCTGTCCAGCTCAGGCAAACAGGAGATGATTGCTATTGTCCCTGCAGCAAGGATACCTCTCACTCACTCATGCCCAGTGTCCGAAGCCAGCCAGCCAGAAGTGCACACCCATCCCACTGCTCTCCACATCCAAGCCTGAAAATCCCAGTCCTGAGCCCAGACTGCTTCCAAGGGAGCGAGTGGCCAGCTAGAGGACAGGTTTGCTCCAGCACTCCCTGCCATCAGCTGTGCCCAGGCTCAGCTGCAGCCACCGCAGCCCAGCCTGCTCCCCCAGCTGGGGACGCCAGGCAGGGAAAGTGGAACGGAGAGATGCACCTTGAGACACGGATGCAGAGAGCGTGGGAAAGAGGCTAACGACACCCATGCTCATCAGAAGGCAGATAAAACCACTACAATAATAGAATTTCATTATGACAGCTAAGGAAGAAGAAACAAAATTTCTTTATTTACTGTGTCTATAATAAAGTACAAAGGTAACTGCCTTTGCACCACTGGTTGCACGGACAGGTTTCAGCCCTGGGTGAGGACTAGAACTTGGTGGTGTGTTGTATGTTGGCTTCCAGGTGGCAGATCAACCTTTTGCAGTGTTAATTCAACCCTCTGTGCCATAAGATACATGCAAAACACCTTTCCTGGGATCCTTCTCCTTATGGAAAGAGAGAGCAGAGATGACAAGACTTACTAGTTCACACAGACATCAAGATTTATGGATTTATCAAGAATCAGAGAGGATATTAGGGTCCTCACCAACAGCTAAGGAATGTGCTTCATCCTCATTATGCATGGGACAGTCTACATTGGCAGTCATTCTTAGGACTGAAAACCATTAGAAACCTGCATGTATTCTTCACAGTGCTTTCACTAGTGGATTCAATTTGCAAATTCAAGAGAACAGCATGGGAAAAGTTTCTATTTTTAACAAAAGAAGGTAAAAACTTCTGAAGTAATTAATTACTTCTGGATAAAAAGATTCATCTTCTTGAAAGAGTTTTGTTGTCTTATGTACTCCCACACAATACATTTTACATACTTACACTTTGCATGCATATATATACATACAATTCTCCTACAGAGTACAAAAATAAATTGATCCATATTATAAACTTACTCTACATATGCATGTTTTTTATTCACAGACATGTGTGAGAAAGTTTGAGAAAATGAATAACCATACCAGCCTGAGATTAGAGCCAGGGGCTAGAATAGAAGTGGATAAAAGCTGTGTAAAAATAAAAAAAATTAAAGCAGTAAAGCATCCTGTCCTATCTGCTAACTTTTCAAGACTTTCTTTTTCCCTCCTGTGTTTATTTTTGTTAAGAGAGGTCCATCCATTCCAAACACCAGAGCAGCTGACCCAGTGGCATAGTTACCTCTTCATGAGTCATCCATGTCCTGAGCTCAATCTTCACACCTCTATCCCAGTAGGAAGATTTATTTCATGTAGCTCCATCAGAGCGTTCATGGTTTTGTCTGAAGCACCATTGAAAGCTCAAACCACCAAGACAAATGCTTATCCCTCAGTTTGAGGGATCTCCTCTTTTTATTTTTTAAGAGATCTATTAATGACCAAGCATATTTCATGACCAGCTTTTAAAAATGCCTTTGTATGACTTTCCCTCACTTAAAAAAGGTTTCCCTCTTTTTGCCTCAAGTGTTCACAAAATGCAGTGAGTCTAGAGACACGGATCTAGCTCAGAGTTCCCTTCCATCATAGCACACTCAATTTGCTCTGGTGCATTTTTCCCTAGCTTGAGTGTACTTTTTCTCTTCCTGTTCCAGCAATCAGGGCTTAGAAAGATTAAATTTTTCAGGTGCAAAGGCTCATTTTTGAGCCTTCATCCAATGGCCAGTCCAAACAGCCTGGTAAACCTAGCAGCAAGCAAAAGAAGTCTCACAGGCAGGGTCTTCAAACTGAGCACACAAAACACATGAACTCAACATGAATGACCTACAGAAGGGTCATGAATGACCAATAGATCAGTCATCAATCATTGTGTTATTTGGTAAATTTAGGAAAAGCAGGCATCTGGAAGGATAATTGCAAGCCTGCACAGCCTTTGGAAGGAGCTCCTGTGATTGAGTATCTTCAGATGAGCTTCTTCCCTCCTCCCTGCTCCTGGTTTCTTATCTGGCCCATGGGACTAGTCATTACTACTTTTGAAGCCACCTGGAAATGTACTGATGAATAATGATAACAGCATGATACTATCTTGATGGTTTTTCTCAAACTGCTCCTAAAACACTTCCCCTCAAAATGAATGTGGGCTGCCACTGGTGACCCAGTTCTGACTCCTACACAGTCCATCCAACTGCAGCACAGTGCAGAGGACATGGGCAGCACTGTAAGCACCTCTCAGGGTTTTTCATCACTGTGACCTCAAACTTCCAATTCTTCTCACAGAAACACCAAATTCATTGGCATCACTTACTGGGCTGTTTCCAGTGGAGTGAAAGTCCTTGGGTAAGAAGCTGTGTTCTGTGTGTGGATAAACAAAAAGATGTACGTGCTCAGCTCTCCAGGATTTATTGGCTAGCCATGAGTAGCAGTGTTTATGGAGTCCCTGTCCTTTTTATGGCAAGCCTGGCTCTAAAGCTTATGGGGCAGCTCTGGGCCTTCCCACAAAAGCCTCAAGATGGACAGAAGGCTGTCCTACACAGCCATGGGCTGAAATGACCCAAGTTCTACCTCTCTCCAAGGCTGAGTCAATGGAAAGAGCTCAGCACTGCTGAAGAGATCTTTTATTTGGGGCCAACACACAGCATTAGATACTATGACCTGCCCTAGAAACAAATGGCAGCCACTGTGGTACCTAAAGATCACCTATGTGACCAAGACCATCTGAACAGAACTACAAGCCTCCATTAAGCACATGCAAAAGCATCTCTGTACTGCATCCACAGGACAGTTCATTCAGACTCTTCAGTCTGCCTTGCAGCCCAGACAGGTCTACAGAAGCACTGTGCAACTTCTTTCAATTTTCTGCTGCACTTCAAAATCTAAAGCACCACCTTAGTTATCTTTCCCTCAGGCCTTCTGACTAGCAAAGGTGAAGGGAAAAATTTCACCAGAAACTAAAGGGAAAAACACGCATGAAGTATAGGTTGGTTAGTACAGCAATCCCTTTCTCAAAACAACCTAGATCACATTTTCAGAGCTAAGAGTAAGGATTACCAGGTAAAACAAAGATTTATTGAGACAGCCTCAATCACAAAAGCTGAAAACAGACACTAAGAAAACACAGCCCAAGATATTTTACTCTTCTCCAGCAAGACTGAGAAAGATACTTGAAGAAGAAACCAGCCTTTAAATTCCACTATTACAAAAAAGACAACCTCAGGTGTAGGACTTCTGCACTAATGTGGTTCCCAACTTCATTAATGCTGCCTTGAGATTTTTTTCCTATCAGGAAGCAGATCTAAATAAATACTGTAAGATTAGACACTGATCCACCAGCCAACAAGAGCTGGAAAATTTTGCCAGGAAGAGAGCTGACCATATAGGCTTTGTGTACAGATGAGCATTCCCTCCTAAGCTATCAGTATCTAAGGCCAAGAATATCACCAAACACTCAAGAAAAGTAATGGATAACAACAGAAGGATTTGAATGTGTTGACATACCAGGTCAATTTTTGGCAGATACTTAATTGCAGGAAACTGTTCTTTATCTTTACATGTCCTGCACTTTAATCATCCTCAGCTCTTCCCTTGCACAGGAGAGCATATATATTTTTAAAAGAAAGGCAACAAGACAAGCAAACAGTCAGGTAAGAACAAGCAGTTCATGTCATGTCTTTGCAGTCAGTTCTACCACACCCAGCCTCTCTAAGAACGTACTTCCTGGCTATGTTTTTGTTTTCTGATAAAAATATAAAATGAGCAATAAGTGTGGGAAATGTCCATTTTCCATCTCCAGAAGCGGAACACATTTCTTGTAAATCATGAATTGCCACCTTCCACAACTCCAGCCAGATGAGTAGCCCACAAAAATGAAAAAGCAACCCTTTACTGAGGTTTGGCTTACTTAGACAAGCAAATCGGAAACATCCTGGGAGCAGAGCACCAAGTGTCTTAATATTCCTACTCAGACCCAAGCCAAAGTCTCTTCTGTCTGTACTGCAACTAGTGAAATAAATGGTGAGCCTACACCCACATCAATAAAAGCTTTTCAGCACTTCCCAAGAACCAAAAGTTATCAGGGAAACACTATTAGCCTGCTAAACATTTAGTGTCACTTGGCCTTCAGTAAAAAGAATTGTTTCTAATAGCTGATTAAATTGGGTCAGATATGCCAGACCTTCCCAAGAACATAAGAGAGAAAAATGAGTCAGTTAGAGCAGGGATGCTTTCTTGTGAAATTACCTACTGAACTCTCCAGAAAATGAATTTAAGCTCCAGGCAGATGAAGTTAACTTCAAACACTTGAACCTCCTCCTAGCAAGTGTTTCTGACTTGGAGTGCCAGGAGTGCCGTTTCCAGAAGGGCACAAGTGCCACAGGAAGCACCACACTGCTTGCTAAATGGCTCTCACTTACTTCATGCCCAAGCCCTAGCTGAACATGTGCCAATGCTCTGCCAACCTTACAAGCCCAGGGTACTTAATCCCTATGTGAGATGACCCAGTCAATGCCACTCAGAAAAGTGACTGCCAGGCAGTCAGAGCAGGCTGATCTGAAGGGCCAGAATATCTCATCAGTAACTCTTTTTTTCTGTGTAACTGTCACTTGCAAAGAAAATGAAAATTAACTGGAAACAGTACTATCAGGCTCCTTGTACAAATAAAAAATATATACCCAGGGCAGGGTCACTTGCAGGGAAAGGTGCAGATGACAACTTCAACACAATCTAGACACAACTAGCTGTTCACAGAAAGAGGTGCCATTTCATCTCTGTATCTGAATGAGAAATTCAATTCCATTTCCTATTGCCTGCCACGTGCTCGGTACAGTACCTTCATCAATAGCTTCCAGCTCTCATGCTGGAAGGGAGAGTGAGCTCTTCCCCACTCAGGTTCTCTGGCCTGTCACAGCTCTGCAGGACTGCCCTCGTTTACTCTGCTGCTCCCTGCAAGGAAGCTCCTCCACACCTCTGGGCCTCTTCCAACTCCCACACCTTCACCCTCACCACAAGCAGCAGTAAGGCAGGGTGGACAGTGGGGTCATACAGCAGCATACCAGCCCTCCTGGTTTTCTTTTCCTTTCCTACAGATCCTAATGCTGCATCCACTTTTATCTCAACTACGGCCATCTCTGCAGCTCCATGCTCAGCTGGGACAGGCTGTGGTGACAGCTCTTCCCCCTGAAGGGTCACTGCCAGCTCAGAACCATCTTATCACCATCTGTGAGGCAGACAGCCCATCCCCATGAGTGTGGCCCCATTTCCCAACACAGACAGCCACCTGTGCTACGGTGACACTTGTGCCTGAGCTGCCAGAAGTGAGAACTAAGGCAGGGAAGTCATGGGGAGAACAATGTTGGCAGAATTGCTGTCATTCCTTTGAGTATGCAGGGGCAAGCGCTCAGGTTCCAGCCTGGTGACTATTAACTCAATTTGGGGCACACCTACTAAATTCACAGACAATACAACTGCAGAGTGCATGACCCAGAACACCAGCATCAAACAAGAAAAAGCATAAACAGCAGGATGGCAAGACTTCATTTCATCTTAGGAAATGGCTTTTCAGCCTCACAGTTTTACCCTGCTAAATCAGTTTTACCTCAAGCTTGACTATCTTCTTCTTATTTGTATCACACACAGTAACCACCAAAATTAAATTGGCATGTTTATTCAAACACAAAGTTACACATAACCCTTCAAGAAATACATTGCAACTAAGCCTTCGCATATCAGATTTTTTTGTTCAGCTTGTCTACAAGACATACTGCCAAAACAGCATAATCAGACTAATTAAATGGTTACAACAGAGAACTGCATGTGATGAAAAAACAGTTTAAGAACAAAGACCATACAGAGAACATATTACTGGATTACAGCCCAGCATGGATCATTCAGAAAGTGATAGGAGGAAGTTTTTTCCAACAGAACACAAGTATACAGCATCATTAGTATACATTTTCCATTAATAATTATTAAAAAATAGAAAAAACTGTTAACTTCAAATATTACTTTGCTAGCCACTATACCTATAAGGTAAAACCATAAATGGACTAACTCTGCTTAGGAGGTGGAAAACATTAAGTCTCTAGAATTAACTAGAGCCCAACTCAGCAAGATACTTACGCATGTGCTTAAGCCCCACCAACACTAGTAAGGCTTACACATGTGAAAGTATTATAATTAACATTAAAAGATTTCAGCATGCATCAACAGTGAAGCACATGCCAAACACTTGCACTGAATCAGGATCATATCCCTTAAAGTACAAGTTACATACATACTATAAAAATCAGGATCCTCCTCTCTGTCTATTGTTCTATCAAGAGAAAAGCCTCTATGGAGTATGAGAAAAACTGACACAGTCCCCTGAAGAAGCACAGCTTTTCATGTTTTATTAACAACTCCAAAAGCATGCACAAATCAGTGCCAGGGACAATCTATCTTAACTCTACTTTCCATCCTCAATCTTTCAGAACAACAGAATTTACCCGATTTGCACCAGTATAGTATTAAAATTCTGTATGCAATGTGCAAGTTCAAGATCAAGGAACTTGTTTCTTCAGATCCTTCCCCAAGTGATCAATAGATTCTTAGAACTATACAGCTGTACAATAATGTCAGTGACTATATACAATCCTGCACAAGATACTGGAACAAAGCCATAAAGTTACATAAATAAATGTCCAACTTCAAAAATATTTAATTTCTCTTGCACTGAAGTGTTACTAAAAACACAACAACAACCTCTGCAATTTTGACCTGTATCAGCCCTCTCTCAAATTTAAAAAAAAAAAAAAAAAAGGAAAATACCACAGAATTGCCCTTGTCTCAAAGTTATCTGTAGGGCTGTTTAAATAAAATCAGTCTCACCATAGCTATGAAATACAGGTAGCCAGGAAAGTGTTCCACATACTTGGGAATGAAGCATTCCCTTTTGGTTGGAGAAATTTGATTGTTGGGTTTGGGGTTTTTTTACTCTTATGTAACCCACTATATAATAGTGAACAAAATACTTTTGTTTCATAGAAACAACTAACATTTGCCCACACCAGGCAAATGCTCTATTTACAGATTCATTAGGACTGCCTGACTGACAGTGAGTGTAAGATGCTGAACTCCAAGAAACATGGAGCCTAAAACGGCGACACTCTCTGCTGAATCGCCTTCCCTTTGAGGATACGTCTGATCTGGAGAAGAGAAAAAGACAAAAACATGAGTATTCATCGTCTTGAAGGGAGTCACAACCTGAAAAAACCCCACCCTAGGCCCAGTTTTGCATTCATTTATCCAAGCCTATGTCCTGGGTTCAGTTACACCAGAAATGATCCTATTTTACAGCATTTGAACCAAAGAAAGGCAACAGTCACCAACTCAGATGCATTTAAGTTACTAGTCTTAGGTTGAGAGTCACTTTTTCCATCAAGTATTTGTATAGCTCGTAAGAAAAAGGGATTTTCTTCATCTGTTACTCAGGCCTAACAACTGCCATTACTAATTACGGCAAGAGCAATAAAAGCATGATCTCAGGCCATACTGAGATGAGCAAGAGAAGAATTGCCTCCAGTACATTACAAAGGTTACAAGGACAAAACCTATCTTGACGGGTAAAATCTGCTGAGACAGAAAAACTAAAAGCCGCATGTGAAACCTAAAATCTCAGGTCTGTATATTCTGCCTGATCTTGACCTTGAAGCTAAAGATCTAAAGAATAAAACGGCATTGGCTAAATCTTTTCCCTGAAAGCTGCAACTCAAAACCCAAAGAAACTTTTGGAGCGGAATACAGCTTCTGCGTGGACAGGGACAGCCGGAAGGAGAAGGCTGTTAGGAATTTTTCACCTGTTCCCCTACAAGGCCGTCGGGAACCAGATGAACAGGCTGCTCGTTCTCCAAGTTCCGGGCGCTGGGGTCGGCGCCCCGGCGCATGAGCAGGCGCACGGCGTCCAGCTGGCTGACGCGGTACTGCAGGCTGGCAGCCACGTGCAGGGCCGTGTTGCCGTTGTAAGCCTGCGGAACACAAAGCAGCTCCGTGAAGGAAAAGTGGGGGCGTGAGCCTCTCTCGCTCTATCTGCACTATGAAAAAAGCGCTGTACCTTTGCATTAACGAAGGAGAGATAGTTGGGCAGCTCCAAAAAGAGGCGAATGAGCTCCAGGTTTGCTTCTTCTGCTGCCAAATGTAAAGCGGAGCGACCACTTTTGCGATCCTATCAAAAAAGAAACTGTTTAGTCTTCCCTGCAGGTGCTTCACCTATCCAGGGGGAACATGCAGACAAATAAAAAGAGAAAGCAAAGTAACTGTAGAGTGTTGCACAAACATAGTTGCACTACAATTCATCAAAAGTGAATCTGAATATATATATTTTAATATCAACATATAATGAACAATGGAACCTGATCTCATCTGCAGGTAAGCTTACATAATGTAATAGTTGATATTTTGGCTAAGTAATGGCACAGCACAGACCTGAACTGCAGAGGTAAGCAGCTTTTAATTAAAATTTGCAGTTCAAGAACAAGGTGTCATCAGCACCCAACTACTATGGGTACCTCAGAGTGCTCCAAACATATTCTTACCTTTACAACACTACTCACTGCAGCCAGCCTAGCATCATTCTCAATCTAGAGATTAGACTGTCACCTCCCTCTTTCCCCAGGGTACGTTTGCATTGGTAATACCTTGCTTTGAATAAATGCAACATTCTCATTCCACTTGGGCAAATTAAGCTGAAGGGAAGCTTCAAATTAGTCTACTTCCCTTGTAATAAAGCTGAAATGCACTGTGGGAGAAAGGGACGTAATCTGCTTCCACATTCTCTCTGGGTCTGGCACTTCAGACTAAGGCATTCTACTTACTTTTGCTTCAACAGAGGCTCCCATTTGTATCAGGATCTTGATGGTTTCTACCAGGCTCTTGTTTCTGAGCAGAAGCTCCTGGACCTCAGGGGAGTGAGGTGGCTGACAGTTCTGCAGTTCATGCAGCACAGCATTATGGGCCAGAACTGCACAGTGCAACGCTGTCAAACCTGAACATCAAAAATAAAATTTAAAAAGTCATCATGAATGAATAAATGCAATACAGAAATACTGACTGGCTGCTTGTTTCAGAGGTTGGATCTATCCCCATTAAGCCCAGGGATGGCTCCATATTGTAGGTGACAGTGACTGCTTCAAAGCAGCTTGAGACCTGGACTGTCCATCAACAGAAGAGTGAAGTAGCAGCCTACTGTGAGCCCTCAGCCAGCAGACGATGAAAGAATCTATTTCTAATACAATTTTTACTAAATATACATCAGAAAGAGTTGTTTTATGGAAAAGAGGCCCAAATAAAACTGGCTTCTGCATCCACTGACACAACACTGGCACTCCAATGTTTTAAACAATGGCCAGTTGACTTACACTCTCCATGCCAAACACAGCAATCACATGTAAGAAGAAAGAGTTCCTGATAGACACAGACTAACCACATTTTCATCTGACAGATATGTCAATTGTACCGGTAAATTTCCATCTGACAAAGAAATATTGCATTTTATTGCATTCCCATCAGTAGCTATAAAACATTGTACTATCCACTAAGTCTGTAAATTATAAACCCTTAACTACTCACCATCATAGTTTGTTGCCTCAAGGTCCACATACTGATTGCTTCCCATGGCTCCCTTTTGGATTGCCTACAAAAGTGGAAACATTTAGGTCTTATCCAAACTACATACTGCTTCAAATTTGTTTATTGTCTCACTGCAATAACTGTAGTAAAGTTGCAATACATAACAGCATCTCTGGAAGTGTTCAAGGCCAGGTTGAATGGGCCTCTGAGCAACCTGGTCTAGTGAAATGTGTCCCTGAACACAGCACTGAGGCGGGAACTAGAAAATCTTTGAAGGTCCTTTCCAACCCAAACCATTAGAAGGCCCTATGATTATGAGGAGACT
The DNA here is from genome assembly GCA_013400775.1 of Chaetops frenatus. NCBI lineage: Eukaryota > Metazoa > Chordata > Aves > Passeriformes > Picathartidae > Chaetops > Chaetops frenatus. The sequence goes on along the minus strand of VZTR01010079.1, from coordinate 316,215 downwards.
TACTGTTTCGGTTTGGCAAACTAGAGGATTCCCCCTGAATTACTCTAAAAATGTTGGTGAGAACCTTAAGGAGAAATCCAGCCCTACTTTAAGCTCTATGTGTAGAGCCCTGTGACAGACTCACAAGGCTACCCAGAGAGGAAGATAAAGGGAGGAGTGGTGTTTCCAGAGTTTCTCAACACAGCTAACGCCAAGGACAAGCGCGATCAGCCGGGGCAGAGCTGTGCCTGCCTGGCTCTTACCTGGAGCACCTGGGCATGCCCCTTCTCAGCGCAGACATGCAGCGGCGTCCTACCCCAGCAGTCTGTGGTGTTCACTTGAGCCCCCAAGCTAACCAAGTCCTGCACAATGAGATGCTGATTGGCAGCCACAGCAACCTGGAAAGCGCTCTGCAAACATCAAGAAGAAAATTTAAGCTATTAGTCATCTGATCTCTAACAGGAAAGAGCAACTAAAACAAATAAAAACCCTAGCTACCTGGTATTATTTAAGCAGTGATTATGAATACTAGGAAGCCAGGACAAATGAAGCAGAGCACATAGTTTTACCAGCTCAAGGTGATCCCAACAAGTATTAATAGCTCAAGGTTAATATTAGTATGCAGGCTAAATCTTGGGGTTAATATTAAATAAGCATTTCACCACATCTTTCTCAAGGTTCAGACCTGCAGAAGCACTCAGGTGCACAAAGCAGGTGCAAACACTTTTTTCAGAACCTCACCTGGCCATTGTGCTCTTTAATATCCAGCATGTGCAGGGCAGCCATCTTCCTTGCAAGAACATAGGAGAGTGCTCGACGGCCCTGGGCAACAGCGATGTGGAGGAAGCTGCAGGAAAGAGGAGCAACAGAGTTACACCACCAGACATAAACCTGGGCTCAAGACAGCAGAGAACCAAATGCGTGGAAGCGGTGTTATGCTGCCAGCTTCAGATCTCCTCTGCGTAAATAAGACAGGAACATGGGTACTTTCTTACCAGGGCAATTTAAAGCATCTAAATTAGAATGCTTTCCTCCCCATTTAGCCAAGTCTAACAATAAGCACCTAAAATTAGACAATACATTTACTCAAGTGTGCTGGAACTCTGCATTGCAGCCATCAGCAACACCACACCTTTCACTTGATCAGCCAAACCACTGCACTTGTGACATAAACACTGCAATTGAACTGCTTCGCTATAACCCACAGTCTGCCAAAACCTAAACAGAAACATTCCCCAACCTCCCACATAAGAAACACCAAAATAAATGGCACTCACGTGTCTCCATCGGCGTCTTTTGCAAGGAACTGGTCTTGAGAGATGTTAGCCAGTTTGTTCTCCTCCTGCTCCACTTGCCATTGAAAAAATGACTTGCCCAGCTGCGCCGTGCTTCTGGCAATGTTTTGGTCAGGCAGAGAGACATTCAGGGTAGCCAAAGAGACGCTGCGCTCCAGACTACCAGAGAGGCTGCTGGAGAGCAAGCTGAAGTTCGGGGCATGAGAGGCAACCTCGGCCTGTGGGTGGGCACTGCTCAGAGGCTGGAGGGGACTGGAGATGCTGTCCGAGCCCTCCGAGTCATTCAAGAGGGAAGAGAAGCTCTGCGATGGGCAGTACTGCAGCTCATGGCTCTCAAAGGTGTTCTGCTGGTAGGCAGGAGACTGGTCATTGGCAACAAACGGCCTGTAGTCCAGGGAGGCATCTGAAGGATAACTCTGTGACAAATCTTGGTTCTGGGATGCAGGGAACTGGTAATGCTGTGGTGGATCAAGCATATGCTGGCTGGCGTGGTCCTGGAACGCTTGGTACTTCTGGGATGGGGAGAAAGCTTGTGTTCCTGGGCTGTCCTGGTACTGCTCAGCAGGAGAACCGTGGCTGGAGACTGAGTGCAACCAGCTCACCTGCACCGTGTTCAGGGAAATAGGGCTCGATTCGTTCTTGATGTTTATAATGCTCTGAAGCAGATCAGAACTGCTGTCGTGCTTTGGGTCAGTTTTATGTGTCTCCTCCATGCTATCCATAGAAGTNCCCAGAAAATTAGAGGTATAGTTCTATCTGGTAGTTTCTGATTACACAAAGCAAACTGAAAAATAAAGGGACGGAGAAAAATTACTACAAACTTACCAGGAGATGTGGGTGAACATTCGCTTGGCGTTTGAAGGAAGGTCCATCAGAAAGGAGCTCAGGAGCCTTTCTTTTGCCACTGTGGCCCAGTATGCTCTTCAGTTCTGATGAAAAGAAAATAAACTTAGAATCCATTCAGAGGTCACTCTTACAATTGATTTAAAATGTTACTACAGGGTATGTATTAAAAAATGGTCTACCTGTGTATGGTTCGTAGTTCACCAATCCTCCTTGTGCCTGTTAAGAAAAGTCCAAATTATTCTGTTATTATAATGTTATTTCTGGGGGGAAGCAAAAAAAAAAAAAAACAAAAAAAAAAAAACCCAAAAAATCCACCTGAAAAAAAAAAAAAAAAAGACAAGAAAGCAGCCATGATTTCCTCCTATAAACACAGAATATACCTTAGAATAATTCTAGTATGTGGTTGTCTAACCCTAACTTAATTGCTTTTAATTAAGGTTAGAAAATGGAAATACTTTAATGAAACTCAAATAAAACCCACTGTTTTTCTTTAGGCTTTTCAAGCCATTTGTTATAATACCACAAATCTCAAGAAAATCTAGAAAAGACACTATTCCTTCCAGACACCTCAGGATTTTTATTTAAATATAAATAACCCAGCCAATTTTACATTTCTTCAGTGCCGTGAACTTTTCTATGCAAAAATCTTCCTGTGACAGCACTTATCGAGGAAGCTTTCAAACACACACTCAGAAAATCTAATCAAATCAAAAATACTCTTTAATCTTCTCAGAATTTCCCATAATTTTTTTGTCTTTTCAGACTGTAAGGGCCTACCTTTACACTGTGTGCTTTGCACAGAGAGGCCCAATAGCATGAGGAACAAATCTGAGAAGAATCCCTAACCCTTCCAATGAATGATCTCATTCCAGTCAACACGGAATTTCTGTGGTTTCGCAACACAAATGAATCTTTATCCAGACTCCCTTCAGAAAATAAAGCTTAGCAAGAACATTTTTAAGTGCCTCCTTCTCACACGGTAAATCTCCTTTCTGATTTCTTCACAGATGTATCCTTCCATTATGTGTTGAAAAACACGGATTCCATCCACAGCAGATAAAGTAGAAGCTCGTTTCTAGTGTTACCGCAAAGTGCTTTCTTGCCGGCTTCAGTAATCATCAGAACCAAATCTGTCACTGCAGAAAGCTGCCGGTTACCTTGCTTTCCTCGGTGGCAGGACCTGAGGACATCTGCTGCTTGCTGCTCCTGAAGTGCAGCAGGAGCTCCTTCACGGAGTTCTTCACACGGACCCCCTGGAAAGGTCCTCTGTGCTGCTTTCCCCCCCCCATGTGTTGTTCAACTGTGGAGACACGAAAATAAAACCCCAACTTAAGCCACTGACTTCTCGCGTAACAAATAATAAGGGAAAAAAACCCGAACAAACCAGGAACTCTTGTGGAAAGGCACCTAAATCCTGGTTTACCAAAGAAGAGCCAAGGAGCTGCCCGCCGTACCCCTTCGCCATCCACGGGCGCGCGGCTCCTCCGCTGCCCCGGGGAGCGCCCTGCCGCTCCCGCTCCACGCACGGCCTCCACACGGCGGCACCGGGCATGAAGCGCCGGCCGAACGCGTCCGCTTTCCACCGCTCCGGCCGCTTTCACACCCGAAAGGTTCAGCCGCCGGCTTCGGCGCCGAGGGGACGGAGCGGGACCCGCGGCTCCGCGCTCTCCCCCGCCCGCCACCCCCCGGGGCCGCC
>VZTR01010079.1:277141-312270 GCA_013400775.1 Chaetops frenatus | reverse complement strand
CCGCGGGCGGGGCCGCGCCGGGCGGGGCCGCGCTTCCCGTCAGGGCGGCGGGAGGAGCCGCCCGCCGCGGGGCGGGGAGCCGGGCCGTGAGGGCTCGTTGCCCCTGCCCGGGAGATTCCGGGCGGGAGTCGCGGTTAGGGATGCCAGCTCACACCTTGTCGTCCAAGCTTGCCCCTGTGGGCTTCGCAGAATAACAGAGTAGCCTGAATTGGAAAGGCCCCACCAGGACCATCGTGTCCAACCCCTGGCCCTGCCCAGGACACCCCAAGAGTCACACATGAGCCCGAGAGCGTTGTCCCAGTGCGGCCTTGGCAGCCCTCGGTCACAAGGCATAAGAACCGCTATGTAATTGCCACCCTCCTAGGGAGCTGCAGAGGTGGGAATGACCGGCATCTCCCTTGGCCTCCCACCGCTACTGATGCCGCATTACTCCCCCATGGGTAGGTATCCCTCACCCTTCGCCCCAGTCCTGCCAGTGCTCGGCTCCGGGATGCAGGCATGGGAGAACAGAGACTTTTTGGTCATGTGCATCGCCTGAGCAGCATCCAGCGAGAAGGGGAACGTGAGCAGTTACTCACAATAGAGATGAGTCATCTGTGTTCCTCTTACCGGAGCGTGGAGTAGGCAGGGGCAGACAAGGAGTGATTTTGTCTGTAGGTTGCACCATACTGCGGTGGCAGAGCCTCTCGGCTGAGGCCAGCGGGGAGAAGCGAGTAAGCAACACGATGCCAAAACAAAAAGTGGGCGAAACCGTGTGCCTGCGATGACTGTTAACATCCCTGAGCAAAACCAACACACCAGTGTTCACAGGGAGACTTCTCAGGTTTCTACTTTTCAAACAAATATTTCTGCTTTCCCATTTCCACTGAGGTCACCATCATCTAAAATACAAGTGAGCAATTTTGCCCACGAGGTTGAGACTAGGATGTTTTTAGCACTGTGGCTGTTCCATGTTGTAAAACAACATGGTCTTTCTAAAGTATATTATGCAAATTGGAGGTCTACAATTTATATGTTATAATTGTATTGAAAAACATGGGAGAGGTGCAATATGAGATTATATTTATCAGCCCACAAGGAAGCAGGAGGGAATTGCTTTATATTATTCAAATATTTCTCCCACTGTCAAGTGAAGGAAGGATTTCACTGAGAATTACCTGGGCAGTTTTCTATTCCAAAAACTGTTGTTTTTACACCATAGATTGAATCTATGCAGCCAGAGTGACATTTGCAAGTGGAACTCATAAAACAAAATCAGATGCCAAACAGTGCCAGAAATACCCCAATAAAGGTAAAAATTCACTTGCTTCCTGAGCAGAAACTCTCCCAGCACACCTTCTCCCTCATTTAACAAAAGCACTTTACGCAAGTGAGGATTTATGAAATCAGGCCGTATGTTTTAAACATGCAAGGAGATGGTTCTCTGTTTCTCCAGCCTTAGACCTCAGTTATGGTACCTTAACCTTGGCAGATGCTTTTAAGTATCTCCTCATTGAAAAGCACTTGGTGCCTAGAAATCCTGGAGTCCACTAGTGCTCTTTGCACGTTCAGTGGCTGTGGGGAGCATCCACAACTCAGCTTTCCAAAGTAGATCCAACCAATGGACTTTTGCATTCTCATCCCTGCCAGGGAGCCCAGAAAACCACTCATTGTAATCTCACTGAGGGTCTACAACTACTGCAAAATGCATCTCATCTTTCAACAAGCAGATGGCAATGCGAATCTGAGAACTAGATAATCCAGAAAATTAGATTTATCATCACAGTTGTCTGCCATTCCCTTTAAAATGTTGAGAGCAAAAGAGATTTCAAACCAAAAGTGGATTTGTCTCATTGTAGTTCTTCTGAGTTGTAGGAGGTCCCTAAACCATATGCAGGCAGGGACACGCAGTGCCTTTATCCTTGCTATTCAATAACAATTTTGGAATGGATTTAATTGGAGATTAGTCCCTACATACGAATGAAAACTGTTCTATAAAGCTATTTAATGAGTTTGTGTTTGTTTTGTTTCCTAAACAGGGCATGAAATTTCTTTTTCTCTTCTACTCCAAAGTCTCTACTCTCCTGAAGGTTGAACTGCTGACTTGCTCTCATTTTACCAATCAAAATCCACTTCAGGCACCACTCTGATACCTGGGCTCGTACTTGTTTCATCAGTGACATCTTATTTATCAGGTCTCCTGGCATAAATCTACTCCCAGTCAAAGCAGATTAAGGCAAGTCTAATTCCACCAAGCTCCATAACAAAAGGCTCTTTCAAAAATATACACACACCCATTGGTTGCACAAGATGAGCTGGCTCACAGCAGCCTTGTGTTCTCATAGTGCCTCTATGAGAGTTACTGGTAAATTATTGCTACATCCACAAACTGTAATTATTAATGCTGCAGACCTTGAGCATTAATGGGTTTTGGGTTTTGGCCCAAACACTACATAACTTCTGCGGTGACCAAAACCCTGTGAGGCATCTTCAACCAAAGTAAGTTCCTCTGGGGCAGGGTGGTGACCAAAAAAAAAAAGCACTTGTCACCTCTTCTCCTTGGGAAGGCATCCAGCTGGTTTCAGCCTTCTTTGGCCAAGCTGTAATTCAGTGTAACCCACCAACCTCAGAGCTGGAGGAGGCTGTGAGGTGAGCACAAGGCAGCCACCTCAGCTCCCTGAGGGCTGTCTTCCCATGTTTTAAATGCACTACCTCCCTACTGGGATGTATCAATAATGCCAACTAGTGGCCATTAGCAGCAGCCTTTGTCCTGAAACCCCTCTTCTATACACCTGCAAAAAGTGAGATGGGCTTATCTTGGTGTCTTAAATAACAATAAAAAAGAAACAGATTGCACTTGTTTCTGAAAACTCTGCTACTTCCCTCCCTTCAGAACACAGCCCAGTATTGTACCATTAAAAGCAATCAGTCTTGGTTTAGGTTAATCCAATATGCTTGATTAATGAAATCACTTTTGAGAGTGTGACTTGTGCACACCCATGAGCTACTTCAATAAGACCTGAAAAAAACTCAGTTAAGAACAAAACCAAAATCCAGTTGTTTTGAAGCTTCTGCTTTCTGGGTAGGGGTCTCATTAAGAGACTCAGAAAGCAAAGAGGCTGAATACCAACACCTTAGACTTTTACCACCAGCTAAACATCTAGGCTAACCAAGGTCATGTGTATCCCCTTTGCTATCCTAATCAGAACGAGCACAGAGCAAAGATGCAGTGTGCCTGCACTGCTTGGTCCCCAGGGCACATACTGGGGTGAACGCTATAGGGAACATAGGTTTTAAATAAATAAATGAATGAATAAAGCAAGCCCAGTAAGTGGAGCTTTGTCTTCCCTGTAGAGCAGCACGTAGTCACTCTGCCAGGCACGTTGTATAACCTCCCTCTGAGAGTGAGGAACATGCCAGCTCTCAGAGCAGCCCATGGCTCAGCAGGTGTGAGAGCAGAATAAATCTCTCCCCTCAGTCTGTCTCCTCAGCAGCAGCATGGAATAAGGGTCAGCCTCTAGGTGAAGTGTCAGAGCACAAATTACTACTAACAAGAACTTGGTTTTGCAACAAGTTTCTGGAGCAGCATGGCCTTTGTGGTATTTCTTAAGCTGGACTTAAAAATGGTAGTTTACAATCCAGTTGCTTAATGCAAGTGAATATTTGCTGTGTGGATGCCAAATGTGCCTTCCTCTCCACTGGGTGTAATTGAGGCTCCTGCTGCAGACTGTGAGTTGAGGTGTGCAAACACCACCACCACACCTCTGCACCCCAGCGGCGTTTCCAACAGCACACACCCCCCAAACCATCCAGCACAACACTTGGTTTGCTTCTAGAATGGCACTGAGAAAAAGAGAGGTAAAATCTTAGTAACTATTCCACTCCTCAGGAGCATCCGGGGTCTGCACCTGCATTTGCTTTAACGGTTCTGGAGAGCACTTGTCAGCAGATTGGAAGTGGTCCATGACACAGTTTTACTCTAAAACCTGGTACAGAGGAGGTAGGGTTTCTTCCCTCTTTGCAATACTTGTATTGCTACATTTTTCCTAGACTCTGGTCTCCAACACTGACATTCTGGGATTAACCTGAACATCAAAAGGGGGCATGTATAATTCTTCATATTAAAGAAAAACTCAGACATTTTATTTAACATATTTCTTTTGGGCCTTACTCCTTTGATCCAGAGAATACCCTCAATTCTGCTTTTTCTCTCAAGCCATCTGACATTAAAAAAAAAAAAAAAGAAAAATTAAATTAAAAAAAAGTGGGTGGCTCCTTAATAGATCCTTCAACACTACGTATATAAAGCAGCTGAAGTCAGTACAGAAGAAAAGAAACCTTAAACCCAGCAAGCGTTGCAAAGCTGGCAGAGCGGATCTGAGTTCTGTGAAAGTAAACAGTTTCCTTGTATATATAGCTCGTGTTTGGGGTCATTCCTCCCAACATACTCACTACCCTGGTTAGTCATGTTTTCTCAGCAGCTCACATATCTCATTAGCTCATCAGTGCCTCGCAGTAGGAGCGCACGGCTAGGAAATACACACAGCACTGATGTCACAGCCTGTAAACAAGGAGCAGGAGGCTGTTTCCCCATAGCAAAGGGCAGCATCATATGTCGCCTATAAAGGATACAGTGTGTACATAGATGAGGTACAGAGTGCATATTCTTGCCTCAAAGTACCTGGCTTCTTGTGATATTCCAGTTTAGAAAGGGAGTTGGCACAGTTTCTCAGTGCTGTTACGGAGACTCAGTGTAGGTTTGGAGGGGTCAGCTTCAGTTTTCCTGTTGTTCATGCTGAAGACATTTTTCCTCCTAACCCAGGTGACCAATCTGGGCCAAAACCTGACATTCATAGCTCACATTAATTTCATGTTCTGCTGTCAGATGCAGGCACAGTAGGTCAGTTAGGCTCTGGTGTACTTCAATTTCAGTATTCCTACCTTTCAACCACCTCTAAAACAAAACCACATTCTAACAGGGACTGCAGAGCTGTCCCAATGCACATTGCCACTCAACACTGCCATATAGGAATGGGAGGAAAAACTCTCAAAGTGAGATTTGAACCTAGAAAAATATGATTTTTTGAACTGCAATCTACCCAGACACTTGCATTCTCAGACTCAGTTTACGTGTAGTAGCAAGTAACCTATCTAAGATTAAGGTTGCCATATATCCAGGCTTCCCAAAAACATGTTTTTCCACTCAAAAACATTGTCTAGGCAGATTTTGACTATTTGTGCTCTTCTTGGATATGGCAAACCAGTCACATCTACCAGAAAGCAGGTCTAACAGCTGACCAGTCCAGAAACCCCAGGTATAGTGTCAGTATTCATACAACCCACCCGTGCAGCACTTGCATGGCAGGATCAACACCTGCAGGAAGCCTCAGCACTGATTTGCACAATCCTACACATCCTGTGTGCATACCATCAGCTTAAGGGTGCAGATCAACAAGCAGGAAAGTCCAGGCAGAAGCAAGACAACCAGTAAAAAGCACTCGTAGCATGTTGACACCGTAGAGATCATTGAAGGGAATGCCCTCATCTAACGTCTTGAGTTTATTTCACTGTGTTTTCCAGCTGATAGAGTTTAAATGCCTTCAGTTCAGACATGCATTCACTATAGAAATCCCAGCTTTCAAAATATGTGTATGTCTGACCATTGGGAAAGTCCTGAAACTCAGCTACAGAGTTGTCCTCCATTAGTCAGACAAAAACTCAATAAACAGGAAATTTTCTCATTTAAAAAAGCACCTAAATCAAGGCAGACAGATAAACATTTATTATGGTAGGGAAAATTATAGGTCACTTCCAAACAGTGGTACAAAAATTTTCCTTGTGCTTAGGATGAAGTACATCTTCTAGGGCAGGTTTTATCTTCCGTTAAATGTGTGCTGGAGCAGCAGGGACAATACCTCTCCATCTATGGGTCAGAATTTGCTATCACACAAATCTCAATCACAGATGTCCTATGTCTGCATCAAAGACATAAATATCACAGAAAAGATCCAAATACTCTGTTCTTTCTATAGACTTAAAAGCCACCTGCTATGTTTAGAAAGAAATCCACGACAGTAATGATAGCTTCACAGTAATATGCAAATCATGCACGAGTTAGCATAAAACATCAAGACAGGTGGAAATAAACTCTTTGATTTGGTGGAGCACTGTGCAGAGCTCTGTTCCCAGGCGTTGGCTCCCTCCTCCAGTTCCCAGCTGGGAAAAGACACCTTCCAAAGCCAGACACATCCTGTCTGACAGGACACTGCTCTCCACAGAAGCCAGCCCATGGATGTTTAAGTTTCCTTTTAATTTCCTGCCAATTTCTTAAGAAGAAAGCAAAAGTAAAGGCAGCTCTTGTTTCTACTTTGCACGTTTTGTCTCAGGAGCTTGTAACTGGGATCACATAAAGTCACACAGGGGTTTCTCAGCAGCACCATCAGGATTGAGTTTGGCTGCTCTCAAAAGTCCAGGTGAGAAGCAAAGCCAGGTCAGACCACCTGGGCTGCAGCAGGAGGCAAAGCTAAAGTGAGGGATGGGGTTGCTCCTGCCACCCCACTGCTCCAAGCAGCCCAGGGATGGGAAAGGAAGCTCCCCAGTGCCCGGGACTGCTGCTGCAGACCTGTTTCCAGCAACTGGTGATAATGATGATGATGGTGATATCCCAACCACGACCTCCAAGGTTGCAAGGTGCAAGGCTCCTCAGCTGCCCCAAGCAGCCCAGGGCTTGGCTGGTGCTTGACCCCCCATGACAGAGAACATTTCCTCCACACACACACCCTATTCCCACCCACTGCCATCAAACCCAACAGGAAATGTGGCTTGCTGCAAAGAAAGTAAATAAAACGTCTAACGAGCAAAAAAAAAAAAATCACTTGCTGGAACGTGATCAGCCAGCTGATACTGGAGATTTGTTTGGAGGAGAAATATGGCCTTCTTTTCAATGCCCCTAGGTGACATTTGTCCCTAACCGCTGGTCACCCAGGGTGGCAGAGGGAGAGCCCAGGGACTCTCCCTTTCCCTGCCCTCTGTGTGCCTCCAGCAAACCTCCACGTCCCAGCTGACATCACCTGGCTTCCACCCAAAGTACCTGCAAGCTACCCACTCCCAGTCACACACACAACTCCAATGGCATCGTGGCACAAACATGGCCCCACACACCTGGGGTCTGAAAACCAGACCAGATTTTATCCTCTGCAAGACACTTTGTGCTGAGCTGCCCTCCCTCCCTCCCTCCCTGCCTGCCAGAGACAAGCACAGCTAATGAAGCGGGGTGCTGCATAATCAACCTCCTGTGGTAAGCCAGGGAAACCCTCGCCAGGCCATGAAAAGAAGTTTATGGTTTGGTTTAATAAACCCCTTAGCATAACAAAATTTAAAGTGAATTTTAAGCTCATTAAACTTACTTCTTTTCATTCCCACAGGTTTTTTTTCTGAATCACAAGCAAGTAGGTGTAGATCCCTGTTTCTATATGCTTCCCCGTGTTGTCTCACACTGCACTGTGACCATTTACTCCTGTCCTGTTGAAGTTGGCAGGCTCATATACTGAGGGTGCTCTGCTATTCCAAAATTACTGATGAGCTGCCAGGAAAGAAAGTGTAGTCAAGATTATACAAAACACTTTTTTTCACTAAAAATGCTTCTTCCATTCAGTACTCTCAAAGCTTAGCTATCCATCCATCCATCCTCTGGAAAGCTATAACATCCTCCCCTAAAAACGCAGATGGTTTCAGAGAGAGTGGCCCACAACAGCTAAGCTATTTAGGAGTATTTTGCCACCAGATTCACTGAGGGTTTTCAGAAATCCCACCATTCTGGTGGTTTCTTTGCTCTTGGCTGTTACCCATTACCTTCCCAAAAGCCAACCATTCTTCCATACTCAACCCCAAAACACACACAGATAATTATAGCACAAGCCACTTGCAAGTCTATTACAACTAAAAAAAATTATGAGAAGCCAATATTGATTCAATCAATTACAGTTCTTTCAAGCAATAAATCAAATAAAATTATACCAGCATACCTTCATGTTGGAGGAGTGAAGTTAGAAATAGTTCTATGGAAAACAAACCAGTTCTTTGCACCCCACTGGCAACTGATCATTCCTTATGGCCATGCTTGTGTGAATGACTGAGAAGTTCCTCTGAGGTTTAAAGGTGTGAAACAGAGAAGCAGTGGTAAGGAAACTTTTCTTCCTCTCCCTCACAAAAGTCCTGCTTACTTTGGCTTTCTGTTCACACACCAAAAAAAGACAAAAAAAGGAAAAAAACCTGAAACCCTGAACAACACCCCACAAGTTTCTTACAGCTCTCGGCTGAGTACCCACAGGGCACCTTTAGTGCAGTGGCTCACACAGCACTTATCTTTTGGCTCTGGTTAACAGGAAGGGAACGGGGATGTTGTGACATGTGAGAGGAAGCAGGGTGGAGGAGGACAGTGGCGTGAGCGTGGCTCCCTGGACTTTTTCTGCACAGTGGAATTTCCCAGGTGGGGTAAGCCCTGGTTGAGGACATTCCGCTGTCAAAGAGGCTGGCAGAAAATCCCAGACTGGTGTAACACTGCCAAAACCGGGTCTAGAAAACACTGATATGAGATAAGAATAGTGAAAAAGTGCTGTGCAACAATGGGGTGAACAGAAACCTGTGGGTACAACCCAGTGGGGTTTCCCTCCTGCCAGGGTCAGGTTCTCCTTGCCTACCTTCTGCCTGCAGTGCTGCCTATATGGCCACAGGCATTAAGCTGCATCTTGTATCCCTTTTCTGTCTTGGCACTACAGGGAAAACTGGACAAGCAGGTGCTTGCATAGCACTCAGATAGAAAGCAAGAGAGATGCAGTGTCCCACAGAAAAAAAAATATTTCCAGCCTTTGGGAGGTGGTGCAGGCAACTGTCTGGATTCTAGTGGGACTTTGCCCTCAGAAAGGCTGGAATGAGTTTCACAGGCCTAGTGTCAGTGTGAAAGCTCCATACAGCCAGGAGCTTGGTTAAAATGGGAAGGGGGATATGTGAAAAAAAAGAAAAAGAAAAAAGAAAAAAAGAAAGGGAAAAAAGTACATTCGTCACAGATGTATCAGATATGAAATAGTCACCTGCTCCATTAGATAAAAATAACCTAACCAGCATAAGAAAAGTCTCCTGGATTTTCCTAAAATGTGAGTAGATCCATCTGAATCATAATCCCATAACCCCTTTCCTTTTCTTTTCTTCTCCTTTCAGCAGTGGCATGGGCCAGGATTCACCACGCATATCAAACATGGTGAACAAGGACAGGACACCCAAACCTTTTCAGAGCAAACACACCCTGACTTTCAGTGCCTTGTGTTACCCCTTCCCAAATGCAGTTAACTCATACAATTTCCAGCAGCTAGCACCAACAAAGCAAAAACACTGGACCACTGCTCCCCCTGCCCGTGGTGTCCCCAGTGCCTCCTGCACTGGAACATAGATGTTAAAAACAAAGAGAACATCCTCAGACTTTGCTCCCACCCTTGTTCTGTCCCAGCAAGCTTCAGGAGGGAGGTAGGAGAGAACATCTCCATCCCAAAGGTGATAAATTTGAAACTCTCCCCCTGCAGGCAGGAAACGCTGCATGGGCTGCATCTTCCTGTTCACAGATGTATTCTATCACTGGGAACACGTTCAACTGATAACCTTGATGGGCTCGACACTTCTCTTTGAAACCAGGATAGTTTGTTCCAGCTGGGGCTGGTATTTGTTTGCTCACTGAAGGCCCGTGGTGCCCTCAGCCTTGTCTAACGTGTGTCAGGGTGGTGCCTCATCCCAGCCCTTGCCCTGCCCTCTCCTGCAGCAGCTGTGGAGAAAAATGTGCTGCCTTTGGGGACTCGGGGGGCTTCTGGGTGCCTGCACAAGGTATCGAGATCTCTCTCTGCAAAGAGGGGAGGCTGCAGCCCCAGAGGCACAGGTGGCCCAACACCACAGGCAGTAGGAGCAGCAGCCAGAGCACCACTCAGCTCATCCTCTCTCCCAGGTGTCACTGCCTTTGGAGTTAGGGCAGCTCAGGTGCTTTGACCCCTAAAATCACAAGGAACTATCAGCTGAATACGTGATGGAGGTCAGGTCCCTCCTGGCCACTACTCACCTGTGTAAAGAGGTGAGTACCTGCTGCAAAGAAAAAGAAAATCCAAGTCTGACAAGAAAGACAGGATAAGTAAAAACGCCACGGTTGATGTGTAGTGGGGCAGGATGAAAAGTCATGACTCCAGCCAGAAATGAAAATATCTACTTGTAACAATGTTTGTTGTACACAAGAACGGGGGCAACAGGACATCGGGAAGAAATGTGTTAACACAGGGAACCTGCATTTCAACCAGCAGATATGAAACTTCTGGGATTGGAAGATACACATATGTTGAACACATTTTATAACAATGTAAAATAATTATAATATCTGCTTGTTACTGGAGCACCTGATGTTTTTTAATTGGATTTTTAAAATGGGACTTTTTTTTCAGTAAAGTGTCTTGCTTTTTCTAATTTTACTTATCAAAGCAAGGACAAAAGCAAGGCACAACAATAATAGCAATAATATTACTAATACACAGGGAAAAAATATAAATGTGAGGCAAAAAGATATGAAACCATTAGAAGGAAGAAACAGCTAGAGACAGAAATAGCTGCCTTGCCAAGAGCAAGTGACAATTCCCTGAGAGAAGCTGACTCAGAAAAGAGGGCAGGAAGGACTGGAAAGCATGATTCACCCAGCTCAGGGAAAACCAAAGGGTAGGAAGGAGTGGAAAGAGCTGACTGCAGGATGGCAAGAGGGGAAAAACCCTGTAACTTGTCATGCTTCTTTCACTGCAGGTCCTTGTGCCATGCCTCTCACCTACTGCACTCCCACAGGCATGTCCCACCTGGAAGCTCTTTTGTGAGAGATCCTTCAGAGTGAGCTGCCACGCCACAGCAGAGGAATAGTCTTTGTCTCATAATTACTCCTGGTTGTTTCACACAGCCTGCAGCAGAAATTTAGAGGGAAAAGGGACAGCCCTGCACCAAACGGAACCAAAAAACAACAGGTGCCTTCACAGGACCCAAGCACAAGGGCACAGGGTGCAAAGCACTTGTCTATTTTCAGAACTGGCCAGGGAATGAGAGAGTAAAAATTGGAGGAGCTGGACAAAATGTTTAATGGGTGGCTGACCCAGAGAACACTGAGTGCCACAGCATGTCTTGCTCTCAGACTACAGACACTGCTTAATTTTCTATGTTGAATAAAGAACTAACTTGAGACGTACTATTCTATCCCAGTAAAGTTTACTCCTCTCAATCCTTTGGTGGCTTAGGAAAAAAACAGATTTAAAAAAATATTTGGGGAAAAAAAAATCATCCTCTGAAGGGTAGTCTTCAATCTAAGAGTTATCAAATCTGTGTCATCAACCAACTTCATTCTCAAACAAACTTCAAGTAAAAAAGCCTCATTCAGTGGTATTTGTGACATTTGTTTTCAAAACACAAACTACACAGGAGTTAAAAAACAAACCACCACCCATACTAATATGTTGTGGCTTATGTTTTTCATTTGAGAGTCATCCCAGACTCTTTTTCAGTGCCTCAAAGCCCTCTTCTGGCCACATTCATTAAGGATTAATCTGTTAAGCCCACACCAGCTGACAGTCAGGATGTGGGGGAGGGCACAATGCACTTTCACTTAGGTTTAGTGATGTGCTCACTCTGCATCTGGGGCTGACAGAAAGTAGTTTATACACTCTTAATTCTCTACCATTCCCCAAAAATCCCTCTTTCCCCTTCCAAGCAGAGAAGCTCCTGTACAATTCACCATGACAGACTCACAGAGCAGACCAGCTTGAATCACCCCAGAAGGCTACTGAATATGCCCACGGGAGGCTAGTCACACCAACAGTGAAGGAGGACGCAGTAAAAGGGACAGGATTTTAGAAGCACTGCCCAGATACAAGCTAGGTTCCCTTACATGAGACTTCAGATCTGGGTGAATTAACTATTCAGGAAGACTCAAAAATCCAGATTCAAGGACATAAAACATTTCCCTGATTTCAAATACATTGATCTTGCACCATACGCTGCTAACTGGGGATGCAGGGCTAAACCATGGGATGAACACAAGAAGCCCCATACCAACCAGATCAGAAACCATGTTGTTTCAGCTCTTTGCCAGGCCTGGTGAGCCTCCTTTCCCTGTGTCTGATGGAGGAGGCTCAAGCCCCTGCCCAGCCAAGCAACCTATGCCATCTCAGGCAAGCTGCATGCCTCCTCTGAGTCACCAGCCTCTGAGGAGCACTTGGCACGTGATGAAAACCTGCCTGTGTGCTCTTCCTTATCTTGATCATAAATGCTTTGGGTTTCTTTAAAAAGTTTCCCAGCTATGATATCTGTCATGTCTAGAGTCATGTGAGAACACAATACACATGGCTCCAAACAGAGTTTGCAGAGTTTGGAGCTGTACCTAACATGACTGCTGTGTCATCGCTGTCAGGAGGGCACAGAGGAAGAGGTGGGTGAGCAGTCTGGGTGGGAGGAACTGCTCCTTTTTTAAAACATGTGGAGCAATACATCTCTGTGCATTCAGCATGCTATCTCAGAGGAGTGAGTCTGTCCAACATGATTGGTATTGCCTTTGGAAATCTCCACATGACCAAATCCTCAACCTTCTTCTCCTTGGTGTCACAGAGCAAGACCTTTGCATGTTGTTTTTCTCTAACTGCATCCTACTTTTTTGCTTCCCATCTCTGTCCTACTCCCCAGTCTCACTTCTCCTCTGAGGAGGGCTAGAGCCTGACCTAACACCACACTGAAAAGCAGCCCATACTTTGCAGCCTCTCTCATTCATTTTTGGCTGATTGAAGGCTGACGGAGGTTGGACACGATGGCAGCACATTTCACTACAGTCTCCAGAGCCCATTGCTGGGAATAAGCTGCTTTGCCTCTGCCCTGACCCCTCGGGGCTGTCAGGTGGCACTGGTGAGAGCAGGCTGGGCCATGGCCCCACACTGGCAGGAATGTGTCAGCAGCACCCGAGGTCACACCCCTGGCCCTTGCCCTGCCCCCTTCAGCGGCCACCACGGAATGAGAGGGGAACAGAAAGACGGAACAAACACGGGGCAATACTGCCTCAGCACTCTCTCCTGGCCAGCAGGGTTTTGTCATTCAGGGATTTTTACTGGTCAAACAGGCTATTTATGGCTATATACGTCAGGAATCAGCACAAAGGGCATTGCACCCTGCTCACTGCTTTCCCAGCTGCAAACCCTGGATGCAAGCTAACTTCCAAGGCAAGCCAGTGGACATCCCCCAAATCCTCCACCCTTAGGCCACCCCAGAGACTCCCCAGTCTGTGCCAGGCAGCCACTCTCCCCTCTCCTCACGACCCTGCAAACACAGCCCTTGGGCTCCTGGGGCAGTGGATGCCCTACAGCCCTTGAATACTCCAACTGACTCATAGGATGCATCTCCTCTCAACTTTTCTTCTATTATTTAACTAAAAACTGTTCATAAGATAGAGAAGCAATAGCCACACTGCATCTCCTCTGCTCTTCACCCCGTTTCTTTTAAGTGAAGTGGCTTAAGGATTTCCTGTGGGTCAGTCAGGCTGTACAAGCCCTCAAAGAAGAAAGCCTGGATTATATGTACAAGCTTTTATTATGTGCCAGGCCTGATACATCAACAGAGGGAAACACCAGTGTGCTTCAGTGCTAGGGCTCATGTCAGGCACAGATCACTCCTCTCCAAATACAAATCACCAAAATAAAAAAAAAAAATCACTTAGAGTGAATTTAATCTAGAAAACATAGTGTGAAACTCCTACCCAACACACAGCATGGAATGTAATAGGCAAAACTAAGGGAACTACTGTGCAGCTATGAAAACATACAGGACACGGGGTTACAGCAAACAAGATAAACTGAGACTAAATCAGATTAAACAGTTCAAGTAAACTTGCCCTCTTTATTAGGAACTCTTCAATCTCTGAGCTTTTTGGCTATTGAAATTGTTTTTCTGATCACATCAGGAAGTAAGACAGTAGAGACTTCTGCATATTGTAAGCATTACAATAACATACATATTTAGAAAAAAACAAGTTCTTTCTCTACCATACAGAGTTCTTCACTGCTCCCAACAGACAGTAGAAGCCTTCCAAACAGTCTAAATATATATGAAATGATCTGGACTTCAGGAGTAAGTGCTTTATAAATGAAAAACACATTTGTGACTGAAGTTTTTCGCTGTTATGGAAGAACTGGAAGAATGTTTTAACCCACACTTCTGCAACAAAACCAAAGCAAAATCCCAATATACTCCACCCTTCCAGAAGGCAACTTCAAACCTTAATTTTTGTCACGTACACATGAAATTGTCACCTGTAGTACATAAAAAGTTGTACAGACACTTCTGGTAAGCAAAGTTCTCACTTTTAATTGCCTACCTATAACAAGTAAGACAATGAAAAATGGTGATTTAAATCTCATGAAGCATTGCTGCATTGCACATGAAATTAGAAGCAACTGACAACTTGAAAAAAAGGAAGCTTGTTTTTTATCCTCTCTTCTCATCAACAATTCAACTAATATTTTTACTAAATTTCTAGAAGGAAGAAATTAGCCTAAGAAGATATACATGAGAAACAAGATTCTCAAAAGATTATTAATATATATAAAATGGAGTTTACTTATTTTATAAATAAATTACTCTGCAATCTTCTAATAAACACAATAAAAGTAGTTTCTTTCACTGGAATTTGAGAGAGCTGGATTTTGAATGAACAAATTAAAAAGGAAAAAAATACCTGTTGAAGATTAATAATCAAAATGATCAGCACAAGAATGAAAATATCAAAAATAATATAATTTCTTACTTTCAAAGGAAGAAAATGAAAAGAAAAGGAAGATGGGGCTTTGAAAAACCTTGTGAATTAACTTTTTATGTGCCAAGGAAGATACTTAACAGAAACTGAGAAATTCCTTTCCATTCCTGCTTCACATTAAGTAACTTCAAAAATAACCAACCTCTTAACCTAAGTCCCTATTAAAATCCATTTCAAAGTTTAAAGAAACTGATTTAAAAATATTTTATTGCTTTATGTTTGCATATTCCATACATACACAACTGGTGCAATGGTAACAAGATGAGAATAGAAATGAAAATTCATTCCTAGATCACCTGAATGACATCTAAAAGCACAGTGTCCCCAAACACGGGTAAATCCTCAGCTTCTTCATTTCTCCTCCCTGTCTGTTTCAGAGCCCAAAGAAATAAAATCTTGATCCTCATTCCAAATCAACTGGCAATTTCCCTGACGTTTATTACTGATAAATTAGTTAATCCGTTATTTAAAAAATTAATCTAATTAATCTAAAGGATGAGGTTCTACCAGCAGGCAATTAGACACCTTTGCTAATGGCAGTCCTGTTCTCTTTCCCTCAACTGTCAAAGCATTCAAAGAATATTTTCTTCTCTCTCTGTGCTTGGTAGCTAACAGTGATATAAAGCTGCTGTTGAGGAGCAGTGGCAAGCACTACAACACCCAGAGAAGACACATGCAGCCACAACATTTTCACATACAATATGGCTTTATGAGTTAAACCTTATGGTCAGTCCACAAATTAAGTAGCTTCCTTCAAAGTAAGTCTGAAGTCCTATTTCCATGAGCATTATTAGGATAGAGTAGCTATTCAGGTTGAAAGTCTTTACCTATTTTAAAAATCACACCTGGAAAAGATCAAAGGTCATTTTCCATTGTGGTGGTTTACTTTCCCAGACCTGAATTGGTGTGGCCTCTTTTTAGCAGAGGAAAAGTTGCCATTACCATATTAAAGGAAGAAATAGTTACCTACAGCTAATGTATTGGCAGATGCTGTGTGAGGCAGTTGTCAGCAGGAACCATCAAACTGGACCTCTTTAATGTTGATTTGAAAAGCTAAGAGTAGGTGCTATTTCAGTGTACACAAGTCCTCCAGACATGTTTAAACTTTTTTAAATTGGTAGGTTTATAGATGGATAGTACTGATGCCTTTTACATGCCAAAATAATTTCTATTTGTTTTTAAAACACTTCTCAGTTGCCCTTTAAAATGAACACAACAAGAAACACTGTTGCTGCAGCTGGTAGCATTAGCTCTCTTGGGGATCTGGCAATGAGAGCACGAACTTCCTTAAGAGAGCAGCAAACCTAACAGAGGGTAAGACTTTTCTAACATAAAGGCATTTCAATTATTTCACTCTGTGCAACCTGCCAACTGGCCTTATTAATCTTCTCAGTTTGCTCACAAAGATTCAACTTTGTTTTGACGCAAACCAGTGAAGACTGGCTTTGGCCTGAGTGGGACAAAAATAAAACAGCACAGAACACTGCTTTGCTGTTTCATTTGGGAGTTCAATTCAATAAGAACTGTTTCCAAAGCGCTTCTAGTTAAAACTGCAGACAGGCTCAAAACAATAAGCAGCAATAAGTGCCAGGGCAGGAGGCTGGAGGGCCACCAGCTGTCAGCCCAGCAAAGGTCTGTTTGTGCCAAGCAGCTGTATGAAGGCTACCCTGGGCACACCTGGCTTTTGGGTGCAGGGTGTTCCACCTTTTATACTGGCAGCACTGAAGTTCATGAAGACAGAAGTGCCAGACCCTGAAGAGGAGTCACTGCATGGCCTTGACCACCACTGCCCCAGCACACCAGGGGCACTTGGGTCACTGGGCCTCCCAGTCTGGACGCGGCGCGTGCAGGACGCTCCAGAGCCACCATCGGCAGCTCGGCTTTGCAGGACCATAACAGAACAGCTACAGCTCGCAGGGAAGGGAAACACTTTCACTGGGAAACGAAACACTTTCACTGGCAAACGCTTTAAGCTTCAAGTAGGCGAGCCTGCAACTTGAACTTGCAGAAAGTGCCTGAGACAAAGTTTTCACTGAGGTCATAAAACACATACATCCTCACTACTGACAAATCAAGAAGTAGACAGTGTATCAAAGCTTAAACGAAATTCAGTAGTACAGGAAACCAAACTAAAATACTGGCTATTTGCGCTATTTAGCGGCCATCTGTAAACAACAAAAGTGACTAACTAGTGTGCTCAATTAAATTTCAGCAAATTCTTCATAATTTAATTCTACAGATATGGTGATTGTGCTTCCTTATTAGTGACTTTGGTACACTCCCTTCATGTTTCTGATTAGGACTTTGAAACAAGAACAGACACTGTGCTTCTCTGACACACAACTGGAGGAGACATCCCTTAAGCTCTGGAATGCTGAGAGAAAGACCATTCCCAAAATCCTTCCCAGGTTTCACACACTGTTCTGAGCAACAAGACCATGGCAACAGAATCAGTGTCCTATGGATTAAATTAGGTGTACCGTGCAGACGACTAGTAAAGCTAATAACCCAAACAGTTTCCTATTGAATCCCGCCAATCTAATTTAAGGTGCTCTCTAATAATCTCAGGTAATTGAATGATAAGCTTGAAGGAATCAACCTTGCAGTAAGATATGGCCTGAACAGTCAACTCCTCTTTACCACCCTTCACAGCTACCCAGAGTTAAGGCTTATACTGCATGCAAGTACAGTACCCAGAGCTCCTCCACATCATCCAGCCTCATTCCATAGCTCAAAAGAGCAACTGTACTTCAGCTAGAACAAAAGACAACACAGGGATACCCATTTGTGCTAAGTTTGCAGAGGGCACACATAAGATAAAAATGCATCTATTTGATTCTTAACAATTATTTCATTAGGGTGCAGGTTATGTGGCAAGTAATGAGCCACAGACATCTCCCAAGCATCCACAAAGTGCACAGCAATTCCTGAGAACATTTTCCTCATGACAGAATCAAGCTGAAAGGAATACCAGTCGCTGTTGAAGAGGCTCACTTCAGGCCCAAGCTCCTGAACATTAGCGGTCCTGATGACGACTGAAGTCTTGGGGCTGCGGTCCAGCAGCTGAAGGACTGCCCTGCGGATGTTCCTGAGGCGCCGGATGTACACTTCCACGGGGAAGGTGCTGAAGTGGGACCATATGGTTATGGCTACGACGGTGTTCCTGCCGCCCACGATGCCGTTGAGCTCGTTGGCGATGTAGCGCAGCTCGCTGCTGAACACCGTCGAGAAGCGGATGGGCGGCCCGTGGCAGCGGAACCTCAGCAGGATGTTGTGCTTCAGGTCCACAGACATGAAAGGGCCCACGTTCTTAGGGCTCCCCAGGTTAAATTCCACTAGATCTGAAAGGCCAGGAGCAAGCATTAGTGAGAGGTGACACAGGGGCTTCAAACTGTCAAGGAGATGCTTGGACCACAGGGCAAAAGTTGCAGTAGGGAAGGAAGTCTGAATGTAATTCTAAGAACTCTAAAATTAAACAGAAGGTGAGCATCATTTTTCAGAGTGGAGTTTATGGGTGTTGAAATCTGCAGGACAGAACACTTGGATTTCATAAGGCTGTCAATGCCTTTTCCAAGTTTCCCAAACTATTTCCTTTTCTCTCATTAAAAAAAAAAATAAAAAATTCAAATAGTCACTGTTGCCCTCTGAATCCAGTGTTCACAATAACCCTTCTAGCAACTTTAGGACTCCGTTAAATTTAAAGACTACTTGAAGTTGTAGGAATTAAAGCAGCTCAAAATCTGTATTCCAACACAACTGAGGTACATCAGGGGAACAGGATGAGTGAGGCAGGAATATTTAATTGGCTACTGAAATTCCACTATTAAAGTAACTTGAATAGGGAAAAGGGCCCTAAAACCTATGATCAGTAACAGAGGTCATTTGCTGTGTCATTCTAAAATCTCTCCTGTGACTGGGACACAAGGCCTTACAAAGGCAACCCAAGTGACTTCCTGCCATGCCTCCCGGGGTGGCCACCTTAACTCACAGCCACAGCAGCAGTCCTGTTACAAGGACAACTTTGCAGATACCCAGTGGCCCCATTTACAAGGCCTACATGTGTCTGCTCAAACATTTGACTACCTGCCAGGGCTTCCGATGAGGTTTTGTCTTTCCTCTTCCTTTTTGATGTCACTGTCACTCAGTAAAAACAACTGTGTCTGAGATGTGAGAAATAAGGCTTTGCAAAGGTCCTTAAGGATAAAGCCAAAAAAAAAAAAAAAATTACCTGGAACAAATGCTGTCAAATATTCAAACCACTGCCTTATTGTAGAGTCCCCAAACAAGTGGATTACTTTTCCTTGTAAACACTCAGTTATATCATCTGATTTGTTAAAATTGTGGATCCAATGTGTTCTGGACCTCCACTGGTCTTCAAAATAATAACCAGAAGGGGAAGTTGTGGGATCTTCAGCTCTGTCCATACCACTTGAATCTGGAAGAGAAAAATCCTTTGTAGTTAACATGCAACCAAAGCTGCGTCCGTGAGCGTAGTCAGCGACTGCTGACAAGAAGAGCTGGGTGGCCGATTACAGTCTAACTCGGTTTAAATTAAACGGTGTCTCTGCCGCTAATGTACAAACGTATCTGACACCTTTCAGCCCGAGCTGTAAGTGCTCAGTGGTGGGTGCTTGCCCGGCTGAGAGGAGCGGAGGCAGCGAGACCAGCGGAGCATCCTCCCCATCCCGGTGCGGATCCCAGCCGCGGCGCACTGCTGCCCTCCAGCGCCCGGCCTGCGCACGGCAGCGCTGCTCGCCGGGGACACCGACCCCGCGGGACAACCTGCTAACACCCGGAGCAAAGTCCAAAAAAACCCAAAACAAACCGAAACAAACCCCCCAAAAACTCCTCCTGTGGAAAAACACATACCCCGGCACTCTAGAAGCGTGAAGTCTGAAGCATAAGGCCCCCAAACCCAGAAAAGGCCAGAATTAAGGCTATGACCAAGAATGCTGTATGTGCCATTCGAATCTGATAATTATGAGAGTCTCTAATTCCACGGCTTTCGTACTTTCTCTCTCCTATCTAGCCCCGTCCCTCTCCGGGAGCTGCTACTCCAAAATCTTTCCCATTTATTGCCTGGGACAAGCAGCCCCCTGAGGAGCAACTACACACCAGGGAAGCTCTATTCCATAGGATGCCATTTTGACTTGCCAAAGTTGAGCAACACCTTGCAAGCAAAGGTATCAGGGTTACAGGAGACTACAGGAAGAGAAGTTGCAATCTCATGGTTATATATCTCAGCCAAATATTGCCATATTTCTTTTAGTAACCAGCATGATATTGGTACATCAAAGTTCCGTGAGGTTGTTTCAGGTTCCTCCTCTGCCATTCATGTTTTCAAATACCTCAGCTGAACAGGAGTGGAGATCTTCCCTGGCACAAACAGCAGCTGCATGGAGCAGACACTTCCAGCTGTTTAAACACTTCTACTCACCTTGGTGCGGAGACTGCTAAGAACAGTCCATGCCCTGTCATAATTCAGAGCTGTTTAAGAAAGTACACGTTGCCGTGGCCAAAATCATGCCAGAGACTGTTCTAATTACGGAAAAGTACAAGCACTGGAATTCCAGGGCCCAAAAGCATCCTCTGGTAGATGCTTCATTATAACACAGATAGAAGCAACCGTAAGTACTTTTCCTGAAAAGCATTATTAATTGCTCTTTTTCTATTCTATATCCTCTGCATGTTGTATTGGTAGATGTTAACCTTAGAGGTGAAAAGGATGTTAACCTCCTTAGACCTCATAGGGACACTGTAAAAAGCAAACTATTATTATGATTGTGTAACACAAATAATACAATCACAATTACCGCAGAACAAAGCTATCAGAAAATTCCATCTCTGGATGATTCTTTAAATCTGACAGCAGGAACAAGGAAGAAAAAGAACCCCAACTGATAATGTGGACTCATTCAATATTTATAAACAGGAATCCTACAGACAAAGGAAAAAAATAGCCTTCACATGGCCATGCAGTTGAAGACTAATTCATAATGTGAACTCACAACTTGTGTTTGTTTGGTTCTAAGTTTTGATGTAAAAGCATTTCCANTATATAACAATAGTAGTAGGAAAATGTTTTCGCGCCCACAACATTTCAAGTCTGTGTATAGTACCATACCAGTTTTGGCCCAGAATTCAGAATTGGCCCTTGCTTTGAGATTTATAAAAGAGAATAAAAGCTCCAATCTGAAGTTACAAACCAAGGATAGAAATAAAAACTTGTATTTCAGAAAAAAAATGTTTTTAAAAACTTGATCTACATTTACCACCACACATAAAAGCATGTACAAAAAGAACAACAGCAGAACAATGAGTTTTGTGTGTACCATTATTCCTAACAAATCCATACATTCATGAGCACTATACCAATGAGTTCAGTTTATTTATTCAGAGACTGCTGTACTTGGAAGAAATTCCCTGAGGATATGTGCTACTCCTATCAAACCTTTTTAACCCAGCATTAATCCTCAGGACTTGTAGGCAAGCTTTGATCATTCATAGCTCCTGGAAGAATGGTGACAATCAAGTTTTGAATTTGCAGCAGCTTCTATCAGGAAATATACAAGATAAAAAAAGCAACAAAAACACATCACCTAAAGGATCTGGACAAAGAAAATGGGTAGAGGGTATAATGCTGCTAGCCTAGCAGCAGAACTGTATTTTTTAGTGAACAGTAAAACTAAAAGCAAGAAATGCTGTAAGTTGCTTTCTGTTCAGACTTATTGCTCAGGTCAGTAACTCTACCTTAAAAGCCTCTTATATTACCTTATAGAAAAATATAAGAAGTTTTCATTTAAGAAATAATTCTCTGTGCATCACATTTTATACAGACTTTTTAGAAGCATAAAAAGCTTGCATTTGGATATGAGATAAAACCTCTGAGTTTATTTTAGAACAGTTTGGCTTTGTTCTGTTCTTAGAAAGGGCACAGAACAATTTGGTTCTGGTCCAGAATTTTAAGTTCTGACATCCTGTGGCAACACAAATTACAATAATACTTGAATGGAAGTTACCAAAATCTGTTAGACAACATTCTTAACAAGGAAAGAAATTAAGAAACACCACACATCTATTTTCATAAGATTTGAGTTTAAGATGAGAGTTTGGTAAGCAGTTACTTTAAGACATTTTACAGTGTGAGTAAATGCTAGGGGAAATAGAAGACATTTTTGGCAAGAGAACAAACTTCTCTCTTCTTCTGATTTCTTTTTTTGTTAAAAATCCCATTTATATATGTAATTTTAGAAAAAAAAAATTACATTATTTCTGAACCTTTATTACAGTTAACACTCAAAAGCCTTCATCATCTCAATACAAGTCTGATACTGATTTTTATGCCATGCTAAAAAAACCAAATGAATTATTATTTGATGCCCGTTGTTCTTTTTATAAATTTAATTATGAATTACAAACAAGAATCTTATGCAGTTCACTTTACCTGTAAATGCCTTGGGCTTTACAATGACTGAATCAGGTCCACTGGAGAGTATCGGCCTTTTGATATTCACATCACTTGAACAAAAAAATGAACACAGCAGTATTTGTAAAAGTTACTGTGAAATTTGAAGGCAATCTTAATCTCACTTTTTTCTTCGTCCACCTCCAATAAGCACACAGTACTACAAATTTTTTACTCCAAGTTTACCCTACTTCCTATAACTGAATTAATTCCGCATTAACTTCAAGACCACCATCACTATTCTGAATCTGAATTCAAAATTTCATGGCACTGACACAAATCTTGTGCACACTTGTCATGACACAAACCTCAATAAAGCAATCAAGCTGTCAGAGGTCTGCAGGAAGCTTTTGGGGATTTGCCACAAAGATGTTCCCAGCTTGCAGAATGTATGGGGACAAACCACTGCAAGAGTACATGGCTGCAGCAGCAGCTCCCAGCTGATTAATACTAAGCTCCTGTTCTGTCTTTTGCTACTGTTTTGAAGAGACTCCTTGTCTATTTATTTTTTTTCTCCATTTAAGAACCAAATTATTTGAAATTTCTATGAGTCACTTTAGTCAAGGGTCTCAGAGCTGAATGAAACAAACAAACAAACAAACAATCAAAACAAAACCAAGAAAAACACCTTTCCCATTCCCATATGGAAACCAATAAATATCACCAATAAGCTATATTTTACAGGTGAACTGCCAGAGGCACAGAAGTCAAAAGACCTACTTATAAATTTGATAAGGAAGAGACAAAAAAAGTTCTACTGATGCTTATTTTTTATTTCTAGTCCTGGTTATGAACATGCACACATACTTTCCTAATTAAACTCTTTGGAGCTGCTACTCTAAAATCTTTCCTAATTTAGGCCTCAAGTGAACATACTGCCAAAATATTTTCCTTCAACATCTTTGTTGGACATCAAGGCAGTATCCTACAACTACAACTCTGACATTACACAGTAACTAACTTTATCTAAATTCAGCTGTGTAATTTCATACAGAAGCAGTTCCGTCAACACCTACCCAGGCACTAAGAGATGGTTTGGGGTTTTTTTAAATGCTGAATGCAGAAATAAAAAAGGACTGTGAAACAAATTCAGTTTGACATGCAGAGACATTTCCACTTGCATGGGTATTGATCAGCAATTTGTTCTACCAGGTGTTTTCTTTATGAAAACTATTTCTAAGATTTGAAAGTCATAGCGAGCAACAAAAAGCACATTGCATTACATTTCAGAGGATTTTTGATGATGACAAAAGCAATTGGTAATTTCTGTAAAAATAAGCCTAAAACCTTGACCCCTTTTAGGTTGTTTAGATTTGGCCAAAAATACTTCTCAAACCACTGTTATTGATATTGAAAGTGCAGGTATGGAAACAGAAAATAAGGAAGCAGTCCCCCAAACCACCACCAAATTTAGACAGCATGCTTTTCTGAAATTCAGTAGGGTTGACTTCAAAGCACAGAAAGAGAACTACATGCCAAGTTCCTTTAAGATTGCTAAGATTCTTCCACAGCTGAATGAAGGGGAACAGACTATTCAACAATTAACATCAAACACCTGGTCCGGCAGATACACTCCTCCTCTAAGGCAATATGTCATATTTAAGCAATAGGCTAAACTTTGTATTTTAAAAAACCCCAAATAAAACAACTTAACTGGGTATGTATAAATTCAACAACATACAAACCTTTGGAAAAAGAGGCTTTCCTCTTGTGTCAGAAGACCTTTCAGATATCCACCTTTGGCATGGCTGATTCGGCTGGCACATGACAGTTTTCGAGGCTTGTAACAGAACCATGGCTCACCTGTGTACAGATCTGTGAAGTTACAGACTGGGAGACCTCCAGGCAAGCAAACGTTGCACTCTGTAGTTTCTGAATACCTCCCAGACTTGAATGAGCTTTTGAAATAGACTCTGTCCGGCCTTTCCTCTCGTAAACGCAGGAGGACTTGGACTGCTTCACTCGGATGGACAAGCGACACAGAAACTTTGACCTCTCCTGGCCAAAGCAAGGTAAAGAAGATTTTGTAAAGGCCATTATGGCAATCTACAATCCTTCCAGCAGCTCCAGCTTTCAGCCCAGGAGAGTGAATTCGTGCCTGTAAGTAGTCTCCACCATACTGCTTGGGCTTTCCTTGGAAATCCCTCATACGAACGAGTACCTCTAACTGATCACCCACCTTGAAGAACCTGCTGGGTTTCACAATCACAAAGTCACTGTGTGTGGGATCCGTGCTTTGTGCAAAGGAGATTTTGCCATCAGGGGGCTTTGGCCACTGTATTGCAGCAAGCAACAATTCCTGCTCCACTTGTTCCCTTTTGGACAAGGTCTGCTGTGTGTACCCACAGTAAGGCTTCCTGGTAGTTTTGGTTGTCTGTGACAGAGAATGCTGGACATTGTTTTCTGTTATCCAATTCGATCCCAAAACTGTGTCATCATCCAGGTGCTGGGGAGAAAAAGATTACCTGAAGCTGTGCTATGAAATGAAACACTGTGAATAATGGATGCTTTGTCAGAAAATGACTCCAAGAGCTGGGCTTTGCTTTACAGAGCTTTGAAGCTGACCAAATAAAGCAACTTCACTAGAAGACTAAAATGTATTACTTTGACCACAGGATTTCTAAGGAAACAGGTGGGCAACCTGTGGTTACCCTGCTTTGGCAAACAATAGCTCCCATCCAATGTATGGCAGTATTTCAGCTACCAGTCTATTCTCTGAATATCAGCAATGTGAAAAAAAATGACAAAAGGTTGGATGATCAAGTTATAACTCCTGTTTTATTTTCTTCTTAAGTAACATTTTAGTCTTGGAGCACCATGAGGTCTAATAGCTGCCCAACATAATGCAAGGAAATAGGGTTTCTTTGAGATGTTACACTGCAAGTTAAGCTGATGCACCCCCTGCTCATGCTTTCCAGAGAAGCCTGCTGCATGTAGCAGCTGCAGTCATTTATCTGGTCGCACTCACATCGCTTCTTGGCTAATTATCTAAAATGCATGTTTCCCTGTAATGTGCATATTGAAAGAAATGAAAGAACAAAAGCCCAGATCCTTCTCAGTCAATGAATTCATGAGCCAGTTGGCAAGTAAAATAGTGTAGGACAAGCTAGGACTAAACAGGCAAAAAACCTGTCTTGTTTATTCATAAGATTTTTAAATCTATATACAGCTGCTTCTAGCACCAAATGAAACAGCAAGGAAAGCATACCCCAAATCCCCACAAGAGTTTAAAAATTAAAAGAGTTAAACAAAAACTAGACTAAGAAAGGGGGCTTCTTCTGCAATTTGACATCACTGTCCAAAACTGTATTGTCATGCAGATGACTGCAGATACCATCTTCTTTTTGACATGACATAATTTTGCAGGTTTGCATTAGGAAAATTTTAAAAATAGCACAGTCTAAGAATCCAGAGGTACCCATGAGACTTCTAATTAGCAAATCCAAACATACCCTTCAAATACACACAAAATCAGCAGTTAATGAGCAATTAATTACCAGGTGTCTATACAGTAGAACTTATCCATACTTCTATTTCATGAAGAAGGAAAATCGTTTTTAAGCAAAGATTAAACTTATACAGTGTACCATTCACATAGTATCACATGATATGCTAGTTTAGATTAGAAAGATGACTAAGAAAATTCAAACTACATTATTTGGAAGCTTTTAAAATATCATTGTACTTATCAATACCCCAGTGTTTCTCATTTACTTCATCCATAACTAACTGCTCAGTAATGTACTAAAAGTCACAGCACTCATATTAAAGCCTTATTCACTATTACAAACCTTTCTTAGTCCATGGAAATATCACCAGTGTATTAAAATCATTTGAACCACACCAAGATTCAACATACTTTTTAGAAGAAAGGTAAAGCTAACAAGCAATAGAAACACATAGGCTTTTGAAGTCTGTGACATAAGTTGGTTTTGATCAGCTTAAGAGTAAGAGGATGAGCACATGAGGATGTAAGATGGATACACAAAATCTTCTTTGTTTGATATCCAAGCTAACTATAAAACCTGAAACCCTAAATTGCTACATTGTAGCTCTAAAACGTAAATTGACACATACCCATCTACACACCAGATATTAATATCACAATAGAAGCTCTTCCTTCTGTTTTATATTCCCACCCAGGAATTAATAAATTTTCCTTGAAGGCCATCCAAGGTAATTTCTGGTTATTTTTGTTTTCCATCACAGCAAGCAAAGCTACAGATGTGTGTTGCACATTACTTTTATTAGTCCAGTAAATTTCAGCCAAAGCTGAGGGTGAATCTCAGGCAGAGTTCTAACTTTAAATCTTGCCTACATGCATTCCTGAATTAAGCCAAGTTTCTATTTTTTGATACCTTCACAACTTCTTCCCTTCACTTGTTCATGCAAATATATATATATAACACAGAAAATACTGCATGGAAATATTTTTAAAAGTTAGCTGTATATTTTGATGTATCCAAGAAGCTGGTAACAATGACTCAGCAAAAACATTTAAGCATTTTCCTAAAGAAGGCTGGAGAGGAAGAATATGTATGTATGATTAATTGTTGTTTTCAGTGTAAGTTTCCAAGAGAAAGTTTCTGCTTTTCAGTTGGTTCTTCAGTGGTTGGTACTTTGGGCTGTGGGACATGAGAAAAACAAATCCTTTCAAAGTCAAAAGAGATGGCTATCTAAGACATCTTTAAAACTGACGTATCCCTATTTTTAATCTTCTATAAATTTCCTCAGGGTTTTTAACCCAGTCTTTCTGTCAGAGATGTAGAAGATGCCATTTCTGACCCAGCTAGGCTTTCTGAAGTCTTTCCAGCGGCATGCCTGTATCTTTCAGTGGGAAAGGGTGCAGAGAACACGAAGCCAACTAACTCATTCAGAAAGCAGAACATGGTTTGATGGCTCCAAATCAGTCCACCTACACAGATTTTTAGCAGAGCACAAGGCCAAAGCTCTTCACTTGTATGCAGCTGAGAACAAGGACAAGCACTGTCACTTCAACATCTCCAGGTTATGGCCCACTAAGCAGAATAGATCATATCACAAATATTTCCTCAGTCTATCTTCAAAGGGTCTGAAGGGGAAGCTCCATGAAGGTAAAAAACAGAGCTTCTTCAACACCCGGAAGGACCATTCTTTCTCCAACATCCTTGTTCATCTTTACAGCCCTTTCTCAAGCCCAACCAAGACCATGTATTGTTGCAGAATTATAAGCTTATGTGTGAAAAGAAGCTATATCATGTATTCTACTCACAGGAGAAAATCTTGCAGAGATTCCCTTTGCCAGTAAAGGGAGAAAAAGCTTCAGAGGCAATTAAGATACCAAAGATCCTTGACTGGAATAGAGAAGCTTTCCAAACTATCTTCCTTTCTTAAGTGTTTCCTAGACTCAGCTCCAAACAAATACTTGAGTTCTCCTGCCCCTATGGATACACAAGGCCTGCCCTAAGGTAAATAATTAGCTGAGTTTGTCCCCACTCCATTTTCTACTCCCTCTTGGCATTTCCAAATCTCTCTGGCTCCTCTATGTTGTCATACTAAGACTCTGCAGAACTGGGGACTTTCTACTGTAGTTAGTAGTCAAAGCTAAATAAAACTCCTTTATGAAAAACAGATAAAGAGGATTTCTCAAGAGTGCACTTCCTTTATGACACAGATTCTTTCAGTGTTCACTACAGGGTCCATGCTGGATAACACCTGCTTTGCTTATTTCCATGTATACTCCAAGATGTCAGGTATTTTAAGTGCAATTCCCAAGGGGCTTTGTTTGTTTGTTGGGTTTGAGGGCTTTTTGTTTGTGTCGTAGGAGTTTCTTTGACTTTTTTGCTTTTTTGGGTTTTTTTCTATCATTACTTTTTTTTTAATTTACTGCATTTTGAAGCTAACCAGAACCCAAGTGTGACCACAAAGTAATTTAATGGATACCTGCCAAGTAACACAGGCAGGACAGAAGAGATTACATGTCAGTTAAGCACAAATAAATCCACTAGCAGTTCCTGCATTAGAGATTTCATAAAAAGGAAAAAAGGAAGCTGTATTTTTATGAGACACTAACGGAAATTTCAGCTCATCTCCTCAGCTTTTGGCATTCTCACCGCCAACTAAGCAAAAATTAGATACAACATATAGATCAACCCAGGTAATAATGCTCTCAAAGATATTCCAGAAGGGTCACAGAGTACTCAGGTAGATCTGCAATGAACACCTGTCCAAAGTTAATCACAACAATGTAGGTGGCTGTTGAAAACCTTGCTGCTGAAAAGATGGAACTCCATCTCAAAGCCTAGAATCTTCCACCAGCTGTTAACTCCTGCCTTGGCCTGGTACATCCCAAGCAGCTGGTGCAAACCTGCCTAAGTCACTGTCACTAGAGCAGGAAACAACACAGGAGATTCCCAGGCAACAGGCATGGTGGGGAAACAAAAGTTCCAGAAGACAACATCTGAAATTGAACAAACCCTAATTCCTGAAAGGTTAGTCATCTCATTTTCAGTAAGTTTACACTCCAGGTACTTTATTTGTTGTCTATAACAGATGTGAAATCAGCTCTCTATCATTACCATCTCACAGCACTGAGTGGCTACTAAACTATTCTAAGTGTCAAAGCCAATCCTCAAAGGCCATCACCTGACAGTCAAATGCTCCAGAAATAATTGGAATAAGATGAAGTTATCTTTTGTAGGCACCTGCAATTTAGCAGCAAGAATTAAAAGCTTTGTTACACAGTTCTTTTGTTCAGTTTCAGCTGTCTGATTTCATACATTGTACTGGCAAGAAACTTCCCTTCTCCCCATACACTCTCTCTTCTAGGTGCTTTTAAATAAAATAGTGCTCACAACAAATCCTGAAGTGGTTCTGTCACTCTAAAGACCACTGGTACAAATACACAAAATCTCCTGTATCCTGAAGGCATGATGTTTGGGCAACATCCTGATACCTCACAAAAAATTGCTGTACATTTTATCTGTCTGGCTATATTCACAGAAAAAAATTATAATAAAATAAAACCACATTTTTTCTGGTACTATATGATCAACTATGTGACCTCAAGGGAGTAGTTATTCCATACTAAAAAGCGAAGTAAATAATAAGCTGGCTACCAAATGTTTTGTGGACAGATTGTTTGTTTTTTCAGGTTTTTTTAAACACCAGATAAGAAAAGTAAAATTCTGACATGGGTAGGACTACTGGGATGGTATCATTAGTAGTTTAAGAAATTAAGAGGAAACATTCCAACATGAAAAAGTATAAAATCCTAAAGCAAAAAAGAAGGGAGACTAGCTGACAAATGCCTTAGACCTTGAGCTTTAGCCAGCTAGGCTGGATGATCTTGGTAGGAGAAGTATGTCTGATGCATTTACAAACACGTTCTCAAGAGGAACCAACAATAAGCTCTCCTTCCAGAGCCTGAACAGATTTGGTTACAGATATTCTGTGAAAGCTTTGTAAGATTTTTTTTTTTCTGGCTTTGATCTCTGACTGAAAAGAAGCAGCATAAACACCTGGAAAACTGAGCCAAGACAGAGACAAGAGCAGGTCCATTCAGAAAAGTCATGACAACAGAAGGCGTTAGAGTTGCATGTTATACTGTAAAGATTTACCAGCAATACAATACTTAACTGAGTTTAGAATAGCAGACGTGTAACGGGCAACAAAGCCACAAAGACACTTATCATGGACAGTGGCAAGAAGAAACACAGAGTGAAGAGCCAACCTGCATTTTCCACTTTGATCCCAAAGCACTGCCAGAGCCCTTTTCTCTAAGAAACATAATTTTAAAATAGAAAGAAAACAGTTTAAGATTCTAAATATCAACACTCCTCAGACAACATTCTAGGTCAAAAACAAAAAAAAAGACCAAAAAACCAACAAACCTCACAGAAAGAGAAAACAAAAGCTACCTCCTCCTATGTAAAACAAAATGGATCATACTAACTTGAAGCAGAAGTCCAACCAACACAGTATTTTGATTGTCAATAATTTCCAACAGCAGGTATGTAGGAAAAGAAAACAGACCAAACACGTGCTATTTCCTCCTGTAGACTTAACACAGTTTCTAGCACTTTATGGTTTAGACTTCCTAACGCTAGGGTAGACATCTTTAAGATCTAGTATCCTCTAATGGATTATTCTTCTGTGCATTCATCAAGACTTTTTGAACACATGCTTTTAGTGACTACATAGTCTTACAAGTCTTGCAAGGGCTTCTGCAGCTTTACTGCAATCCATAAAAAACGTCCCTGCTTCCCTTAAAATCAGCATCTGCAGTTTTTACTTATTGTGTCCACTAGTACTGGAATATGTAACGAACGCTCATTCTTCAGTTATTGATCCTGAGGTGCTTGTCATTTTAGACTTCTCAAACATCTTCCTTACCCTTATGTGATCCTCTTCCAATTTAACTGTATTTTGTGTAGGGTGAGGGGGTTTTACAGCCCCTCTTTTGGATCATTTCTTCTGGGCATCACTAGCCAGGAGGAAGGAAGATTTTGCAAGCAGCATATACACAGCTTAAAAGCATAAAGCAATTACTGGCTGTCTGACATGCACAAAGGACAGCTATAATTTAATGAGGTGTTAGGCTAAGCATTACAATGCTCATCCACCAAATGCAGCACTGGAATGCCCGGCCAGGCAGGCAGCCAATGGGCAGGGTCAGCCTCCAGGGCTTTCTCAGACAGATCCTCATCCACCTTGACTTTAATCTGGGGTTACTGACTAAGCAGTTTGAAAGTACCTCTGCACTGAAGTGATAAGTAAAATGAAGAAATAGGCAAGACAGACACAGCAGAGGGAAAAAGGGAAAGGCAAATAAAAATTGCATCGGTACAGGCCAGAAATGAACAAGCCAGATAACAACTCTGCAGAAAAAGACCCAGGGATTCCAGGAGACAGCAAACTCACCATTTATCAGCAGCACAGCATTGTGGCAAGGAATTAACAATACCTTAACCAGCTGATTGAGCAAAGTTATAGTTCTGCTCAACCTGACCATAGTGAACACAGAACATACCTAGAACACTGTGTCTGGTTTTTTGACAACCCATGCCAGAGTAAAGCTGGCGAGACCACCTAAGAACTCCGGAGATGATTAGGGAACTGCAACAATACCAAGGAAACCAAATAATCTATTTTTAAACCTGTTGAAGACCAAAAGGGGATCTAAGTGCAGTCTTTCACTACCTCCAGGGGAGTTACAGAGGAACTGAGGTTAAAGTACACTCTAACAGGACAAGAGACAACTTCCTGTTGCACATAAGGCAAACATTCTTCCCTCTAAGAGGGGATGCAGCATTGCAACAGGCTGCCTAGGTAGGCTGTGAAATCTAAGTGTCCTTGAATACCATCAAAAGTCAGAATACCTGCTACAATCCAAGCTAACTGATGCCAGCCCTCTGAGGAGGGTGTTGGATTAAATAACTCCAGACATGCCTTCCACTATGAATTTTCTGTGATTGCAATTTACAGCCAAATGCTGTCAGTCAGACATAATTCTAACCTTACACTCAAAAGTCAATGATGTTGCTCAAGCCATCTTGGAGAAGAAACAGGCTCCACTTACCTCTAACTGAAAAAAATTATGGACCAGCACCACAACAGCCAGCACTGCCATAAGCAGGCAGAAGAGCTGCAGTCTGAACGAGTCACGCCACATGGTCCAGCCGTGTCTTTCCCTCCCATGTTAGACATTGCCATGACTTCCATTCACCACAAACATGAATGTCATTTCGTCTCAGCAGAGCACAAGAGAATTCAGTTGACTTCCACTTCATTCCTGCAAGTGCATTTACAAAAACTGTATTAAGTCCCAAAATGTTTCTAGAACTGAAGTCAAGTTTTACGCTGAAAGCTTAGAAATGGTAGGACTTTGCAGGGCAATAACCAATACAACAGAATTATCAACACAGATTCTTTTTGTGGAACTAATCCAAACAGCAGTATCTATCATGTTGCATAATTCTCTTGGACATGCCAAAGCAAACCCTTATCATAAAGCTGGTCTCACCTGTAGCTCATTCAAAAAAAAAGGCAAAAGAAGAGTGCAAGACATCATTCTGGCAATCAAACAACCCAAAACAAATAACCCTATCTATCTGTTAGGTCTGACCACCACCATCCACACATCACCAGACCAAAACAGAAGCTTGTGGATTTAGACATCTCCCATTTACCTGTTTACACATTCCGATAAGTTGTTATGAAACACTGAGGTCTGAAACAAATTTGGACAAGTAAGGTGAAAGATACTTCCTCCAGTTTTCTGCTTGGGAAGAGGGGAAAAATAAATCAACTGTAGCATTAAAGAGGAGATACCTAAGAGAGTTGGAAACACTAAAATTTAACTTCACCTATCACTTCCAACATTACATTACATATTCCCTGTTTTGCTTTCATATCATTCCTTTTATCTCACGTACTCATATGCAGTTCTAAAAAGAAAAAAAAAAGAAATAAACTTCTGGAAAGAATACAATGTGTTGGGATTCAGTGTTTCTGTTTTTTTAAAATCTAACAAGAGTACTGTCTTTCATAAACTTTATCTTTCATACAATATTGTTCCTTTAAGGTTGCTTGGTAGCTGATCTGCTATAAAATCACAGACTTAATAGCCACTGATAAAGTTCTCACAGCTTAATGCTTGCTCAGAATGACTCTTAAACCTTCCATTCTTTCTGAGAAGGACAATTTTGATGCAATCATTTTGCAAGCAAAAAGGGTACTGTTCCTGCAGAAGCTCTAAACTTGGAAACAGAAAACAGATGGCAAGGAAAGACAGTCAAAAGACACCAATCTCTCCAAAGCCAATATTCTCAAAGCAGCATTACTCATACAACCATGCACCAAGTGCAACAACATAATAAAATGATTATATAAACTTTGTGTAACTTTCTATAAATAGTAAAACTGAGAATTTATACTATTAAGATAGTATAAATACATAGTCATTACTGGTATAACCAGGACAGCCTCAAAATAGACCACACATCAAATTGCTTTACAAGGATTATAGGGATTATAACTTCAAATGCTTTGCTGAGAATTACAGGGATTGTATTTCTGACCAATGAACAAGCATTGAAAGAGCAAGACAGCCATTAAAGTGAAAGTATCAAAATGCCACAAAAATGCAGCTTTGTTGGATCAGTTCTGCACTAATATGAAATTTCGGTAAAACAGCAGCTTGGGTTGTAAATTGATAATAAACATACCTAAATACATGAAGATGTGAATTTAAGGACATATATGCCCATTTGAGGAAGAGAAACAAATACCTTAGACAAAACCAGAATTTTCAATTATGTTGCTGAGAATTCTTTCCACATCACCGAAAAGCACTAGACACTGAAAATTAACAAAATGTAATTTCAGACACCTAAAAAGGCCATAAACACTATTCCATGTATTTTTATTCAAAATTTTCTGTATTCTGTAAATGTCATATGTCTCAAAACATTTAAATGTACAGGTATAGAGCTTTCTTTATGCTAAAGGCTAAATATATTATGCCAGTTTGATCACCCCTGAACAATCAATCTCATTCATTTTTTGTATAAGGGAAACCTGTAAGTACACCAAAAAGCCTTAGGTTCTTACCCTACTCCTGAAATGTTTGCTGAAGCCATCAACACGAAAGGCCAGATAACCTGGGAAACAACACATTAAAAAATAAATAATCTACAGAAACACACACAAATATTTTTAAAATAAAATTCATACATTGGTGGTTTGCTTACAGTGGCACAAAATAAAATGGCAGTTATGACTTTTTACCTGTAAAATTACTTTTGTTTCTACAATATCACAGGGATGTTGTTGAAGTATTTTAGCCTTTAAAACTTCGATGCTATATGCCTTTGAATTTTCTGCCATTTATTGCTAAGTATTACTTCTCTCAGCTTTGTTCCATGTTATCACAAAGCCCATTTTACCCAAGATTAAAATCAAAAACCGATTTAATGAACACGTCATTAAATTATGCCTCATGCTCCATTACGGGATTGTTGCTTTGGGTTTTTTTTACAAGTTGTCAATTACTGTCAGCTTTCTAAGCCAGCAGCGTTACAAAAGGAGTGTAAGGTGAGTCCAACCGCTCCCAATTTTGTCACGCAAATGGCAAAGGCAGAGGAGCCGCTACCTCTGGCGATGCCCAAACCATGTCACAGGGGCACAGGGGTTCGCTGGCAGCCCGCTGACATTCCGGGGCCAGCGCCGCAGCCCCCGCGGCGCTCCCGGCCGCGAAACACGGGACCGGACACGCACCCACGAGCCACGGACGGGGACAGCGAGCAGGAAGCGCAGCTGCCGGCAGTGCCAACCGCACAGCTCTGTCTTATTGCCACAAAGGTACTTTTTAGGGTGCTGCGGGATGGGCATCCCCGGGGAGAGGCAGAAGGCAGCCCTAGCATCCCCGGGGAGCAGCACAAGGCAGCCTCAGCATCCCCGGGAAGCAGCGCAAGGCAGCCCCAGCATTCCCGGGAAGCAGCGCAAGGCAGCCCCAGCATCCCCGGGGAGCAGCGCAAGGCAGCCCCAGCATCCCCGGGGAGCAGCACAAGGCAGCCTCAGCATCCCCGGGAAGCAGCGCAAGGCAGCCCCAGCACCAGCAGGAAGCACCTCCAGCCGCCGCCTCGTTGAAACCCGAGCGGCGCGGGCNGCAGCCCCCAGCGCTCCCCCGGGCCAGGCGGCGGCCTCGCCCCCGGCCCGGAGGCGCCCGCTGTAAATGCCCGGCTCCCGCCGCCCCTCCCTCCTGCCCGCCCCTCACACAGCGGCGGCGGCCGCCGCGCCTCCTCCCGCCCCGCCCCAGCCCCGCTAGCGGTTGTGTCCCCGCGGCCGCTG
>VZTR01010079.1:215421-272037 GCA_013400775.1 Chaetops frenatus | reverse complement strand
TTGCTCAATGCCCCATCTAACCTGGCCTTGAACACTTCCAGGGATAGGGTATCCATTTCCCTGGGCAACCGGTTCCAGTGCCTCACTACCCTCACAGTAAATACCTTCACAGAAGGTCAAGAAGAGTCCCACTTTAAAAAAAATCTTTTCTTTGGTGTAATAAAGTAGAAACACATACTAAAGAGATAAAAATGTCCAGTAACCTCCATGTGTTACAAGTTGAGTTAAGCAAAACAAAGTTAGCTTTGTTGTTTCAGTTTTTATTATTGTTATAATTTTTTTTACCTTTCAGATAACTGTGTTGCAGTAAAACGTGACTTTCATGTATGTCTGAGCTCCTCAACTTGTTTTGTTAAAGCCTGAAAGATGTTTAATTAGACTTTATTTTCTTAAGCACAGAGCAAGTGTCTGTTGCAGGAGAGGCAACACCACACATTGCAGTTGTGTTTCTCTTGATAAGCCCTTCATCTTAACTCTCACTCTAGAAAACTCTGTGCAGAATACTGCCACATCTTTTAATTTAGACACAGCAGGTTAATTAAGAACACGAAAAGAGGGCCAGCAGTTGAAACAAAAGACTGCAAATCACAAAGACCAATTTCAGAGTCACTGATGAACTCATTTCGAGTACCCTGCTACACTCTTACTGTCCTAGGCACTGGAACAGTGGCCATCAGATGTCTCAGCTGTACCAAGTAAAGAATGCTGATATTTACCTTGTCATCACTTGCTTTCTATTCCTGAGCTTCCCATGTCCAGAAGAGCCCTCCAGTTGTAAGAATACAACCATAGCCATAAGAGTCAATATAAGGTACACCTTAAAATTTTCAATAAATGTACAAATCATTTATTTAAAATTCAAAACTCAGAGATACAAACAAAATACTTAAGAAACAATAAATCCAAAATGTAAACACTTATAGAAAATATATTAACTATACCAATTTAACCACCCACCATTCTTCACAGAAAACAGCAAGAAATAGAAAGACAAATTAATACCCAATTGTTCTTTTTTCTCAAATTCTAGTTTAGAGGTAGAATACTCCCATGAAAGTCTGAAAAAAAATTTAATTCAGTAGAATTATGCTACAAATGAATTTGGCCCATATACTTATAAATGTAATGAAGCCAGAAAAAAAGATCCTTACTGAGAGCTCTTGTACAATAAAATTTGGCATGGCACTTTGCAAGAGATAAAGCACCTTTCCTGATAAATACTGGCTTATATTTTTGCAAGAAAGGGATCCTGTGCTTTTTCTATTACTGACAACAAAAACATTTAAAAATAGACAGAGTCCCAAATTTTTGGTAGGCATAGAGAAAGCATTTCTCAGTAACTTGTTCTAGAAAGCCAATCTGGGGTTAAAAAAAAATATAACTATTAAAAGAAGACATTTTTAAAGACTTTATGAATACTTGATGCATACTTATTTGGGTGGCACAGTCCTCAAGGGGGAAGGGGGAGAAGTTAATACAACAGGAGAGGAAAAAAAAAGTGTCTTTTCCACTAGCAGGGGAACTGACCAGTTTTTACATTTTATTGTCATTCAGTCAGTCTCCACTAACTGCTACAATTCTATCCTCTCAGGAAAAAGTGTATCTTTGTGAGACACACTAGAACATCAAGTTCAGTAAAAATTACCCAGGTAATATCAAAGGAACATATATTCCATTTTTGTTCATCAGATAACCTCCTACAAGTAGAAATAAAAATTGGAATTCTTCAGATGATATATACAAATTCATTAAAATACAAGAACAATTTGCAAGCTCAAATACAAACATTATTCAGAAAGAAACCAACTTTTTTTATAGAGACTGGCTGCTAAGTGCATTATTTAAACTGCTGCATGCAAATAGTAGAACCTATGGTTGTTTAAGAAACTTAACTATCAACAACTTAGGCTTCTGCAATTTAGTTTAGCAAGGACTTTCCAAAGTATTTGCTGTAGGACATTTCTGGTTCAGAAGCAGCAAAATAAAATTT
The DNA here is from genome assembly GCA_013400775.1 of Chaetops frenatus. NCBI lineage: Eukaryota > Metazoa > Chordata > Aves > Passeriformes > Picathartidae > Chaetops > Chaetops frenatus. The sequence continues at coordinate 270,047 of VZTR01010079.1, read as the reverse complement.
GCAGTCTTAATGCCTCCTTGCATTATGGTATATTGAACCACTTGTCCCAGCCTTCAGAAAAAGAGGCAAAAGAGTCATTTCTGCCACAGACCAGCTGAAAATAGGCTTGCATGTGCCATCTATCTCATTTGGGGCAAAACTACTTGTGTGGTGCAGTTTAAATAGTCTGAGTTATATTTATCTGGTTTTTCTGAGGCAAATTAAAGAAGCATTTGAACTGTACTCACAACAGAGCTGGCAATATTACCTGCCAAATAACCAAGTTATCTCTCCCACTAACACTGGAGGATCAGCCCAGGACAAAACACAAGAGGGAAGCTTTTCTTCTACAAAGTACATTCTTCTGCTGAACATGAAGCCTTGCAAAACGAAAGAATACAATATTAAGAAAGGAAAGTTTCAGTCAGATTTTAGGCCTTCCAATTCCTTTATGAAATTTCATCTCCAAAGGAAAACCATGCATTCCTATCCAGGTAAAAGAATATTACATACCTAGATTAAGGAAACTTACTTAAACAAAGATGAGTAAATGCTAAGCCATATTTTAAACTATGATACTTCCACAACATGATTCTTTGAGAGCTCAAACAGGGCTGAAAGAAGACAATTTTAAGTTTACATTCAGGTTTATTCCTTATTTTTCCACTGTATCCCTCATGTCTTTCCCTGTATGTATTTTAATGGTCAGGATGAAAATATTTTCTGTATATACAAACTAATTACATTTAACCCCATAAAAACTAATCCAAGACCTCACCATTCTTTGATTTCTCTATCTTTAGGCAACTCATCTTCTACACATGCAAGATACTTTCCAGAACATTAGAAAAAAAATTCTAGTATTTTACAGTTTTCCCAAAAAAGTAACATAAAGCTGATTATTAGTCGGTACATGCTTCACTGTACCTGCATAAAACCACTTTTGGATATACAGTTTACACATCAATAAGGACAACAGCTGACCTTGGCATTAGTTAAAATAAGTTGCCTTGTCTTTGTGCTTTCAAGTCCTAATAACAAAGGAAATGTCAAGAAACATCTAGGGCTTCCATGAAAAATTTACTTGCAGCAAGTTTTCCCCCTCTGACAACTCCAAAATTAAAGTTGCTCCACCTCTAACTGTGCAGCAAATATGACAATACAAACCAGCAAGATATGCATGCTCCCTCAGTGTCTTCAGTGAGACATTGGTATTCAGCCATTGGTCTTGTTTCTCCCAGGTCTGGCAATAAAGCACTGTGCCATGAAAGAGAACTTGCTGTGTTATTACACCTGACCACTGCCTCTGGAGTGCAAGATCCAACAACTGCTTCACAGACTGAAATAACTCCTCTCTCACAAGCCAAAGAAAGTCTCTTTGAAATCTGGGGGTTTTTATGTAATATACTGACATTCAAAGAGCTAAGTCAAATGAACTGCAGATTCCTAAGCACAGCAGAAAGCCAAGTTCAACACCTTCACAGGACAAGGGTATCATGTGGACTACACACTGCTTTGCCCAGGTAATCAGGTGTTGAGATACATGAATGCACCTGTACCATCTTCAACACCACAACTGTGCTCTAAGATCTAATTATGAATATGGTCATGCTACAAACCTGCTGTACCTACATTCAGTTAGAAAGACAGCACATTAAGATACTACCACCTCAGTTCTTCTGGGTTTTCTTTAATGCTCCCATGAATGCAAGGCACAGTCAAAGGTCAGCCTGACTGCAGACACAGCTCTTTGGAGAAGTTGGTGCCCTAGAAGTTATTTGGGGTGGGAGAAAAAGAGATGATGGCTACACTGTACACAGAGGCAAGCTTTATTCTTCCAAGGTGAACTTCACCACTGTGAACATAGCTGGTACAAGTCCAACACACCATTTTTGGTTTAAATAAAGGATATTTTGAGGCCTCAAGCAGATACTGGCCTCATACCAAAATCCTGAGTAGTGGTAAATTTCAGCTTGGAACCTAAAGCAGACATGCCACCAAAGCTTTCACAAAAACTAAACTATTTTACATGGTAATGTGGCCGTAAGAATCACTTTAAAAGAGCACTAGTTGGTTTCAGTGACACCATAGCACCAGAAGTCAACCTGTGGATCCAGAGAATTACAGTTAGTATGTGTCTTTGTAACTGAGAAGTAAACATTAGCAAACTACTGCAACACTGGCCTTCCAGTTGCAAAATGCACCATCAGCAAATGCAACTGACTACTGTGGAAGTATACTAGGATACCTGATCCTCTTCCATTAAAAAAACCAACATAGCGATGGTTAGGCAAGATACAAACCCTGCTGCTTTCCCAGTGTTTGAGTGGAAAGCATAAACCAGGTATCTCAGCATATTTGCTAACAGGGAAGAAACACACCTTTTTATCCACATCTAATTAAAATGTCAAATAGTGGACATACAGGGGAAAGCAAAACAACCAAAAACGTTACAGAGATATCAGGAAATAGTTTTAAGTCATGGCATTTGCTTTTAGTATTTATACCTGTAGATAGAAGTAGTTGTGATTCATCAAACTCACTAATGTCTTGAAAGCCATGCAAATCCAAATCTCACAAGGACATTAACAACCCTGTGGAACAGAACATAGACCACCAAGTCTGCTGCTGTAACCCAGCAGGGGAGTCTTGGAAATGATGTTCCCAAATCACATGCCCCTCTAAAATTCTTATTTACTCCTGGCTGCTACTGGTACCATTTCGAGTCTTACCTGAGAAGGCAGGGAAATTCAACCCCAGGGCAAACAAAGGTCAAGGCTTGTTTGAAGCTCCCTGAGGTCTCTCTCCTGCAAGTCCTTGTTTCAGTGTGTATGTAAATGACTTAATTCCTCGCCAGCAGCTTCAAGTTATTTACAAAAAAGTCACTGACTCCGACACTGGTTTTCTGGAATGCATCTTTGATACACTGACCAAGCTACTATTGTTCAAGTCAAAAGAAGTCTGAAATGCAATTTTTCATCTTTCTCAGCAGGCTGTATTCTGCCTGTGACAAGATATACTGCCTGTATTGACTATTGACTCCATTTCTTCCCACATTGTTTCCTTCTCTTGGCAAAATAAGAACTTAATCCTTCTTTGTAGGAAAAAACCAACCAAATAAACCAATACTAACACATTCACCAAACTGAATTGACAGCAAACATTACGACCACCACCACCCACCCCCCCAATCTTCAGAATTAATTTAATGGAGGCCAGTTATTACCATACCAGTTTTAAGTTTGAAAATAAAGTGCATAATGATTGTCACTGAGAACTTTGCTGTTTTCAGGTTAGCATAGTTAGTGTCAATCCTCAGCAACATCAACAGAATAGTAATTAAAACATAAATTGATAACATGAGTCAAAATCTGAAACAGCACACATGAAAAATAAGTTTTGTATAAACAGGGGAAAGAAAGAAAGTAAAGTAAAATGGAATCCCTAGTCCTTTGTGGAAATGAACCTACTATACAGCTATCCCAACATGCAGCATCTGAAATGAAGAATCATGGTCTGTTTGCTTCCCTTCTACTATTCCTGAATTCAGTTTGTAGCTTTGTGGTGGTGTCTGACAGATGTCACCTCGGACTGGGGAAGATGTATCTTGAGGGAGCTCTACAGAGACAGTGTCAGAGGAAGAATCTTGGCCTTCTGCTGACACTGCGATTTGTAGACAGCTACCCTCCATTTCTTCATTGCAATCTGTGTCTTCATCAGCCTCTTCTAGCTGCTGAACAGATTTCAAATACTGTTGTATCAGTCCATTGTCCTGCTCATAACTAGAGCTCTCTTTACTTTGCCCACACTCCCCAGAGCCATCCTCTACATCTGAAGAACATGCTAAAACACATTCTTTGATGGTTTGCATTGAAAAGGAGCTCTCTGTTCCTTCTGCTAAGCTCTTTTCAGAGCTACACAGGTCACTGGCATGAGTCTGATCAGCCGCAGAAGAATGAAAGCCAGAATCCGGGAGCTGCAACAAGGACTTATCCTGAAGATCATCCTCACTAGCTGGAACTAACAAAGCAGAACTAACAGCTGGGGCCGTTTCTTGCTCCGCTGTGGATGACTGAATAGGTGGTTTGGATGAACATAACGCACTGGCTGAAGGCATCCCAGCACCACCTAAATTTTGCATCACTGAAAGCTGCCATTGTTGAAGGGATTTAACCTGGAAAGTATAGAGAAAGTTCATTATGAAATGCAACTAAAAGTATTTGCTATATCTTTAGGGAAATTTAGTTCTTCTCACTGTGGAATCGTGGCTTTTAAACCTACACGCCAAACACTGGCAGAGGACACAAGCTCCCAATTCAAGTACCTCAAGAAAAAGAAATCTGTTCTTAAAACCAGAAAGGATCCATCCATTTTTAAGAAAACGGCCTTATTTTTGGAAGAATAGCTTATTAAAAGATGTACTAATAACTTCCTGCTTCATAAACAAGTTGTTTACAAGCAACACAGCTTGACATTTCATCTGCCATGAGCATCTACCAGTCACATCATTTTTCACAGTTCTACTTACATTTATTCAGCTTTTCTTGCATTTTGTCTTCTCATACCAGGCCACACGTTAGTCTTTAGTAATAAAACCAGTGTTCTTGCACTAATGCTTCTTAAGGTTATTTTCCCCCACAGTATCAGTATAGCAAACAACACAACAATTAGATTCTATTAAACCACTCAAGTCATCATTGGAAAAACTCAACCATATTGATTATCTCTTCAGGATCTACAGTATGAAATAACACAAATTCACATATAAGCAGATTCAAGTTTCAAATTCACAAACAAGCAGAAAAACAAGAGGACTAAAACTACTTACCTGGTTCCAAAGAAATTTGACAGCTTCCTCCTGTACAAGCCTCTGCATTTTATCTTCCTCTCTTTCTTTTCTTAGTCTGCAAAAACACACATCCAAAATTTATGCAGCTTAAATAAGCAACAACTGGGTAACAAGAGCAACAAGAACACATAAAAATGCCTACTTATATAACAGCACTCTTGAAAGATACAACAGAGCCTAACATTAAGAAATTACTGCAGTCTGGCTTGCCATAAATACCCAGCTGCTGACTTCAAGTTTCTTTTTCAGTTACACTTAAATTCTGCTTCCTTTTACTGCAGTACATTTGTTGGCTTGGCAATAATGTGTCTTTTTGTAAACTGAGCCTGAGCTCTTATTTTTTCCTGTACAACTATCATGCCCCACACACAAAATAGTACTTGTTCATATTGTTTCAAATTATGCTGTCCCCACTGATATATGGATGGAGTATGATGTGTAAGCATAGGGAGTTTCTAGAGGTTCACTGAGCACTCAACTTGATTCACAGAACTTTTCTCACTTGTGATAGTGAAGAAAAAGAGCCTGTCAGACTGACAGTTCCAGGTTGATCCAGCAAGATATTAAGTAAATCCAGAATTTTAGTTCACAAGTTGAAGAACTTTGACCATGATCTTCTCCAAACATGGATTCACAGGGTCAAAAATGAGAACAGAACCAAACACAGTCATATTTTAAAACTGTTTTATACAAGGTAGAGGAAATTCTTCTTTTCACCAGCAACAGAAGAATGACTCTCAATACAGACACTTGATTTATAGACTCTGCAATTGCGAGGAAACAAGCAAAAAAAATCCCACTCAGCAATTTCTATTTTGAAATATGCAAGTCCTGCTAATAGTGGAACAGAAAAATGTGTTCTAGTCCAATCCACTTATAGAAGGCACTTAGAGTACAAACAGCTATGTGCAAAACTCTGCTTACCTTACAGGAAGTGATCCTGTAATGTAATCAGTTTTATGTTTCTGATGCTAGGTTCTACTTTGAGTAGTTAAATCAAAGGCCCATATATATCTGTTCAGAAATACTCTGGAATGATGGTTATATCCATACACACTTGAAAATACACAGCATGACCTCAACTTACTTTTCTATTTCAGCAGTTAAGCAAATGATGTGCTCCTGCATTCTGTTTAGTCGAATTTCATTCCGCACTTCCTTGGCTCGAGGATGGTGGTTCCTTGTGTAAAATCCTCTCCAAGAAGCTTGAAGCTTGGTAGCTGCTTCAGTCATCCTTTGCAGCTCAACTGCACCTTGATCAGCTGGTGCTGCACCTTGCACAGGCACTGAACCAGACCTTTCTTCTGTCATCTGGTCAGGACAAAGAGTTTTTACTCCCGATTCAGCACCTAACAAGGTGCTGGGGTGACTGCGCAGAACTTGGCCTTCAGAGGCCCCTAAAAAGTTGCCAGTCTTTGCAGCCAGGGCAGCTGCTACTGGATCAGAAGCAGGCACCTGCAGAATCTCTTTGATATTCTCTTGTGTTTCCATACTTCCTGCTGCTCTATTAGGGTGCTCTCCTGTAACAGACAAAGCTTCTTGCTTGTTAGTTGTTTCCCTACTATTAACATCTCTCACACATTCAATCACTGTATTATCATCATCTTCTTCTAGGCCCAAATTGATTCCATGTAGCTTCAGGTCTGAAGCAGGAGACACTGGAGACAACCCTGAAGCAACTGGCATGAAAGTAGACTCTGAGGATAAAAGGCTGCTGTTTAGTTTGTCTTCATCTGTCTGTACATCTTCAAGGTGTAGCTCCTCGGGAACGCTTCTTTCATGAAGTAAAGTGTTCTTTACAGCATAGGAATGATCATTGTTTGCACTTGGTCCAACCCAAGAATTCATCTGGATGACAGGCTCTAGACAGGCAGAAAGCCACATTCTAGTGTTAGAGTATTTCAAGAATAATAATAGTTTGTTTAATTCGTAGGGATTCCCAATTTGGTTTTGACAGTTAGCACCTGGGTGGGTAAGATTATCTAACATGCTAGTAATGATGAGCATTATTTCTGTATCAGGACAATAACATTACTTAACCACAGTAACATGCAAACCTGGCAAACACTGGGTACAGGAAATTGCACAAACCGCACTTCCCTTGGAGAATCAACTTGTATAAAATGGAAAAGTCAAAGTAGTAACTCTTTAGTTTGTTGGATTTGGTTTTTCACCTAACCAACCTGCTAGCATTTCAAAACACAAATAAGCATGGACTGTATTTTTTTAGAAACAAAGTATTAACTTCAGTTGTGAAAATCAAAGATCAATAGAATAAAATAATAACAGGGCCTTGTTCTGAAATCCCTTCCACAATGTTACTTACGTTCAAAAGAAAAATATTTATTTCCACAGGTTAGATCACAGGTGTAGATAAGCTACTTACCCTTTTCAAGAACTATCTGTGATGGCTGGGCCAGGCCACTGTGCTCATGAGCAACTGGCACCGTTTTGCTGGGAGCAGAAGATGTAGGTGGTTCTTCTTTTTGGTTTTCATGCATCAACTGCCTCTGGTGGAGTCTAATCACAGAATGCCAACAACAGATTTTATGTTTCTTTTAAACCTTCTTTTGTACAGAAAACATCTAAAAGAAACTATGAACTATTTCAAAGGAAACAAATGATCAAAACATTCTAAACAAGGGGCTAATTATGCAGACTCTTATACCTACAAGACACTAAAAGGACTACTCACAAAGCAGGGGATTGCAGTCTTTTCCTGCTCCCCTTCCTCCTGCCCCTCTTTCTTCGTTACATGTACCAAAAAAAAAAAAAAAAAGCCCAACATGCAATTCTGACGATAGACTGAAAACCATAAGGTCTTTCTACACACAAGGAAAGCATGCATTTTAAGTGTCTAATGTGGAATACCTTGTGTGTGTAGGTATAGAGGAGTTTGAGGAATGGTGGGAATATCTTTTACATTTCTAAGTAAGTGAATCAAGGAATAGGTGTTCCTGTTAATAAATGCACAAAATCCTAGTACAAATCAACAAATATTGCCACAATCAAAATCAGCCTTTACAAATTCAAGAGAACACACAGGCTGTTTTAGCTGAGCTAAATTAGAAGATCATTAGAGGTCAAACTTTCCTATAAATCATATATGCAAGTGCATATATATGGGTAAGGATTTGGTGGGATTGCTTTCTCTAAGAGGGTTTTTTTGGCTTTTTAATTTTTAAAGAGTCATATTTAGCAGAACAACTTCCTGAATTTTCCCCAGAAACACGTGAATGCCAGAGCACTTAGCTAGAGATTCCAAGGTGAAGATGCCTTGACTGCACCTTCTCCTTAGAAACAGGTACAACATATCTGTAATTTCCTCCTGGAAATCAATCTACACTTGCAAAGTGTGCAGAAACTCCTACCAGATACTCCCAAGTTTCTGGCCCTTTTGATGAGATACCCTTCTGCTAACCACAACACTTTTGTTGCTCAACTTTTTAACAACACTATGCACTTAGGTAGCCTGCTCCTGGGAGCTGGATTTTCTGCTCTTTCTGCAAGAAAAGGTTTCTCTGTAGGTCCTGGGGACTAGAACAACACGTATTACTACATTTTCTGGTTTCTAACCAAAATTAGTTCACCTTTACATGGATTAAAAATGTACCATGATAACTCTACTCATCTATTTGCACAGACCTTAACAAAACAGCTACTACTGGCAGAACCAGTAGGCTCTCCAGAGGCCTCTGCTGGACAGACCTCAGATTCCAGATACAGATGGACAAATGCATCACTGGGAACGGTGTCCCTCAAAGGACAACCCTAACTTTAAAACCAAGAAAGAACATCCCAACAATAAAAAAGTGGCTAATACACCAGTGTATCACAATAGTTTGCAATTAGAACAAAAGTTAAGCAAAGCTCCTTTTTTGAAGTTTTTGTCATTTTCTCTGTGGCAAAAAAAATCCAGCACATAGTATGTTTATTTCAATCACAATTCAAACACAAATTACCTTTAGTGTCCTACAAAGCATAGACTGAAAAATAGAAAGAATTTTCCCCTAGATGGCCCAGAAAGCAGGAAAACACTCCTGCTGCTGCTGCCTTGCCTTTCATTCCTATCTAGGACACATCCTGTACCTCCGTTACACTTAGCATCTCCAGCCCTCACTGTCACTTCAAAATACTTAAAATGCAATCTTAGTACATCTAAACACATAAGATATATAATTATGTTCTCAATTACATTCTCTAATAAAGAAACAAAGTTCTCACCTTTGCTTACTCAGTATTTTTTCCAGTTTGGCATCCTCTTCAGTCTGGAGCCCATATGCAGATGTGAGAGGACAAACAGTAGCCAAGTAGTGAACTAGCTGAATGTGCTGCCCAGGCCGGTATGATCTTCCTTTCCCTTGACTGTAGAGCCATTCTGCTTTCAAACTGTTGGGAAGGGGTAAAATGGTCACCTTTAATGAATGGCATAAAACCAGTAACTCTGTTTTCACTACTGTTCTTCTAGTGGGTACCCAAGAGCTATCTACAAATCTAAGCAAAACTTGGAACATGTGCAATGCCCAGGGGAATCAGGAATGTCATTACCAGAATAATGAATGAAGTATTCATTCACTTAAGCATCAATGAAAAACAAAAAAAACCCCACTTTTCCAAAACTGTGCAGTCTCTGCTTTGTGGGTAATCTTTGAGCACTGAAACCACATTTGTGTCAATGAACTGATTTATCAGCAAAACTTTCACAGAAACAGAGAAGTTCACAAAACCATGCAAAATAGACACAGAGAGCAAATCTTGGTAAAAGTATTCAAAAAGTTGGGGTTTTTTCAATTAAATTAATTTCTGCCTAAGGATATTTAATATAATACATCTACATGTAATAATACAGTTAATACAGAAAACCCCATTAGTCAGGAAAAAAACATCTAGAATTCTAACAGGCAAATTTTCAGGAAAGTCATAACATGTTATGGTGAAACAGAAATAGAATTGGTTTACCTTTGGCCAAAAAGGCCAAAGGTAAAAGCCTTTTAATTTTAGCAACAGGGAAAAAAGACATTAAGGTCCTAGAATATGTTCATGTCCTGGACTAGAATGTGTTTATACTGGATAATACTTACGCTTGAACTGTTCTGGTGTCAAAAACTTTGTCATATAGATATCATAGTGATATAATAAGCACAGTAACAAATGATAGAGTAACAAGGGACTTCAGCAAAATAATGTTTAACTGACAACAAAAAAAAGCCAAATCTAGAAATGCACATGCAAATCGTGCTCTTTATATAAGGGCAAGTTTGAGCTTTCCCCAAGACAACAGCTTTAGCACCTCCTGATTGCCACATTCTGCAAAGTCAAAGAGGCTGTAAAGGGTAACAGACCAGTGATGAATAGTTACCACAGTTTGGCTTTGTAGAAGTGCTTCTGTGAGTTCAGCAACAAAACAAAAGCTTTAACTTCATATTTCTAGCTAAACAAACTGGTCATCTTACATAATAATTCCAGTGTAACAGATGAAAAATTTAGCTAAAGCAATTTTGGCAAAACTTAATGTAATAATTTTATAGATTTAATAATACTGTTATGTCACCTTTCCTTCTGAGAAATCACATATCCATCAAGAACTTTAAGGTTCAGACACCAGCTGACAATATAAGGCCTGTAGTCAAAGCCAGGGACAGAAGGTGTGGCCATCACACAAGGATTGTTCATAATTGACAGCTGTTCCAATTGGCCAAGAGAGGCCAGGAAAGAAACCTTGAGAAAACAAGACACATTTGTTAACTGAACAGAACATACCACATTTTTCATAGCTACAGCTGGACAGTTCATGCAAAACAACAGAATGACAAATCAAAAATCACATTTGATTTTTGAACACAAAGGACTACAAAGGACCTTCTATCAACTACTGCCATTTTCCATTAACTTTTCTGTAAGTACTATTAGTCCTTGGAAAGTATTATCTTCTCTTAAAATTTGGGAATGAGGCTTTATGTATGGAAAGGTATAGTACTTCTACGATTCCAGTTTACTACAACAGTTTTTGGATTTTGAAAACAAAGAAAAAAAAAAAGGGCAAGCCAAAAAGTCAGAGAAACCCTGACCTGTTTTGAAGAGAAATTATTACCAAAAATTTTCTTCCAACATGAAATCCCAACCAAGAGTTTTGGCTGCTACTTATAATAAATCAAACAAACAAAACAATAAAGACAAAAGTTACAGACAGATTATTTGTTTCTCTTAGCGTTTGAAAAATAGGTCAGCGGCAGCAAGTGCAATTCAAACTTCAGTTCTAAACAAAGCAGCTGCAGAAGCTCTTTGTAGCAGGTTATCAGCTCAGCTTTCAACTTTCAGACAACCTCAAAAGATGTGAATTCAGGCCTAAAAGTAACATCTTTGAATAATATAAAAACATAACAGAAAAAAGGCGAAGCTCCTTTCCTGACTAAATTTTAAAAGATATCACCTAGCTCATGCAGCTAATGCAAACATGGTTATTACATACAAGCAATTAAACTATTAGAAGTTATGTTGTTTCAAAGAAGAGAGCACATTTTCAGTTACAACCTCAAAAAAAATTGTTCAACTTCCTTCTTTCAGTTTACCTAAAGACAAAGTTATCTATCCTCTATATCTTACCTCATTTAAGTCTCTGATTTCATTTTCTGCCAAAGAAAAAACAGTCAAACTCTGAGGTAGGCAAACGGAGGCAGTGCGAAGTGAAGTTAAAATATTTCCATGTAGTAACAGAGTCTATAAAATAAAAATACAGTGATGAAACGAATGTTTAGTCAAAACCCATAGATTTCTTTTTCAGGCATCACCTGACAAAAATACATGCAAAAGAACTCTAAGTAAGGCTTTCTGGTCACAGTTATCAAAAAATGCATTTGGAAACGTTTTCCTCTATATTGTTCACGGTGGAAGAGTTAACAGTTTGTTTTGATTCATGACAGGAGATAAGAGAACAAAGATCTATGAAGGAGATATCACCACCATATCCCTATCAAAATCATTAGAGTGGCTATAGAAAAATCACTGCCTTGGCTCCTGCAACTTGAAAACAAGGAAGAGAATGTTTACATGCCTCCCTCTGGAAATTACAGTTAATTAATCAAAATGCCCTAAGAGCTAGTGTTTGAATAGTGAATGTTTAAAGGCAGCAATTTTCAAAGCAAATTTCTTTGTGTAAAGAATTCAATAAAAACAGAGATAGAAAAACATCTACCTTCAGTGAGGTAAGCTTGGAGAGATCACCTAATTGAGCTATGTTATTGTCTGACAGATCAAGATGCTGAAGAGACAGACAGGAATTGATTTGTTCAATGACCTACAAAAATAAAGTCAGTTACTCACAGTAACTCTTTTTTAGCCACTAAATAAAACCAGGTATCAATAATTATAAATATTTTGAAAGATAAAAAAACCACTAGCTAAGTAACATGAAATAAAAACTATGTTTTAATACAGTTATATTTTAAAAATAATAATTCTTTTTCCTATTTTGGAGACTATTTGCTTATTTTCATTTCATTTTGATATCAAAACTTTTATTTTTTTCCTAGACAACTCTATTCCAAAAGCTACCCTCTTCTATTTCATAATGTCCCAGTAGACACAAAACATTAATATTGTTGTTCCAATCAAAACATATTCAGATCTCTTTTCAGTGTTTTCCAAATTTCTATAATACAAGATTCTGGTTAACGCAACAGATTAAATACTTTACCTTAAGGTTATTTCCTGCCAAATTCAGCCATTCCAAGTGCACCAAATCCTTCAGCCCTTCCACGTACCCAATACTATTATGAGGCAAGTTGAGCACTCGGAGCTTGGTCAGTTTTGCTACACCCATCATTCGCACCAAACGATTGTTGGCTACAGAGAGCTACAGATGGGCACACAAAAGGAACAGTTTCAACTACACCAACAGAACAAGCTTTTATTCTTAGTAATTAAAAATCTACTCCAACAGATACTTGTTCAACCTATGTATTTCATTTTCAAGTAAATAACACAGACAAAAAACCTGCAAGAGCCAGGAAATAAATTACTGATCAAAGAACTTAAGTCTTCACAATTCACTCCACAAACTTAAGAGCAAATTGTCCCAGCAACAGCTAAATAAAGGAAAATGATTGAGGAATTGTGTCATATGAAAACAGAGTTTTAATATAAAAATTACCAATTATTGCAAATTGTTGCCCCATTGCTGGTGTAAAATTGCACTTACTGTCAATATGGCAGAGGACAAAAAATATTTCACGCAGTTCTCAAAAAGGTCCTGTGCTAACAGGACTGTAAACCACAAACTTTTTAAAGGGTAAATCTTGATCAGACAAACACTTCAGTAACATGATCACCAAGCTGGCAGTATGGTGAAGGTTTGTTGTAGCAACAAACCCCACCTCTGCCAACTCAGTGTAGCTGCTCTGTAGAAGTTATCAGGCAATGGATCACTGAAAGTGTCTCTGGATAGATAATATAAAGTTATTTTTAATGTTACAAAGCTCAAGTACTCAAAAGCTAAGAAGTGTCATAACTTGAGTTATCAGTGACTTTTCTAAGTGTTCTTATGATGCTCCTCCCTCATTAGGATTTATTTAGCTCATTTTTAGTTACTCAGGTGATTCAGAAAACAGCCTCCTCCACTATCAGCTGCAGACCCCCACTGAAAACAAAGCTTTCTACTTTAGTTAGCCACCAATTATTTTCCTCTGAAGCCATTAACTACTAGCTTACTTCAATTACACAATATGGCCTTAAGGCAGAAGATGCTAACATCATAGCACCATTATTTGATAACAATTTAAAATCAAGTAACACTGACCTGTATTAGATTCCGGCATTTCTCCAAGTGTTCCAATTTAATTATCTGATTTTTGTCCAGAATCAGAGTCTGAGTATCAGCATCACAGGGCAAAGTTGGACCCAGTTTTTGCAATCCTTGACCTGAGCAGTTGACTACTAAGCCTTAGATTAAAAACAAGAAAAAAACAACAAAAAAAACCACCACAAAGTTTATATATCAGAACATGTACTGAAAAAACAATGCAAGATAAAAAGATTTGTTTTATAACAGATGCAGATAATTTGGAAAAATGGATTAACTTTCTTTTCCATGTAAGACTGAAGCAAATTACTTCAGCTTGAACACCTTAACAGTAACTGATCCAGTTACTGGAAGACATATATACAAGACATTGTCCCAGTTAAGAACTCTGGCAAAATTCCGGGAAAGTCACAACAGATCCTCTGAAGTGAGATGCAGCAAAATTCTGGCAGCTAAATTTAAAGATGTGATCCTCAAAACCCCAAATTTCAAAAGAGCCTAAATTTTAAAATTCTTCAGAGATATTAAGTTTTGAGCAGCTTGACAACAAGCATTCTACCTAAACTAAGAAGCCACTCATGCAGCCGTACTACAGTACAGAGGGGACTGGGAGAAACAAACTGTAAATAGGCTAGCATACCATTTACTTAATGCAACACACAATTCAAATGTTCCATGCATAAAGGGTTCTTATATAAAGTTAAAAGGCAAACATTTGCCATCTAGAAGGAGCTTGAATCACTGGGTACCCAAAGTAACACCTGACAATCATAATAATTTTCATACATTAAGCCTCTGCTGTGTATTTGATGTACAAACATCACTGTAGTGCTTCTTGTTCTCTTCCTATCTGTTCAGTAAATAATGCTTCCTTTCTCAGCAACATATCCAAATAGTGTTCTCACCCTAACATGCTGTACATATTAATATTCTTACAGTTTACAGGTTTTAGGGTTTAGCTATGCTATGGACGAAGACAAACTTGTTTTTTGTACTGTTTTGTCAACTAGAGAACATGCATTTCTAAGAATGATGTCTGATGACATTTATTACATTTCCATTGTTTTTTCAAATCCAAGGCTGCCCCAAGAGCTTTGGAGAGCAGCAAGGCAGAGCCAGCAACCATCACACTCCCATCTTTGCACATTCAGGGAGAAAGTACTTCTTGTTGCTTACTGTATTAGTCACTTCTGCAACTGTTTGGTCACTTTTAATTGAACAGAGACACTTTGCATCTGCTCATTTATCCAAGGGTTTGTTACAAAAATTCACAATTGGCCCCTCCAACCTAGGAGAGAGGCAAGGACACACAGTACTGAATTACAAGCATAATCCTTTTATTCATGCCCATGAGGTGTCCCATTCAAACTGCAGCACTCGGAATGTGGCTTTACACATGGTTCTCATAGATTTCCAGCATTCAAGTATCACATGAGCTTATTGCTACTTAATACACACAACCATCTGTAAAGAACCTGTATTTCTATGGCGACATCATCCACCTGCTTCTCTATTGATCTAGACATCCCTGCAGTCAGACTTGCTATAGTCACTTCTTCATTGTGCCAGACAAAGGCAGGTTTTCACAGAGGTGTTAAACGAGCTGGGATGCTGGCATTACCCCTCTTGTCTGGAGGTATCCTTTATGAACACCTTCAAGATCCAGAGAAGCACAGGTCCCTCTTTCAACATCGTCTGTCCTTCTCCTCCTCGCAACAAGCTTTAGTTTGCTTGCTTAAGCATGGCAGTTCGGTATACAGCATGAATTATATACATGTATAACTCTACGAAATTAATACGATTCCATTCTATAAAGACTCATTGATATAATACCTGGGGAACGAGATTTTCCTAATAGGCTTTCAGGACCCAGGAAAACATTTCAAAATTGCTCATTTCTCGTTTGGCAGGAAGCAAGGAACTACACCCTCACAAGTGGCGCTGTCTCCAAGACCTCTCAGCCCTCCCCTCTAGGGAAAACAGGCCCTCTATCATTCAAATCCTGGCCTGTAAAGGTTCTAGAGGGCTGCGGGATCCTCCAGCACGATGGACAGCCGCTCCGTCCTGCCCCGAGCCAGAGGCGCTCCTCAGGGCAGGAAGCGGTGCCCGCGCCGCCGCCTCGCCCCGCGCTGCCCTGGCCGCTTCCAGCGCCCGCCTCCCCTCAGGGGCCGGCTGAGAGCGGGGCCAGCGGCAGCGGAGCGGCCGAGCCGGCCCCTCACGCCGAGAGCAGGGGGTGCCGCCGCCTCCACAGCGCCGAGCCCCCGAGCCCCTCCGACCGCCACGGCGCCTTTCGGGACCCGCAGCCCCCAACAACCCAGCCCCGCCGGCCCCCGGCACCTGCCTGGGGCTGCCCTTACCCGCTCCGGCCGCCTCATCCCCCGCCCTGGCCGCAGCGCCGGCTGTCGCCATGCCCCGCGCTTGACAACACCGCCAGGCAACCGAACGCCAGGCGCCGATGGGCCGGGCCGGGCCGGGCCAGGCCGCTCCGCCACGGGCGCACCGCGCCTTTTATCCCGGATAGAGCGGCGGGTCCCGCTGCACCGGGAGAGCCCGGCCGGGTGAGCGCTCCGCGAAGCCCCCAGACGCAGCCGGGGCAGGGTGGGGCGGTGCTGCCCTGCCCCGTCCTGCCCGGCCCTGCCCTTCCCGCTCCGCTCCCGTCGGGCCCCGCGCGCCGCTCCCGGCTGCACCTCCCGGCGTCCTCTCGTCCTCTCCGCCTCTCCGGCCCCTCGCAGCCGCCGCCATCATGAAGTGAGCGCCCCATCCGCCGCTATCCGGGCCCATCCGCCGTGGGGAGGCCGCCGCGGGGCCCCGGCTGCCCCCCCCGGCCACCCGCGCCCTTCCCTAACTCTTCTCTCCCGCGCAGGGTCGAGCTGTGCAGCTTCAGCGGGTACAAGATCTACCCGGGCCATGGCCGCCGCTACGCCCGCACTGACGGGAAGGTGAGGCCGGGGCGAGCCCCGTGGGGCCGGGCGGGAGCGGGACCTGCGGACGGGAGGGCGCTGCGACCCGAGAGCGGCCGGGCAGTGCGCGGGGAGCGGAGCCCGCGCATTTGGGGTTGTCCGGAGACCTCGGTAGTGTTGATGTGGCGTCTGCCTGAGTCACTCGCATTGAGCCGTGTGAGAACAGCATCGCTGTCCAGGTGCTGTGGCTGCCGTCAGAGCTGCTCCGCAGGAGATCCGTGCCGTGCTGTAATCTAGGTTTTAGGATGCAGTTTGCAAAGGGAGGCTTAGAGCAGCAGGTGTAAAGTACCAAAGTTGTGTAGAAAATGCTGCTTAAGACATCTGGCATCTAATGCAGAGATTTGCTGGAGTCAACTGCTGGTCTTTCAAATTAATTGAGTAGAAATCTATGGGGTGAAACAGGGTGGAGAGCCCTTTCAAGCTGTCATGTCATAAGCAGACAGGATTGTTCCTGCTTGCGAAAGGAAGGCTTGGCTTTGGAGTATCCCAGTAGTTATTTTTATGGAATTCCCTGCACAATGACCAGGAGGTAGACTGGTTGAGTCCTTGTGAGCACTCCTGGGAATTAGGCCATACTTTAAATTGAATTATAGAGCTAATAGCAAACCAGCTTGCTTATTCTGCCTGTTGTTTGAGACAAGCAGGTTGGTGTCACTGGGCAAGAAGGAATCGGGTGGGGCATTGGTCTCCCTGTGTTCCCTAGGCCAAGTTTTGAGTCACTCCCACATACAGGAAGTACGTTTTTGCTTGAGGACAGACACTCAGAAAGTAGGATGCTGGACACAGCTATTCATGCTGTGCCTGAAATACACAGCAGCACTGGATGCAAGTGGTAATTTGAACGGTTTTTCAGAAAAACAAAGCTGCTTCATAATGCCTTGCAAGACATCCGTTTGACCAATGTAACATAATGCAAAACTTTAGATTTCTTGAATTATCTTCTAAAATTTTTAATAGTCAGAGTTGTGTTTAAGAAGTCCAAAAGCATCAGTGTCAAGAAACATTAAGTCAAAGAATACTTAATGCAAACTGTGATAATGTCTTTCATGGAAACAAAGCTTACACAAAACACTTTGCCTTCCCAGGTTTTTCAGTTCTTGAATGCAAAATGTGAGTCTGCATTCCTTTCCAAGAGAAACCCCCGTCAGATCAACTGGACTGTTCTGTACAGGCGTAAGCACAAGAAGGGACAGTCAGTAAGTACATACCAGCTAATGGCACTGTAAGTTGGTGATCAAAAGATGTGGTCACTGGTCTGTTAGAGGTCACTTGAGCGTTCAGCAGAAACATGACCTCAGGTCACCGGGATGGAGACTGGTCAGTAATGGTGAAAACATGAGCACGGTTACGTGAGTTCATACACCACTTCAACAAAAGCATTGTATTGTGTTGCAGCACTTCTTTGAGGGACTGCTTAGAGCCACAGTAGGTTCAGTACATCTTAATACTTGTAGGAACGGCATATATTTTTAAAAGTTAGTTTTACGGAAGGTGGGTAATGCTGTTTAATATGCAGACTTCCTAAAAGTTTGGTCTTGTAAACTTCCTGAATGGTGACAGCATAAGGAGCTGATTTTGGGGTTAGAGGGGCAGGGATAGCACTCTATACTCTCCTTGAAAACTTCGGGCTGTAGCTTAGCAGGAGGTCTTTTCCTATGTAGCTGTCATTGCATGAAAAGCATAAATCAGGAAGGCATGTAGCATGAGGTATCTCCAGTGCTCTTGTTATAAGTTGCACAGCAGAAGAGCCTGGAGAAAGGCTTACATCAGTGTAATAAGTCAATGTTCTTGCCAGTTTGGTCAAAGAAAGAAAGTTGATGCATAATGGCTTACACTGCTCCCCAGCCCTGATCTATGTGAATAGGTGTGGAGTGTCTTCCTTTCAGAAGATACCATCCAAGGTTTATCCTTCCCCCCTTTTTTCTTCTGGGAGTTACTGATGAGTGAACTTTCTTTCAAAATAACTTTTTTCATACTTTGCTGTAGAAGCCTAGAAGATATAGGGGCTAATGTGTGTGTCTCCAACACTGATAGCTGGACAGCTGGGGAGCCAACCAAGGATTGTTGGTAATAACACACTATGAAAGTACAGGATGTGGCTGGAGAAGGGGCTATGTGCAGGTAGGGCAGCACTTCTCTGTACCCAACAGAAGGATTCTCTAAAGTGAGGAATAAAATTCTACTTTGGTGTACAGTTTTAAATAGCTTCAATTTGAGTAGCAGTTTGTTTCTGTAATTGTCTTTAGCCATGAATTTAATGCCTTGTGATGTTAATTGTCTGTTTGTCTCCTGCCCTGTTAGGAAGAGGTCCAAAAGAAGCGCACACGCCGTGCGGTGAAGTTTCAGAGAGCCATCACTGGTGCCTCTCTAGCTGAGATTATGGCCAAGCGAAACCAGAAGCCTGAAGTACGAAAGGCACAGAGGGAACAAGCTATTAGGTGAGAAGTCAGATCAGTGGAGCTATCCCAAGCTTTTCAAAGATTACAGTACCTTGCATATAAAAGGTAAAACTCTAGGTGAGCTCCATATTTTATAAGATTTTTTGTGGGGTTTTTTTTGTTTGCTTTTAATCTATATATTTGTATGTAATACTGAGTAATCTTGGCAAGAAATAGTAGCAGCAGAGAATGGTCTCTTCTCACCCTCTCCCTTTGTACTTGTATCCCTCTTACTTCCGCTGTCTCTGTAGAAATCTCCCCAGGGGATAGTGAATATGGAGGAGAAATCTTCAATAATGCATTCCATTCCTGATCTTGGGAAGTTCTTACAGTGCTGAGACAAGGAAACAGTGAATTGCAGACATGGATAACTTTCTCTTTTTCTGTGAATTAACAGGGCTGCAAAGGAAGCCAAGAAGGCCAAGCAGGCAACCAAGAAAACAGCTGTTTCTGCTGCAAAGGTGAGATGCAACAGGCAAACAGAAATTAAATGGAATACACCCTGTTGTAATACAACACATAACATGCTGCACTTCATTGGAAATTCCCATTTCTGTATTGAGGAAGCATTTTTGTAACTTTTTGATGTGACACCTCCTCGACTGGACTTACGTACTGAAGTTAAGCATACCCAAACAGCTGCATAGAATGAATCTTTTTTACAGAATAAGTAAATGCTACAGTAAAACAACTCTCTGACATGATGTCAGAGATAATTAATAGATAAAAACTTGTTTAAATGTGATGTCTTCACTATCTAGGAACTTGTGTAACAATACATGGATGAATGCTACCATGTGTTTCATTATTCACTTAAAAATTAATACCATATGTTGGCTCAGTGTTATGTGGGTAAATATCTGTTAACATTACCCCAACATTACAGACTGTAATTCTAGTCTGATCTGATCTGATTTCTGTCAAGAGTATATACAGGGCTACTTTTAGGACTGCAGATAAATAGCTTCTTTTCACTTATGCTTCCTTATTTCTCTGCAGGCCCCTACGAAGGCAGCACCTAAGCAGAAGATTGTGAAACCAGTCAAGGTTTCTGCTCCCCGTGTTGGTGGAAAGCGCTAACTTGCTAAACTGTTGGCCACGCTGAATAAACATCTGATGGAATTCCATTACTTGTGCCATGGTCTGCTCAGCTGTTTGAGATATACTAAAGGGAGGGAATCTGTGAAATAACCATGTCTGGGCTTTGCAGGCTGAAAAGCATCTTCTTACCATAAAACACTTGGTTTCTTTGACAATCTTGCTGTATTGCACATGTTTCTCCAGTCCTCACTGAGTGGCTCAGGTAGCAGGGAAGATGGAGCTGATGTTTGAGGAGTGTTCTTGCCTGAAGGACAGAACAGCACCTAAGTTTATTCTGCATCTGTGACAAATGACATAAAAAGAGGTTTCTAAACTCAGGGATACAAGCTAAAGGGGGTAGAAGCAATGCTATCTGTAGATCGCTAAAAAAGGTCCTGTGTTGTGGAATGCATGTAGCAAGATACAGAGACTCAAATAAGGAAAAGGTTAAAAAAAATTGGATGGTTTCACAGACTGCTTGGCTCTTACACGCAAAGTTTCAGATGCAATTTCTGTGTCGGGAAGCTAAAAAAAGATGAATTGCTGGAAGGTGTTGTCAGGAAAAGGAAGCCTGTGAAGTTTGAATGGGCTTCAAATGCAGCTGATGGTACACAGTTAAAGCTCATTTAGGTTCGTATTTAACTTGCTGAATGCAGATAGGGGTTCCCTTAGTAATCTTCCACTCTCCCATCGCTAGAGGGATTGAAATTCCTCTGTCTGCCTAAGTAACTGCACTGTGCAGACAGCGAGCCCTGACTTTGCCAGTTTTGCTGGACAGCAATAGCCTTGGCAAAGCAATGTCGTGACTTACTAGAACCAAAACAAACCTCACTATTTTCTGGATCAGTTACTTCTCAGTTGATACTACTTCTTGATGCCTGTGGGGTTTGAGGGCTTGGTTTGTTATCTTACACCAGTCAAAAAGGCAGCTGTGTTCTCACAGTTCAACTTCCTCCAGTCCTTTTGGCCTTCAAAAACAACAGCTGTAATGGGCACTGTGGGTTATGGGCTATACTTTGACTTTCACCTTGTTTGAGGTTTAGTAACATAGATACAGGGCTGCACGAAGGCTGCAACCCATTAAAAAAAGGTCTAGCTTGATGATATTAATGGAATTTGCACCATGATCTTCCAAACAATTCTTTTCGCTATTAAAAAGAAAAAACCAAACCAGCACTACTCATTTAGAATGAAGTTGGAGGCTTTTTAAACTTGTCAACACAGTAAAAGTGAAGGAGCCAGAAACTGGAGGGGCAAAGAGAGGAAGAAAAATTGCCTGTAGTTAGCAGGGAAAGGAGTTTTCAGTAATTTAAAACTGAAGGCTGAAAACACCAATGAGAATTACCTGTGCTAGTGGTGATTATAAAAATCACATCAGTGTCTTGCACCAGGCGCCTGGTACCCCAAATGTGTGCTTGTGAACGTTTTCAGCTGAGAAGCTGAAAATCAAGATGAGTTTCTACCATCCTCTTGAAATACCATTAATTATATATAGAAATTGATTGGCAGATGTGACTAATTAATAAGTTAGTATTTCTTAATGCTTTCAAGTTTGCAGGCCTTGGCACAGACGTACTTCACGATTACTCTTCCCTGATGGTAACTCTTGAGTTCTGACTGATAGGGTGAGGAGTAAAGAATAACAGCAGCCCATCAGATTACTCCTCTCACAAGCTGTGCATCGAGTGAGGCAGGCTGTTCAGAGCAGGGCCTTAACCTGGTGTAACAGCACGTTATTCACGTATACATTATATGTAACAGCACACAGAGATGTAACAGAATTTACATGGAAATTAATGTAAGCCCTTGTGTCTACCTAATGCAATGGAATTGATCCTCTATCAAGTATTTACCAGAAAAAATTGAGTACCTAAGTTTGCCATAAACGCACAGAATAATTTAAATTATAAAAGATCTCCAGAGGACATCCAGTCCAACTCCTTCAAAGCGTGTCCGTTTAGATCAGATTGCTTAGTATCCAGCTGAGTCTTGAACGCAACTCCAAGGACAGAGATTCCGCAACCTCCTCTGGCGAGCTGTTCCAGTATTCGACCACCGCCACTGTTAAAATAAATCAAAAAACTAAATACAGAACCCTTTTCTATATGAATGGCGCCGTTGGCCAGTGTCGCTCCGTCAGGTCGGTATCTGTGTTTGGAGATCGCTGTGCTCCAGGTGCGTCCTGCAGGTCCCGAGCACAGGGGAAGGGAAGGGTCGCCGCAGCCCGCGGCTCCTGCCTCTTCTGTCTCTGTTACGGGTGTGAAAACCAGCGCCGAGCTCGGACAAGTAAAACCCGCAGCTGACACCGAAAGGATTTTCTTTCTTGCCTCTTACAAATAAAACAGCGCGCACTGAGCGCCCCGAGGCGCGGCTGCGGCGCCGCTCCGCCCGCGCTGGTGCTGCTCCCGGTCGGCAGGAATGACGCTGCTACGCTGCTCGCAGCTCTTGCCCTCGAGGCGGTTCTGGATCAGAAGCCGCTCGTTTCGGAGCCGGGGCCGCACAGGCATTCCCTCGGGAACGGCCGCGCCCCGGCCGCAGGCTTTGCCCGGCCCCATCATGGCGGCCCCGCCTTTCCGCCCGGCCTCTCCTGTGCCCTGTTCCAAGATGGCGGACCCGTCCCGCGGGTGCTTCCCCGCGCCCCCGCCCCTTCCCGGGCCTTCTTGCGCTCGCGCAGTCCTACCTCACTTCCGCTTGTGCAGCAGCCATTTTGTCTTTCCGCCGCCGCTGCTGCCCGAGCTTCTCGCTCCCTCCTGCCGCCGCAGGCCGCGACACTCCAGTTCCCCCCCGGGCGCGGCTCCCGCCGGGCCGGGGCCGATCCCGTCCCCCCTTCCCTTATCCCGGGAGGCTCCTCCGCAGCCCCGGCGCGGCTCTGCCGGCGCGGGGGCGGCTCCCGTGCCCCTGCCTCGCCATGTCCAGCGAGGAGAGCTACCTGGCCATCCTGCGGTACCTGACGAACGAGCGGGAGCCGTACGCGCCGGGCACGGAGGGCAACGCCAAGCGGAAGATCCGCAAGGCCGCCGCCTGCTACGTGGTGCGCGGGGGCACCCTGTACTACCAGCGGCGGCAGCGCGACCAGCAGCGCTTCGCCGAGCTGGAGGTGGTGCTGCAGGCCGAGCGCCGCGCCCGCCTCATCCGCGCCGCGCACCTGGCGCCCGACGGCGCGCACCGCACCCGCCTGCAGACCTGGCAGGGGCTCTCGCAGAAGTACTGGTGGAGAGGTGAGCGCCGCGGGCGGGGCCGCCGGAGCGCGGCTGGAAGGGACCGCCGTGGGTCCCAGGGCCATCCCAGAGCGCATGGCACGGGGCTGCGTCCAGACGGTTCTTGAATCTCTCCACTGATGGAGACTCCACAGCCTCTCTGGGCAGGCTGAGGGCACGGTCACCTTTGCAGTTTTTCCTCGTGTTCACGTGGAACTTGCCGTGCGTCAGTTGCTGCTCGTTGCCTCTTGTCCCATTGCTTGGCACCACCGGGACCTTGCTCTGTGCTCCTGACACCCTCTGTTTACATATTTCTGCACATTAATGCGGTCCCCTCTCAATCCTCTCGTCTCAAGGCTGACTGGGCCCAGTTCCCTCAGCCTTTCCTTGTAAAAGAGATGATTCAGTCCCTTAATGCTGCTCCAGGAGTTCCATGTCCCCCTTGTAGTGAAGGGATGTCCGTGTGCGGGACTTGTCGCTGGCCCCTAAAGGCCACCTCGGAGCGCGCGCTCTGTGGGCAGTGACATTGTGTCACACCCCGAGAGGCAGGGCTGGCTCTGCACAGTACACCTTGGCCAGCAAATTGACCAGGGCTTCTTATCTGATAGTGGTACCTTGAGTATATGGGAACCCGGAGTATGGCTGTCCCCTCAGGTCGTGCGCACAGGCCGCTTAAGACAGTGGCATCTCAACTGTGCCCTTGGGATAGGGTGGTGTAATCCATTCACCGTGACCCGGGTTAGCTTTGGACCTCATCCATGCATGTGATGGTGTTCACCTTTAAGTCCTACGGCTGCCAGTGGTGGTTGGCAGTCCTGGCATTCATTGTTATATTTGTCTCTTTCTTGCAATGAGAAGCTGAAAAGACCAGACCGATTCTCAGCTGGGTCCTGAGTTATATCACAGCTGTTACAAATGGTGGTGCCCGAGCAGCAATAATTCCTGACTGGGACCTTCTTTTGACTGAGAGAATGACTTGGCATCTTGTTCGCTTTGGATTTGGTGTTCTCCTTTTAGTCCTAGGTGTCCTTTAAACCAGTAGCCTGCTTTCCACTTGCCATGGGCCCAGTGTGTGTCTGTATTTCTTCTCTTGTTCTGCTTTCTTCATCCATCAACAAGTCTGTAATTTCAGCTTTAATTTTCCCTATTTTCAGTTGGAGGGATTTTGCTCTAGTTGCAGCCCATCCCTCCAGTCCAGATCTCCTTGACTTGGACATGTGAAAAAGGATTTGGCATCTCAAAGCTGATATACCCATTCTGGATGCTGGTTTCCTTGCCTTTATCTCCATTCTGATTGTCTGCCCAGCATTGGACTGTTCTGGCATTTACTCTCATCCTGTGCTAGAAGCTTCCTCCATGGGCCTCAGTGTAGTTTCTGTTTGTCAGGAGAGGGCATTCTGTATTCTTTTGATCTTACTGGTCACTTTTGTTGGCACCCTATATTCTCTTACTTCTCTTGCACTGAGAATACTAAAATTCATTCCATGCTTTCAGTTCAAGTATTGTGTTTCTTACCTGTGTCTCCTTTAAAACAGTGTTTTCCCTGCCATTACAGTAGTCTTTGGCTGCTGGTGGACAGCAGCTTTGGCCCAGTTGTCATCCTGAGATGGGCGTCAGCCTGGTGTGTGTCTGTTCTGTAATTGCAGGGCAAGGGACTGGAGAATGGCCCAGCAGCCAGGAAGGGTCTGAGAGATGTGATTGGCAGGCCAGAGACCTCCTGTCTGATTTCAGAAAAAATCAAGGAAATGTACAAATGTTGAAATGGGCATGAATGTCTTAGGTTGCCTTAAGTCTGTCTTTTCCTCATCCTTACAGAGATATGTGTGTATTGATAGTGCAAGTCATGCTCTGAGGAGATGGGAGCAAGCAAGTCTAAGTCTGTCAGCAAAGCTTTTGAGCTCTGCTGGATTCTGAACCATAGAGGGCCAGCTGTGTGCTGGTCCACTGTGCTTTTATATTGTCCTAGTGAAGAAAATGAACTCGGATTGAAAGCCATGCCTGGAAAATGCCTTGGTATCTAGAAGAGAACCCTGGGCTTAGAACCTATTTACAGAATCACAGATCGTGCTGAGTTGGAAAGGACCCACAAGGATCATTGAATACAACTGGCCCTGCACAGGACCGTCCCCAAGAGTCATCCCTGAGAGCATTGTCCAAATGCTTCTTGAACTCTGTCAGGCTTGGTGCTGTGACCACTTCACTGGGGAGCCTGTTCCAGTGCCTGGCCAACTTCTGGGGGAAGAACTTTTTCCTGATATCCAGCCTAAACCTCCTCTGGCTATTTCCTCAAGTCCTGTCATTTATATTTGGTTCCACTGGTTAAAGTACTGGTGGGAAATTGATTTATTTAAATTCCAAAATCATAAGCAGTTGATTTCAATCAGTGTTAATAGTACATATCAGTGTCATTGCATATAACACAGTTGATTCCAATTTTGCAAAAGCCCTTGAGTGAGCCTTCCAATTCTTGTCCTCTTCAGTAAGAACAAGCCATTTGTTTGGGCTAAATGCGAGATTACTTTACGTCTTTTATTACCTTGGGATTATGAGCCTAAATGTCTAAATACCATTCCTTTTTTTAGCCTTAAAAGTCTTTCTAGGAAGGTTTGCTTGATGTAGTGACATTCCTGATGTTCAATCTCAAATTCCCAGTAGTGACATACAGTATCATGCAAATAGTGTGAGAGAATCAGAATTGGCAATAATGTGTCAGAGTGGGAGAGTGTAGGTGACTGACTTCATTTTTTTGGTTAGTGTGTAATATTTTTGATTATTAATTATCGATATTTTGCTAATCACCTACATACTTAGTTGTATGCTTAAGGTAAATTGAATTAAGATTAGAAGGCTAATCAAGCTCCATTAATTTTTCTTAGGTATTCTTAAGCAGGTTAAAGATTACATTAAAGAATGCAGCAAGTGCCAGGAAAAGCTAGATCGCTCTAGATCTCTCTCAGATCCTTCTGAAATGCTGGAGGAGCTAGGACTGGATGCAAAATCTCATGACGACAGTAATGAAACAGATGATGAATTGAGTAACACAGCATCAATCCCAGCTGCATCCCCAAAGCCTGTGAAGAAGAAGCCAATAGCAAAGCATGAGCTTGTGTTTGTAAGTACCATTGTTTCCATCTGAATGGATTTGCATTTTCTGTTACTGCATTCTTTGCAGTATTGTTGTGATATTATAATAATAAGACAGTATAAATTTTGCCAAAGATATTGAATATGTGGAAGTGGGTTACTGGTCTGTATGTCGTGAAATTAATTATAGGACATCATAGTGGAGAAATAAAACCACCCTATATGTTATACATATAGAATCTAAGATAAAATGAATTGCAAAATTGCCAGTAGTAAAACATACATATTCTTATGGGCTCTGTATCTGTTCCTTTATAAATGATGCTATACTGATATATGATATTCTTGTTCATAACTGCAGACTCACTTGCATATAAAGACACTTAAATTTAGAAACTGTTTCAGACTGTAGCATAGAAGAATACAGTCAAAGAACTGTTTGAATTTGTCTTCCCATTTTTCCAGTCTGTTTAACTGTGTTTGGAGGGTAAAACTTAAAGAAAGAAAACAATAGTAAAGTTAAGCTCTATATCCTACAGACTTGAACTGATTGTATGGTTGAAGAAAATAATCCTTTTCTATGTTTCAGTGTTAATGCTTAAAAAGGCACAATCTAAATGTAATGAAGTTCTCATAATGTTGTTTATGACAGGTTGACAGTAAGGGCCTTGTGAAGCAGTCATCTTCCAAACATTGTCTGTCAGTCTTAAACCAACTGAATCAGCAGAGGCTTTCCAATCAGTTCTGTGATGTGACTTTGCTGATTGAAGGAGAGGAGTACAAAGCTCACAAATCTGTCTTGGCAGCCAACAGCGAGTACTTCCGAGAGCTCTTCATTGAAAAGGGAGCTGTCACTAGTCATGAAGCTGTAGTGGATCTGTCAGGTGAACTGCTGTGGGTTTCAAAGCTAAAAATCACAATATCCTAAGTATGGTGTATAGTATTTAATTTAGTCTTTTTTGAGTGTTGAAGGCAACCAAATTTTTTTTTTAATCTTGTTTTTTCTCTCTTTCAATCTAAAAGTATTTTTTGTGGATTGTAATGCAAAAGTGATCACTCTGATTTTGCCTTGTCTGATTTTCCATGGACTGTGGTATTTAATCTTAAAATTTCTGAAAAGCTTTTGATGGATTTTTACCTTGCTTAGGCCTGTTTCTTCCTTATATTAGTCACAAACATTAAAAAGGGAACAAATTCAAATGCTTGAATACATCAAGCGGGGATGTCGACAAGCTGCTTGGAGAGCTCTTTAGTTTAACAAATGCTAAGTTGCTCCTTAGTTCTGTGAAGCAGAATTATACATGTCTGCTTTTCTCAGGCCTGGTACATGAAAGAAAGAAGACAATTCTAAAATAAATGTTCTAAAAATAGCTTTGTAATGATGAAGACTGTACAGAACTATGCCTTCTGCATATCTCATTTATTAACTGTCTCTGCATGAACAACAGATATGGGTGAACAATAATTTTCTAAGAGGATGGTCCAGAAGGTTCCCCACATTAAATATTTGATTTATTATTTATGCAACTGTGGAAAATTATGCCAAATTCTCATATTTAAGCAGTTCTGCCGATATATCCATATCTTTGTGGTTTTCAGTAGCTACTTTCTTGTCCTATTTTTCTGCCACATCACTTGTTACTTAAGACCTAAGTACTTTCTGGATGTAGCAGGTCCAGAAAGACTTTGGTTAAATTAATTTGCACGATACAAAAGCATTGTGGCTCTCCTAGCATCTTGAAATATCCCTCACAGAATTTTATTGTGAAACTACCTAAATTCTACTTAGTTATTGGAAAAGTTGTCTGGGCTTATGTAAACATAGAAACTACATAAGGAGGAAGCGTTAGTGTAAATGACAATCAATTGAATCCCTGTGATGGGCTTCAGTGTTGTTTCCAAGTGTGGTTTGCTCTAAACTTCAGATTTAACTGTATCAAAAGTGAACTCTTTTATTCATCATGGGATATTTTGGTGTAATTTCAGGTCATCAGTATTTGCTCTAATATCTTGTTTTATTCCTGGTAGGTTTCTGCAAGTCCAGTTTCCTGCCTTTATTGGAGTTTGCTTATACTTCAGAATTAACATTTGACTTCTGTAGTATGGCAGAAGTGGCCATGCTCGCCCGGCATCTCTTCATGTCAGAGGTCCTTGAAATCTGTGAAAATGTGCACAAACAGATGGAAGAGAAACAAATTACAGTGTACCAAAAGGGAGATATTCAAACAGTAGAGTCAACTCAAAATCTAGCAGAGCAGGCTGAAGTGGAGATGCAGCCCGTGGATGGTGCTGAGCAACCCAAGCTCACAGCCAGTGAAGTGCCAGTAGCTGTGAATGGAGCTTCTTCCTTTGCTGGGACAGAGGAGGCAGCAGCACCCCAGCCTGACCTCCAGCATCCAGAGCCTCTGGAGACCACTGCGGGTGATCCTTCCAAGCCTGTGGAACAGTGTGAAACAACTGAAAATTACATCAAGATCCAGCTGGTGGACAGTATTTCAAACAGCCTCTCCAATAGACTCAGCGCTGAGCCATCACCTGGGGAAACCATGGACACACAGAGTCAAAGGGAAACTGAGACAGTTCAAAATCAAAGTGATAAAGCACATTTGGACTCTGACACTTCTGAAGACTTCTCAGAGACACTGGAGCAAAAAAGTAACGAGCAGAGCAGCTCCGTTTCCCAGCAGGAAAGCCTTGCTTCCAGCCAGGACGATACTTACAAGAGCAAGCTTCGCCAGCGCTCAGTCAGTGAGGGGGGATACATCAGACTGCATAAGGGAATTGAAAAAAAACTCCAGAATAGAAAGACAAATCCTAAATCTGCAGTGCAGCAGGTATTCTGTCATTAGGCCTGTAGTTACCAAAGTAACTTCAAAGCTGTGACATTGTGCAAACAAAATCACAAAAGCGTTGTCTTGGCGTCAGTACTCCTTCCATATTGAAGGTCCCTAGAATGCTCAGTGGCCACAGTCTAGATTGAGTATCTTCTCACAGCTTCTTATGGTTGGACAGAAGTTGTATCATCTCCCCAAAATTCTAATGATCTGTGAATTTAATTCTGAGCTAGCTCATGTGTATCAGTCATAGATACATATATTTATCTGTTAGAGAAGTGGGATCCTCCATTTGTTCAGACTGGAAAACAGCATTGGGAATGAAAGATTTTACATCCCACGTGGATCTTAAGATGTAGTCATGAGTCACAATAATGCAGTCCTGCTACCTTCTGATTGGGGTCAGTTAAGAGAAAGGTTCAATGAGCACTGGTGTTAAAAACTCTAGTGCCTTAACATACTAAATATTTAGCAATTGAACTAGTTCCAGTTACAATTTTTTTTTAATGAAATAGTCTTATTACTGTTTCCCCTTTAAGAGCCTTTCCTCTTTCAGTGCCTATGGATAGTTGACAATCATCTCTCTGGGCATTCATGCATTCAGTTTGTGACAGAGTGCACTTCACTGCATGTTGGCAGAGTCTTCTGAAGAACTGTTAATTTCCAGAGTTTTGCACACTAGAGCCACCAGTCCCACACACAGGGCAATAATTTGTTATCATTACAACACCCTCGTAGGTAGAAACTGTAGCATTAGTGTCTTTTTACAGATGGACAACTTAAAGCTCAGATGTTAAAACTAGCACAATCAAAATACTTGAGCAACCTACTTTTGCTGATTGAAGAGTGCCAAGGTTTTATTCTGTTTCAGGAAGGGGAATATTTATCTTCAGAAATAATTCCTGTTAATGTATTTTGCAGTTTTTAAATCCACCTCCTTGACAGATGAGGTCCACAGGCCTATGGAAAAAAGAAATTGGTCTGGATGATTGCTTGGGATTGGACTCAGGAATAGGTTTCTGCTTTCCTAACTTGTTTTGTAGCTTTTAGTGTTTTGTCTCAGGCATCCCTCAACTTCTCCCTATGGCATGGGATGTCAGATAAGCTTTGGGAAGGAGACTCTCCTGAGTTCCCAGTTTTGATGCTGGGAGAATAACAGTAAAGAGATTGCAGGAAAAATGCTGTAGATTTAAATTACAGTTCTTGCTCTGGCATGGAGATATTGGGGATGAAGTGTGCTTTGTAGGAATTAATTATTTTCCTAGCTCTTACTAATCATATACTGAACAAAATTGTTTTTGTGGCTTCACAATTTAGCCAAGTTTGCATAAGTTTTCAGAGCAACAGGGAAATTTTAAAAATACATTAAAGTTTTCTCTGTGTTGAGTTTCAGTTTGGTTTTCAGAGGCATGGAAGGGCTGACATTTTCAAAAACTGCTAGATACCTCACTTGTTGGAAGAACAGGATGAAGAAATGGGGTTGCTTGTACTTCCTTCCCTTGCCCTATTTTCAGGAACCCAAAGGGAGCACACCTGATACAGGACATTTCAACCTATCACCTAAAATTTGGCAGCAAGTTTCTACAAAGGAAGATGAGATTATCAGCTCCAGGTAGCACTGCCAATATCACCTAACAAAAACCCACTAGTGCCTTATTCCTAGATAAAAAAATCTCTAGGAAAGTGGGAAAGCTCTTAACTTGATAGAAATCATGACTGCCAGTGCTTTGTGATTCTTCTGTAGCTATTCCTTAGCTGTCACTTAGGCAGTTGCTCAGGGCTAAAGAGTTCATTGTCCCTGAACTGGTAAGTCACTGTGTGACCATCATTATAATAAGTTTATGGTTTTAAAACAAGACTGGTGTTTCACTCACCCTGAGATCTGCAGTTTTGTAGTGAACTGAAATGAGGTAACTTGCGAGCAACGAAATCACCTGAGCAAAATTAGGTGTTACAGTAACACAGAAACATCAGCTTTTAATACAAACTTTCAGACTAAGTGTGAAGTACAGAATTCATTCAAAGGTTCTGTTTTTACCACTTAGGTTGCCATGAAGCTGGTACAAAGAGGGAAAAAAATGAAACAGCCCAAAAGAGAGACCACAGAAAATAACGAAGTGGAAGCTCAGCACAAATGCACTGAGTGTGGAATGGTGTTCCAGCGGCGCTATGCACTTATAATGCACACACTGAAACATGAACGATCTAAAGAATATAAATGCCCAGTAAGTTGGGGGGGTTTTTGTGTATATAAACCTTCCCCTTTGTGAAAATTAATTCAGTGCCTTTCTCGGTACATATATTTCTTTTCCTTAGGAGTTTCTGAGTTGGATAGAGCCTTCATCTAAATGGGGTGAGGTAGGATGGGATGCAGCCACTTAGCCTGACAGTAGTGTGTAACTTGCTGCTCAAGACAGTGCTAGCATGGGATTTGCTTTAAACCCTATCAGTAAATTTGTGTTTAGACTGGAAGTTAATCTCACTAGGAAGTGATCAGTGCTTCTGTCAGTAGACATAAAATAAAAGTTACCACTATTCATTAACCTGAGGCAAAATAGCTGATGGAGTCAGGTTATAGATTTAACTATGCATATTACTGTACTTAAAGCATTTGATTACTTCCAGGTTTTTTTAATAATTCTGAGTGTTACATGCCAAGTGAAGTTGTAACATTTTCTGTCACAGCTGTGTAAGAAAGAATTCCAGTACGGTGCCTCCCTGCGGGCCCATCTGGTGCGGCACACGCGGAAGACGGAAGCCACCGCTGCAGCTCCAGGTGCCGAGGGGACAGGCGTGTCCTCGGTGAAAGGGAGAACCAAACGGGAGTTCGTGTGTGACATATGTGGGAGAACTCTGCCTAAGCTCTATTCTCTCAGAATACATATGCTTAAACACACAGGTGTCAAACCCCATGCGTGCAAGGTAAAGGCCTTTTCCTCTCTAGTCGGATTAGTAATGTTCTCTATTACCAGTATTTTGGTATTGATGCTCTGCCCTAAAATTTTTTTTAATCTTGGTCACTTCACGATAGGGAAAACTAGCATAACATTCATGACAAAATTGCTTGCAGTCCAAGAGTGAGAAAACTAGAATGAATTTGAGTTGTGCAAGTTCATATTCTTGTGTCTAGAAGAATATCTTCCTTCGATTATTCCTTTTTTTAACAGACCAGTTCTGTCACTGGTGCAAAATCACAGGCTTGGCCCTCCTAAGTGCCTGAGAAATACAGGAGATTTTGTTCTGTTTGAAGTTAAACACCTATTACATAATTAGTTTTATTTGTCCTATTCCACCACATACGGATTTTTTTAGGTTTGTGGAAAGACCTTTACGTATAAGCATGGATTAAAAATGCACTTAGCTCTCCATGAAGTACAGAAACAGTTCAAGTGTGACTTGTGTGAAAAGTCTTTTGTCACAAAAAGAAGTCTTCAGGAACACATGAGCATTCATACAGGTAAGTGATGAGAAAAGGAATCCTTTTCCTTTGCTTGGCTGTTGTATGCTGCTGAACTTTAACATTGTTCTTCAAAGGAACTGTTAAAAAAAAAAGGTAGTTTGTTCTTTTTCTTCTGGTCAAGCAGCTGAGATAGAAGTAAGTGGTCATTTTCTGGGGCTGTTTTACCATAGTTTGGTGTCATTATGCAAATGTTCTATACAAGAACAGGGAATTGTGGCTGGTCTGTTCCTGTGGCTTTATGTATGTATTTAATGTCTGTATCATATCAATTCAACAAGAAAGAGGCAACAGGCTGGAATGTTCTAGAGCACTTAATCTTCCAGCCTGTCCTTTTAGAGGAAAACATGCTAAGCTAAATCTCTCAGAATCTCCATATATGTTTTACAAGATTTCTTGCACTAATACTGACATTTTATAAAGCCTGGTGTCTTGAAAGATCTTAGCATGTGAAGGATGACAATATAATAATTTTATACAAGCAGAGATTTAAAATTGTAAAGTGTAAACGTTGTCTGTGTTTCTAGTTTTCTGGGCTGGGCAGAATCAAGACAGATATTCAGACAGGACAGTTTGTTCCTGAAATTAAGGAATTTATGTTAGTAGTCATCACTCCTAAGTTGATGAAATCGAGCAGAAACTTTTATATTAAGATGTTTTTCCCCAAATGCAAGATATAAGCAATAATCCATATGCAATGCTTTGTTGCTGAAGAAGTTGCATAAGACAAACACAGGCAGTTGGGTTTTTTCACACAAGAGGCAGCCTTTTAGGCTGCTCGCTTTTCCTCACCAAATCATAGTTGCAGTGATGTACCTATGTTTAAAAACATGAAATAAAGTAATTTAGAGTTGCTACTCCCCCCTTTGTGTATATTACATTAGCACATACAAAATACACCTTAAAATTCCATCAGTGTGTTATTAAACGAACTTCTCTTTGTAGTACTGCTCTGATTACTTAAGATAAATTATGTACTAATTAAACATCTGTCTCACAAAGCACTCCAGAGAAATGGCGGCCTGGCTTGGTAACATATTTTATTTTTTGTTTTTGCTAGGAGAATCCAAATATCTTTGCTCCATCTGCGGAAAGTCTTTCCACAGGGCATCAGGACTCAGTAAACACATAAAGAAACATCAGCCAAAGCCTGAAGTTCGTGGATATCAGTGTACTCAGTAAGTTGGGTGATGGGTAATTTTGGCGGGCTTTTTTTCTTAGCATTAATGATCCTAGTAGTTTTCAAGATTAAAAGCAGCTCCCTGTTGCAGCATTAAACTGTTCCACTGGCGTGTGATAAGACTTGTAAAGCATGAGAATAAAACATGCATTTTTGTGAATACATGTGCTGGAGAGCAAAAGCTTGTTTTTAAACTGTTACCTAGCTCTAGTTTCATGCAGCTGTTCTCTAATGATTGTTTGCACTGTAATTGGTGCTGTAATCAGTAGCTGTGTGGGTTTACAGCTTTTTTTGTAGGACAGATAAAAGAGTGTAAGGTGGTCAGAGGCCAAGGGCCTTCAGCCTGGTTTTGCCCTCTTTTAGTCTGACAGCTGATTCCAGTTTAATTTAAAGATGTCCCGTGGAGTCTGCAGTGTCCTGCACTTGTGTGCAGTGTTTGCTAAAACATGCTGTGTTGAGCTAACAGCTGTGCAGGAACATCACTAACTGAGACTCACTGACTCTTGCAGTGCTCTTGATTATAAAATATATACGACCACTTAAATATTGCCATAAATGGCATTTATTATTACTTAAATAGTAGCATTGTGGACTTTGCTGTAACTGGGAAGTGTGTTCTTAGTGCATTAGCAAAACATGGATACTTTTTCCATGACCAAGCAGACCATAAGGAACCTTTCAAGTGCCCTGCAGAAGGACAAGTAATGTTTAATTTTGGAACTCAAAATGAGGTCCCTGGGAAGCTCTGGCAGATATTTAGAGGAGTAGTAAAATTTATATGAGTTCCTGTAGCAGCTCAACATTTTAAAGAAAGCAATAATCTAAGGAATTGTTTGACATATCTCAGTGCTGCTGCATGCTACCAAAAATAACATTTTCTGAATTATGAAAACTTACTTTAGTTCTGTCAGGAATGTTTTTATTTAGTCATTTTTAATGCTAAAACTATTAATTCTAAAAATAAAAAGAACAGCACTAACAGGGTGCACAGACACCGTTTCATGAAACGTACTAGGGAAGTCAATTTTAGTTTTGAAGATGAAATATATTTATAAAACAAAAATTTTTTACTCAAGGTAGTAGAGCCATGGATGCAAGAGATCACCTTGACAGAGAAGATATTTTGACTCCCCAGCCTCTTCAAAACAGACACAGTCCTTGCTGCTTCTACACCAAAGGTCTCTACTAAGGATGTAATTTATGTTGTCACAAGTGTTTTAGAGAGCTTCACTAGGCAATAACCAGACTTCAGGTTTTTAGTTTGGTGGCTTGGAACTTTTTCCTGATTGTCAGGCTTCAGTCTGAACTTGCGGCCCAGTTGAGCAAAGCTGACTATGAGTTATTTTCCTAAAATGTTTGTGCAAGTTTTGCAGTGAAGTATGTGTTTGATTAAATTGCAGTAATGCATGACAGTGTTAGAGAGTGGTGGTCGCTTGAGTTTTTTACTTTACCAATGGCTTTTCCAAATATGCAATCCTTGAGGAGAGAGCACCAAGTGCCAACCCCATTCAAGCACCTGAGAGGTCTTTGTGATACTTTTTGATGTGGATTGCAAACTGAGGGTCCCTCAGAGCCCCATTTGAACTGGAGTGATCAGATTTTCCAGCCTAGCAGGAGGAGGTTGTTTGGGTGGCTCAAGGACTGTTACCTGTTTCTTTTCCTTTTCTCCCTCAACAGCAAAGACTTTTTTTCTCTCCAGAATTCTAATTATTCAGGCAATGTAATATTAAATATTTTGTTCCTGTATGGAAGCTTTATTCATTTTCAGATTCCCCTGGATGCTGTGTCTTCTGAGATTCCCTCATTCCAGTGGTTGATGCTATAGAAGATGAATCCTCCCCCTGCTGGCATTGCTCTGCCTCTGTCCTTTCTTGAGCTTTATGTTACATGAGGAAGAGAGAGAGATGAGCAGGAGAATTTCTTTCAAAGGGAGAAGCCATGTTTTTGATTAGACCAAACTTTGTAGTTTTCATACCAATAGGAGCAGTATAGTCATACTATGGCAAAGTATAAATGAAGGAAAACCATAAGTTTGCCTGGGTTAAGATGTGTACAAGCAGCAAGCTAAACGATGAGTATTGATACTTTCAGATGCTTTTTTGCAGGATTATGAACTTGGTTTTTTTAATTTCTGAAAAAACCTTATATTTGAGCATTAAAAACAACAAATTCCAGTTATCTTTGTGTCAGTCCTCTTTGGTTAAGGGAAGAAGCAGCTGTTAGTGTCCTCATACATTCATATGGTATAATACAGATTTCTGCTGTCTCCCAGTTGGTTTGTCTTTGATTATTCTCCATTAAAATAACAGGAGGAATATAGTTACTCATAACAGACAGGAGGGTTTCAGAAGTCCTCAGGTTTTATTCCAGGCTTTCAAATAAGCTGCTGTTCTTTTTAATTTTTCCTAGTTTAGAATGGGATTGTGCTTTAAATAAATACTGATGATGCAGTAGGTGTTCTCAGTCTTCAGTTGCCATCAAAGAAGAGGGCCCCAGTACCTTTGAAATCAGTGCCTTTCTTATATGGGATGCTAAAACATTCTAAAATTGTTACAGGTGTGACAAGAGTTTCTACGAAGCTCGGGATCTTCGGCAGCATATGAATAAACATTTAGGTGTGAAGCCATTTCAGTGTCAGTTCTGTGGAAAATGTTACAGCTGGAAGAAAGACTGGTATTCTCATGTAAAGTCTCATTCTGTCACAGACCCTTATAGGTAAGAGGAAATTAATTTAACAACTGAAATATACTAATGAAAGTGAGGTTATAGAGATCCACAGCCAGTCTACAAGGCACTGCCTAGTCCACTTTTAAAGTACCAATAGATTGATGGTCACTGGGGTCTTGAGTACTTGAGGATGAGTAGGTGACTTTAAATAGCATGGGTTAGCTGCTAACCTGGGACACAGTGCTGGAACTAAGAGTTTTGAAGTCATAAGAGGATAAATACAATCAGTGAAATTAGAAACTTATGTGATCTCACTTCTCTAGAAGGTTAGGTGGAAGCTTTGTGGCTGTGGATAAGAGAAAATGTAGTTCAGTCTAACAATATTAGTTCTAATTATGTAACTACTTACCATTTAAGATAGTATTCCCATTAAACTTCGCCTACCATAATTAAAGTGCATTTTGGTTTAAAAGACCTAAGCGTGCAATAATGGTTTTAATAGATTCCTCACTTAACACATTTTAGGTGTAATGTATGTGGAAAAGAATTTTATGAGAAAGCTTTGTACAGAAGACATGTAAAGAAAGCCACACATGGTAAAAAGGGAAGAGCAAAACAAAATCTGGAGCGAGTTTGTGAGCACTGTGGAAGAAAATTCACACAGCTCCGGGAATATAGGAGACACATGAACAATCATGAAGGTATGTAGAACACAACCAGTCATGACATCCCTCAACCCCTAAAAACACAATGTGCAAAGAGGTAATTGTTTCTCTGAGTGTGTGTGTGTCCTGTCTGGCAAGACATGGAGGAGTTTTTACAGATTCTCCAGTTCTGTGTGAATCCTGATTTGGTAACATACTACCAGTGATTCCCAGAAGCTGCTTTCAGGGTGTTCCTAAAGCTCCAGTCATACACAGGAACTGTGCCAATTTGTCCTGAGAACCTGAATAGAAAAGGAACATTTTTAAAAGTGATTTGGACAGGTTAATCTGGCAAAGAATTGGATGCACTAAAACATTCTCCATTTTCAAAGGCGCACACAGTTAACAAGGTACTCTTCAGATAGGAGAATGATTTGCCTGAATTTAAAAAAAAAGGACCAATGTTGGAAATTTATCAACTTCTTAATTTGTGACAAGCAATAAACTATATGATGTTTGGGGAAAATATGAAAAGGTTTCATATTTCCTATTAAAGATTTGTGTGCATTTTTACTTTAGATGTAAAGTATGAAATTGATTTTTGAGTATTTGGTTCTTACAGCTATGTTGGGAGTCTATATATTTTCCTGTCCTGTGGCAAACCCCACTTTTTTTTGGAAGCATGTCTCCTTTTAAAGAACTCTTATGAGTAAATCTGACAGTTGCCTAATTATTGAACTACAAATTTTGTGTTTGTTTCTAAGCAGAGAAGGTGTCCTGTAGTAGGTACCTAGCCTAAATCTACAGAGGAAAAGCCAGTAGTGAGATGGTGTTTGTCACCACCCACGTGCCCCATTAGATAGTACAGACCACAGAACTCAGATGTTATGAGGGAAAATAAGATTATGCAAACATCAGGTGCTGTATTTGAATAAATGCAGTATGGAAGAGGAGGGGTAAAGCTGTAGGTGTACAAGGAGGATTTACAGAATAAAGAGTGATTAGAAATGTAAGTGACAAATTCTGTAAAGGAAAACGTGGCTTCAGAAACGCATCAAAATGATTAGAATTCCATTAAGCATTGTGCACTTAAAATAAGGAAGAAACTGCATTAAAAGGAATCTTGACAAGCTTTATAAAGTAAAGTGTTGGATTGGGCTGGGCACCTTTGGAAAACCTCACCACCGAACGCGTTATGCTTACATTATATTGTTACACAGAAATGGTGAACGGGTGAGCGGTATCTCTTTCTTACATGGCAGACATCACAGTATTGCTGTGTTCTTCCACGCTGCTGTTCTCCCTGTCAGTGCTGCTCCTGGCTCTTAGTGAGCTCCGTGTGACCTGTGCTTGCTTTGCCCCGCCAGGCGTGAAGCCGTTCGAGTGCCTGACGTGCGGCGTGGCCTGGGCGGACGCGCGCTCGCTGAAGCGCCACGTGCGCACGCACACCGGGGAGCGGCCCTACGTGTGCCCCGTGTGCAACGAGGCCTACATCGACGCGCGCACCCTGCGCAAGCACATGACCAAGTTCCACAGGGACTACATACCCTGCAAGATCATGCTGGAAAAGGATACCCTGCAGTTCCACAACCAGGGCACGCAGGTGGAACACGCCGTCAGCATTCTGGCGTCAGACATGCAGGAGCAAGAAACCGAGATCAGCTTTGGCGCCGGTGAGGGCGAGACTGTGGTAGTGACAGGAGAGACGCTCGAAGCCATCGAAGCAGTTGCAGCTACTGAGGAATGCGCATCAGTCTCTACCCTTTCTGACCAGAGCATCATGCAGGTGGTAAATTACGTACTGGCACAACAGCAAGGGCAGAAAATGGCTGAAGGGACACAGGCCATTGAAACCGTGGAAGTAGAAGTGGCCCATGTAACAAAGACAGAGTCAATTTAGTACACAACAGATCAAGAAGGGTAAGGTTCTGTATCTGTCAGAGCCAAGCATTTAAGGGGTTGTCTGGGCTTTCAGTGATGCCTGTTTTCAAACGGTTAATCCTCAGTACTGAATGTTGTGATGACAGAATACTGCACCACGCATTAGAGGGAAAAAGTTCCAGTACTCCAGTGTGGGCCAAGGCTTTGAAAGCTAAGGTTTCTATACTGGCTGTAACTTTAAAAAAAAAAAAAGAAGTTTAAAATAATGTTTTTGTATCATGCAGTATCATACTGTAACTTTGAAAAATTAAAAAGAAAAAAAGACATACAAGAAGGCTGCACTGAAAACTAGAAATGCACAGCTATTGGTAGCCGTTTTGTTTGTTTTGATGTGCATTTCATCAAGTTTGTGAACAAATTACCTGTATTGGATTCTGTCTGTTTACTCTCAAGAAAAGGGAGGTGGTAGAATGCTTTTTTGTAGGCATGTGCTTCATGTGACATACAGAAAAACTGAAGCTTTTTTCTCTGGGCAAATGCACCATTGGTAGTTAATGAATCCCTGTTCTGAAAAACTTACTTAAATTCCAGGTGTGTGGGTGACTGGTCCAAGATTCAGCAAAACGCTGTAAAACATTCTATAGATAATGGGCAGGGATCTGCTGAAGTCTGAGGAAGTGGTTCTCCAAGGTGGTTGTGAATTTAGATTGACCAGAGGACAGCCCACCACAGGGAGACTGCTTAGAGAAGTAAACTCCTTTTCTTTTGTAAAGGAGGAGTTTGCACCGCAGCCTCTGCACGCAGCCACGTTTAGCTCAGTGTTTGTTTGGAAGCTATTGCCAGCACTGATGTATGTACCCAAAGCAGGCAGCCTCATGATGGATGCTTCTAATTTTGCTTTACATTTCATGTAGGAACTGTCAAAGGAGAAAGGTGGAAATGGCACACTTCTTCAGGCACTGAGGAAGTCCAGCTAGCTACGGACTGATCTTGTCTTGTACTGAAAGGAGGAGCCCTGCTAATTCCCAAGCAGGACACATGACAGTATCAGGGTAGAGAAATATGAAAATCTTAGTATGGGGTAAAAATCAAATTTGTCTCAAAATTGCCAGAATCTCTAGAAGACCTATTACTGCTGCTTTAAGAAAAATACTTCTAGGGCCAGCTGATACCTGTTGTTACACCACATAGTTGGAAAAATCCTTACTGGGTTGTTTCTGCAAGTAAGTGTGAATGACAGCTGTGCTTGGCCCAGGTTTCCATGTCTGTGGTTTAATACCACGAACAGGGCACATCTTAATCTGTACAATGTGTGGGTTCCTTTGTTGCTGCGTGGTTTTTTAAGCAAGCAGCATGTCTGTCAAGGAAACTGAAAGTGCTTTGCATGTGAACAATCAGAGCTGTAGTCTGTAAGTTCTTCTCAGTCTATAGTGGTATCACATATTTCCTAACCTGGACAGCAGCAAGATACCTGAGGAGCCAGAAAGCTGTAATATTGCAGGGTAGACTTCATAAATAAAGTGAGATGCATAGAACTCTGCTACCTGTGAAACTGATCCATTGAACAAAATTTCAGCAAACCCTGTGGCAAAGTAGCCACCTCATTTGAATTAGTATTTCTACTTTTCATCTTATTTAATTATGTGGATATCTGTCTATTAAGCTACAGAATGGACTGTTCTTTTTATACTTTGCAATTCTGTAGATAAGCAATTGTTGAAAATTTTTTATGTTTGAGCTCCTGTCTTGGATCCAGATTAATTTGTAGATGTCTATTTCAAAAATCAGGGTCTTACTTCAGAGAAATAATGTAGTTATTTATATATCCTGGACCCCTTTACAATTGTATTATTTTCTAATTACCAAATGGAGTAAAACTAAAACGAATATTAAAAGAAATTACTGCTAGCTGTAACTTGAATTTTTGTATAGTAAAGAATCTGGAGATAGCCATCCTGCTTAAAATTAAAATACTGCCATTATTATGGAAAAAGATTTAAAAGAGCACTAGGTAAACTTGAAAACTTACTTCAGTGTTTGTATCCTAAAAATAATTATGTATTACTGAAGTGAAGAAGTGTTCAAGGAAAAATAGCTGTAAATAGTGCTAGAACATTATTTGTATATTTAGTGTGTTACCTTACAAAAAAGAATATTACCAGCACCTTAGTTTAATCTTTGGTGCATTTATTTATTTGCCCAACCTATGGAAGAAGTGAAAGTGAATTTGAATTTCAGAGCCTTCTTATCCACTGTCAAAATGCTTTTACTGACTCGATCTATTGTTTAAAAATAACCACCAACCAAACTAATCACACGAGGTCGTTTTCTAAACAAGATTCAGCCAGGAATGTCGAAGCTGAATGTTGTGGCACCCCTTTCTTAACACGCTGTGCCTTACCTTTTCAGAACGGCTGGAGGTAAGTAGGGAGTGCCACTCTTGGCTTTGCTGTTCCCATCTCTGTAGCGTTGCCTTATGTTTTTCTTTGGACTTCAGCACTTAAGACATTC
This sequence comes from Chaetops frenatus, assembly GCA_013400775.1. NCBI lineage: Eukaryota > Metazoa > Chordata > Aves > Passeriformes > Picathartidae > Chaetops > Chaetops frenatus. The sequence continues at coordinate 228,489 of VZTR01010079.1, read as the reverse complement.
ACTACCCTTCTGCAGAAGTCAGACTGCAAATACGCAGTTGGTATTTGATTTTTTTAAAAATAAAATTCATGAAAAGTGTCCATTAAGTATTCCTAGTGAATTCCTGTACATAATTAATTTGATTTGTACATTCTGCTGTTTTTATTTAGTATTAGATGTATAAAGTTATGGTTATTTCTGTCATCAAATAAACTGAGCTCTGCCATGAATTGCTCCTTCAAGAAAGTTTATTTTTTTCTGGGGAAAGATTGCTCTTCAGTATTTCTATATACAGACATTCTGGACTGAATAGTTTTAGTAACACCTGCTTTTTAATTTTTGCTGAAGGCTCAAAGAATTATGTTGTATGAGGAAAAGAAACACACTCTCCTCCTGAAGTGTGTCAGAACATGGCTGTACAAGATGACGGTGCTACTGAAACACCACATATACTGATACTGAAATTGCTTTGGCTACATGTCCTCGGGGTGGGTGAGACATCCATCTACTCGGCCTCCTGGTTCCCAGCTGTAACCATTTTGGTTTGCTTCAGATGTTATTTCTCTTGACTTGGGTGTCCACAACACTGCACCTGCCAGCACTACCATCATGGCCTCTGCCCTGGGATGGATGTTGGAGCAGGGGTTGTGGTGTGGAAGTTGTTCTCCAGTGTCACTCTCCTGGCTGAAGGATGAGCTGTACAGTTGCCTCCAGGTCTGGGAACAAACAGTGTCCCATGCCTTTCCCTTTGCTGCTACAGAACTTCAAGGCAGCACCGATGCTGCAGAAACCTCATTATCTTCTGTGGTTCATCCTAAGGGAACGCTAGGAGCTCTTTAACCCCTCTGTGAGGCCTTGTAAGCGACCAAGCTAAGTCTCTAATTAAAGAAAAATGGGGGTTTCAAAAGGCTGAGTGCTGAAGGAGTAAGGTAGGCACCTGTTGAACAACTACTGCTCCACAGGGATGCAACTATAGGGGCACAACAGCCAAGTGAGGTGTGGATAATTTTTGTCCTGTTTTGTTTCTACTGGAGCTACAACCACGTCATTCCTTGCTGTTCAAGGAAGCACCTTTTGAATTGCTACAGCACCAGCATATGGTAACATTCAGGAGCCAGTCTTAGAGTGGCTGCTGACAATGTGGTAGCACCCACCAGCATCTCTCAAGCAGCTCTTAACCGAGACCTGTTCTCATGCAGGAAAATTCCAGCTGCTGCAGGGGAGAGGCCTTGGTCACTCTGTTGTCACCCTCAAGTGCAGGGCTGTTGGGAAGTAGCCTTACAATTCTCGAGTGGCCTTTAAAGGACTTAGCAGAAAGTAAGTTTTTCTTGTTGCCCTAGGAAAAGTTTTGTCCTGCAGGCTTCATCTCTCCTCAGGGGTCAAGTGCCCTGCCTTCCAGCATTGCTGAGTTAAGTGGTGCTTTTAGATGTGGAATAGTGCAAGCTCTTCTTGTCATGGCTTTAAATTTTACATGTGAACAGGATTATTCCACCGTCACCCGAGTAACAGAACTGAAACACCCCTTTAGGCCCTTGTTTCACAGTTACCTGTTCAGTGCCTGCAGCTGTAGAGCTGGCAGCTGCTCTGAGTGGGGAGGGCTCCCACAGCTACACTTCTGTCACCAAGGCACTGCTGTGATTCTGTAACGAGCTACTGAGCATCAGCCAACACCTTGTATGCAACTACCATGTTTACAAATTGGGGCAAATGGGGGAGAAAAGGAGAGATAATTATGTTTTTATTTTAAGTTGCATTAACTTTAGATTAATAACTTGTACTGCCAGGAAAACATCAATATGGGCTCACGACTTCAAGTTTCAGTGGAGCTCTTGCTACAGAATCACAAACACTTTTTGTGTATCCATCTCATCAGGAAATCCAATCCTAAGGAACAAATTTAAGAACTGAGCCAAAGGCCGAGCAGAGGTTTTCCAGACCTCGCCCCATGCCACTGCATCATCAAGTTCATGCTCCGATTATCAGCCACTCCTGCCTCCTCCTTACCCAGCCTGAGGGGCAGCTGGCATTGGAGTGTCCAGACCTCGAAAAGCTGCAGAGTTCAAAGGTTTGGGCAGTAAATCTTGGGCTCCCACCACTGCAGACTGCTAAATGCAAGCTTATAAACGTGAACTGAACATGCTGTGTCCAGCTCAAGTGTAACAGTTGATGTTCTGTGCTTTTAACTCCCTGGGTAACTGCACACCATGAGCAGCTTTCCTAAGTAAGCCCTATATAAGATGCCAGTATTTCAAAATTAGACAACAGTAGATCTTTTTGATAATGAAACCAGAAGAAATAAGGGATGTGTTAATAGGATAAAGTTAAAACGCAAACTGTTAATTGTCCAATATTTATGGTGTTCTAGTGAGTTGTGCTAGAGACACTAGACAATAAATTCTCATGAGTTTAGAATATAACCTTCCCTTTTGTAGCTCAAGGGCAGAACTACTCAGCATTCCTCAATTTGCAGTTTTATAAGGAATTAAAAAAACCCCAACCTCTTTGCAGGCTTTAAGGCTACCAACTACATACACAAAAAGCCTTCTTGAAACTCTGTTGCTTCTCCAAACAGATTGACGTTATCTTACAGCAGCCTAGGAAGAGTGCCAGTGACACCAGTGAATTCCAAGATTTTAAAACGCATTTGCCCCTTCAGGAAACAGAAGTAATCATTTTCTCAAAAGCTGACTTTTCCTCCCAAGTCTCTTTGGAAAGCCAGCTTTGGTAAAGCCACAGCCAGCACACAGAACTCAGCAGAGTCCTGTGAGTTCTGACAAAGGGGAGCTCCACAAGCCTGGCAGCCGTGGAGATGAAGCTCACCAGGCCTGGCAGCAGCTGTGGCTGCTGCCGCGGTGCTCCCGGAGGAGCACAGTTGGTTTTGCCAAAGTTCAGTGAATACCAGGATCATCTCTGGGTCATCTCTGATATGGCACAAGCTGTGATCCCTCAGTTATCTTAGAGACAGGCTGAGGACTCCTTCCTGCTGATAAAATCTTCATTGTGATAATCTGGATGATGCACCTCCCATGCTTTAAAGGAATGGAATTAGGTAAGAGGCCACACCCAGCACTGCCGGAAACACGGCCACCAGGAGTTCACTGCACTGTTTGGTGGGACTGTTTTATTTTGGGTTTTTTGGGGGGGCATTTTGTTTCCTTTTTCTTTTTTGGGGGGTTGTTATGCTTTTTTATTATTTTAATATAGTTAGATGAGTTTGGATCCATTTACAAGCCAGTAGGCTCAGAACAGCCCAGCTGCAGGGTAGCACAGAGAAGGCTACTGGGTAACTACTCCCATCTTCACCTTATGTCATCAATGTTCTGCAGGCTGCCCAGGTGCCAATTCCTGTAAAGAATTCCTCCAAGCATGAGCCCCATGGGATAAAACCACACAAGCTGGCATTTCATCCAGTGACAGGCACACACACCTTACTGCACTAAGCAGTTCAAGGTCTCAGCACACGTCCTGGGAGCACTTCAACACAGCTAAATCAGATCATTCATCATGAGTATCAGGATTCTTGAACATCCTTAGAAAAAAAAAGCCAAACCAACTAACCAACAACAACAACAAAAGGCTCTCTACATGCAGAAACCATGACTACTCTAACAAGAACCTACAGCCTCAACCTAGTCCCAGCTAACATCTGCCTTTGATGATATTGTTCAGGTCAGTCAGTATGTTCTTGCAAGGGAGACATTCAACACCAGCAGGCATCTTGGAGCAAAAAAATCCAGCTTGTTTGGCACCCAGTGCTGAGGAGACTGAGGCCATCCTGATGGATTTGCTCCCATGAAGCACGGAGGAGGAAGAGAACACTTGCATTGGGTGAGGCAGGACCACTGCTCACCTTCAGCTGAGATTTAGAAGTTTCTGCAGTATCTCACAAGGTCTAGGATTATTTATTGACCGTGGAAGGAAGATAAATATAATTTTTGCTCTCTCAGTTGCATGGAAGGTATTTCATAGCATGTCTGCTCTTCTGGCTAGCAATTTCCCAAATAAATTTTAAGTACAAGGAAATTCTGGGTATGAACATCTACTTGAGCCAAAGATATGGATAACAGTGGTGATAGGTCAACTAAAACAAGGAATGGATCTCTGAGTAATTCTCTTATTTGAAGTTTTGCTTTGTTCCTATACAAGTGAATGATATAGTATGAACCAGCTACTGAGGAGCACAAGAAAATAGCTATTCACTATGAATTACCACTATCTTAAAGGGATTTATTTAGACAAACATAACCACATGTGATGAAAATAAGTGAAAAGTTTGTCTTGCCTAATTCCAGTAATGCCCGAATTGGTTTTGGAAGTCCTGAAAGTCAGTTTTCAAAGTGTGTTTTGTTTTAAATAAACCAAATATTTCTGCTATGGAAAAAAAATAATGTATACATTTTTATGTTAAGTTTATAACAAGGCTTTTAAAAGAAAACAGTTACAGGTAATTCAACTGCATCAGACTTCAAAAGAAAAAAGATTACACATACAATACAAAAATACAAAAAAATATTTTTAGAACTTACAAACTCAAAAGTCTAAGTGGTCAGAGCTTTCCTAAAATAATAATAATAAAAAAATACATTTCAAGATGCACTTTCCTTTCTGCACTTTCAAGTTCAACTTTAGCAAGAAGATGCTTTTAGAGGCAGGATGAAAGCAATTAATGTATTTAATTCTACAACCAGTTCCCAGCCGAAATTAATTTAGTGGTTGACACTATCAGGTATTTAAGTTTAAAAAGAACCTTATGTTTGTTTGGGGGAGGGCAGGTGTTTCGGTTGGGGCAGGTGGTGGCGGTGCTGTTGATCATGTTCTATTTAACCGGTACTGTTAGTAAAATATTTTACAAATATGCAATCTAAATTAGACTGAAATTTAGACAGTCGTTACTAGCACTGAAATCCTACAGCACTCTCCTGCAGTATGGAAGCTAAGAAATAAACTGACCAGATTCATGCCATTGCTGAAAATCACTGCAAAAGGAAGACAGGCAGGAAAAGGTCAAGTTTTATTTCTGAAGCTGACACTTGTTAGAAACATCAGGACTGCAGATACAGCATTCTTTGACCTGACAGTGTCCACTGAGGTTAGAGGCATCAAGGCATTTTGTCTTAGATGGCAAGACAGGGAAAGTGCATCTTATATTTTTCATACTTAAGCAGTGAGTTATCGATTTTTGGTGTGGCTTGTATTCCTTCTAGGCATAGTAAAGAAAACTATTTCAACCAAAGGTGAAGCTTAATGTACATTAGCTTGTATTTTTGGTGGTGGCTTTTGTGTACCACTAGGAAATGCTAACAAGAACTACTCAAGGCTAATGATTTAAAAGGAGCACACTGAAAATACTGATTTACCTTTGTAGTGAATATTCTTTACAGACTGTATCTAATATACAGACAAGGCCCATTTCCTTAGGACAGAACAGGCCACTGAAGGTTACACATCCTACATGAAGTTTTAAACAAAATCAGAGCTAAGTTACCAGAGCCACTCAGAGCAACATAATTCCTAGTTTGCAGAGACTTAACAAAAGGTGACTGCAGGGAGAAAAAAAAATCCAGGTTCTTATTATTTCCTGCGTAAGATTATATTCAAATTAATAGTCCAGTAACACTTCTAGCACAAGACAATGCTCACTCTCTTTAGCAGAATTCCTAAGAGTCAACTGTTTCTCCTGGTATGAAGAGGGAGCCAGAAGTGAGAATGCGAGAGCATTCAATTTTAATCTGATTAAAGAGACAGTAACCTTTTTCATCCACCTTATTTAATCACTGACAAAAAAAAATTATCTTAAAAAGGTACCACTCCAATTTCTTTATTATCTGTAACCTTTTGAAACTAATCACATGAACTACAAAATTAGCAAATGCCTTGAAATCTGTATACAAAACATAAATTACCTCTAATTTCAAACTCATTTATTAGTGTACCACTCAAAGTCTTAAAAAAGTGGCTCCAAAGATAGTCTCATATCATTCTTAAAAAAGGAAACTGTTCCTTTAATGTTACACCCTCCCCTCCCCCCAAACACCCAACTTGTAATCCACATCATTTAGTTATTTTCTTGGTCATGGACATTTCCAAGATGAGATTTTATATTTCGTTCCCATAGCTTCTGGTTGTCAGAAAATCCATGCTTTCCTTTATTGAAAGAATTTGGTCCTGCTGAGGTTGGTGTATCCCTGTGAAAAGCAAAACAAGAGCAGTTGAGAAAGTCAGCTCAACTATAGTAGTCTCTGCCATGTAACACTGAAAATGCCAACTTCAAGCCCAATCTGCCCCAGAAACTACCACACATTTCCTTCTGTTGCATGAGAAGCCCTCACTGTTAGCAGCTCTAAGCTGGCCACAGAACTGATCTCTCCACAATGTATCAGAATAGAGCTGGAGCAGCAGAGGCGGCAGGAGTGGCAGTAGCTGCTGCCAGCTGCAAAGAATTTCTTGCAAGGATTAAGAAACCGAGGATCCAAGTTTGCTACTGGAGAAAACAGAAAAACACCAAACTAGAAAACTTCCAGAGTGACTGACTTTAAAAGCAGTCTATCATGATAAACACCTCTAAAATACAAATTCTCAAAATGCATCCCTAATTTAAGTGAAGCTTCCTCTGAAAAGGTCTCTACTTATTTTAGGACTGGTCCTCTACTGTCTCAAATCTGTGGCAAGCAGAAGAATTACAATATTTAGTATTAAGTAAAGAAGCAATTCTTAGTCTTTCTGACAGATGATTCTTATCTTCCCATGCACATGAGTTTAAAAATGTGACCAGACTACCTACTTCAAGGCAATTTACAAAAGGGAGAACCAGAAAAATACAAAGTAGAGATAAACAGGAATTCCTACCTATTACCTTTACAAGAAAAAAAAATGAGATTCTATTTAATGCAGACTCAATTTCTTCCTCAAAAAAAGGCAAATAAGACTCAAAGTTCAAATGCAAATGTACTACTTCTAACCTGCAGATGAAACATTTGAAAATCTTGTTTCTGGAGAAATGCTCCCTTAACCTGTTCTATGCTCCTTTATTCTTAAGCCATCTACAAGATGTGCCCTGAGCTGGGGAGGTATTTCACACACGCACCCTTTTTCAAAGCACAGTTCAAAGCTGCCCTACCTTCCGATGTTCTTCATGCGCATCTTGGCTTCTGGGGGCATTTCCTCTGGTTCGCTCTGCGGGGACAAAGGAGGTCAGAGCAGGGCTGGGTGCCCGCGTTCAAACACTTCAAACGCCTGACAAGATAAAGGCTGGACAACGGCCCTACCAGACAGCAAAGTGACTTTGGACACAGTGGAGCTCCTACAAGGTCACTGAACAAAATACCAATTCCTTCGCTCACCTCTATGTAAGAAGGAGCAGTAAAATGACAACAAAATACTCAGCAAACCAGAAGCACAGCTTTCCTTTGCCTCCCCCTAATCACACCTAGAGAAAGCAACTATTAATTTAAATTATGCTGTGCATCTTATTTTCAGGGAGAAGTTATCAACACTTTAATGATTTCTTGAACCAACACAGAGCTATTGTACGTTCTTAATCAGAGTCAAAAGAGATGCTTCTAGGTTGAAAATTCCTGACAATTATGTGAATAACCCACTCCCTCTGCCTACCATACCAATGGTATTTTGTGTTGATCACTGGCTTATTACTCACATCTTCATCTTCGTTGAAAGCTGCTGCTACAGAAAGGGTTTTTGGAGCCAGGGTTGGAACAGGCTCTTTAGGCTTCTGAAAAAGACAAAATGCAGAAGTAAAGTAAGTCCACTAACTCAAAAAAGCTACCCTTGGCTTTTTAAGTATTTTGATAAAATTAAGTCAAATGTCTTCACTGAGATGGGCAACCAGGGGAAAAAGTTTTTCCCTGAATAAAGCACATAAAGGATTCTCTAATGAAAAAGGAAAATTACTGCTCATTTATGTGTGATCACTCTTAGCAGCAAGCTGAGCCCTCTCATATTACAACTCCCCACATGCAGGTCTTAACTTTCTAGCACACTGCAGGGGTACTCAGCCACTGGTGCATGACATGAACAATTAAAACAGAACCTGAATAACTTGTGATATTCAAAATTTTACTGTGTCACTACTTCCATTATTCTTTTGGGATATTCTTATCCATCAATGTCAGAAAAAATAAATGTGTTTATTTTCTTCTATTTTAACAACGTGACAGCTTTCTGGCTTAAAACAATTCAATGCTTTTAAACTACTATCAGTGTGTATAACACAGTCCAATTAATATAAAGTTCCTTTAAAGTGTATTTGGTTTATTTCCAATTTTTTATTCCTCTGTTTAAAGAGTAGGAAGCTGTCAAACTCACAACTATTACATGTAACACAACAATGATACCAAAAGTTACTTCAACATCACTGAGAAAAAAACCAAGTTACTAGTAACAGTTTGCTACTCTAGTCCTAAATCAATCCCATACAGTGCTTTCTCCATTTTGCCTTTACTGGCAATTCTTTGGTACACCCTCCTAGAAGCTGATACTGCAGCAGAGCCCTTATGCAACTGCCTACAGCTGTTCTTCACTGATATTGTATAAATACCACACCATTTTCAAAGCATCTGCACCCAAGGAATGGGGAATGTACAAAGGGAGTAAAAATGGCTGAAAAGAAACAGGGTAAGTCTCAGCACTGTCCCATCTGCTGCACTGTCAGTCACACACTGAATTCAGTGAACCAGAAATCCTGAGCCAAATTTACTGCCACTTTGGACATGAGAAGCTGAAGCACGCCAGAAGCTCAGAGACGGCTGCCTTGTCTATTTTTCCCAAGTCTGGGCTGACCTGACTGCATTTATACCCTAGAATACTACCAGCCCATATCTCCCTTCCATCTCAAAATAACAGAGCACCCTTTTAATCCTTTGCAGGTCTCCAAAATGCTGCCATTGCAGGTGCAAGGCTTTCTTGATTAGAGTTTGAATTTGGTGCAGACAACTACTCATAACATATCCACCACAGTGACATATGGGAAATGGAAATAAACTGTATTAAATAGAGAGGCATCCCTGGCTTGCCCTTGGCCAAGCCAGTAGAGGACTACTCTGGAAGTGCAGAGAGTCATCAGATTCACATCTGAACAAGCACAAGGATATCTTGTGCTGGACAATCAAGGGGATTAGAATTCTTAGAAACCTATGTAACAAATGTCTTAAATGCATCTCTTGCATTTAACCCAAATAAATCATACTGACCTTGCAAAGAACAGGCAAAGTCATGGAAACACGCTACAATTTCCCATGCTAAAATAAGATCTTTGGAGTGGGAGACAACCTATTAAGCCATCTAGATGCTTTCTTCTAGCTTAAAGCATCCTATGCAGTGAAGTTCCCAGCACTCATTTCAAAGTAACCTGAACAGCTTAACAAGTCCGCTCATTTCCCTCAGGAAATTACGGCAGATTTATCAAATCTCATTACAAAATTATTCTGTATGTTCAAAGACCTACAGTTCATTTCAATCAAGTCTTATGCTTCCTTCCTGAGATTACTGACCTGTTAATAAACACCTTGAAGTACTTACACATGCACGACTAGCTAGCCCTGCAACGCCTGCTTAACCTTTACCCAAGTTACCCTCATGGGATTCAAAGTTTCCTTCTGCAAGGAAGCCTCCCCAAAGTACTTCCCTTCTCCCTCAGATGCCCTAAAATTAAACCCTCAATAAACTTACATTTGCTCCTAGTTTGATGGATATTGCAGATGCCTTCTTTGTTGTCTGACTGCCTATGGAAAATCCAAACTTGGACATTTTGGCAGGAGCAGGCTTTGTGGTGAAGTCTTCAGCTTCTTCATTAGCTGCCCGTTTCTCTGCGCTGCGACTCGAACTTTCTCCTCCATTACTGGAAGAAACAGTCTTAGTTTTCACAGGTTTTTCTGCCTCTTCTTCAGGTCCTGGTGAAGTCGAAACAACTTACCAAGATGAGCTACTTTTACTGAGCAGATTGATGGGAGCAGCAACCTCAAAAAGCATTATACTTTGGGTGCAATAGGTAAGATGTTTTTAGTGACAGAAGTTTCCACCAATGTATATTTAGTGGACAGCAAAACACAAAGAGGAGAAGAAACTGCAAGTACTCCACTACTGGTAAAGAACTTCTTGTATGAGCCAGGAAAACAATCTTGAAGCACCATCTCTTTATTTAGTATAAGTCAAAGTCAAAGTTCATGTAGTAAGTTAAATGTAGATGACTAAATCTTTTTAAGTTTTTAAGTTGCCACACATAAGCTTTCATAATTGGAATCCCAATTCCAAATCTAGAGAAGGTAATCTAAGTTAAAATTAATTCTACTAAATTTCTACAAAATCATGTCCACGCCAGTCTCTAGGCTTGTCTGGCACAACTCTAAAATCATGGGAGTGACTACGGTCACTCATGCTGTCTCAATCATGTTTCAAGTCACTGCTTGTCCACATCTCATCTGTAATAAATCTGCCAAGCTCTGCTTGAGGAAGGAATCAGCACTAAAAAAACATATATATAGATTTCATCTTTTCTGGTTTTGTATAGTCATGGAAAACATAGCAGCTGAACAGTGATCCACAGAGAAAGAAGTGTAACATTTTCACTCCTATAAAATCAGCTTCTTCAGCTACACCAAGAGACAAAGGTGTCCTTGGAAAACTCATACTGAACAGAGCAAATGCTTCAGCAAAAAGACACTTCCCTGCTGCTGCAATAAGCAAACCGCTGCAGTAGCAGAAGGGGGAAAAAACCAACACACATTAGGGAATGGACAGGGAACTGCTCACAGCAGCAGTTTAAAACAACTGGAGCTAGCACAAGTTCCTCATCACATCAAGTGGAGAACAGCACCTTCCATCCACAGCAAATTCAGACCCTGGGGGACAAAGCTCTTTGCACTGCTAATGCAAAAAGCTACTATGTAAGATGAAGCAATGGGAGAGAAGAAAGTCTGAAATGGGGGTCAACAAGATTGTAGCTCTGAGAAAAAAAAAGATAAAAAAAAAAAGAAGCAAACAACATCAGGAAGAACTATAGACTCAATCTATATATATTTGTCTGCTATTTCCCAAACCATAAGCAGCAGAATATACCACTTCTACCCCACTCTTCAAGGTATCAAGACAGTAAGTGATTGCAACCAAAATGAATTTATCATTCACCTTCAGAAATGTGGCAGATCACACAAAAAATTTTAACTTTAATCAGTTACACTGTATTTAAAAAAATGGTACTAGAAATTTGATACAGAAAACATAGATATAAAAATGAAAAACAAAGGAGGAAAGAGAAACAATCAAGATTTTCACAGTGACCTTGGGTACTGGCAGCATAATTTACCAAACAGCAGTCTGCAGAGACTATGAGAACATCCTTACAGCTAGTCCATGAAATTACATTCAACAGAATATTCCAAGTCCAGCCTAGGTACACTAGAGACTGTGATTCAAGAGTAGGTAGGAGATTCACTGGTGTTAACAGTGCTAGAACCACAGGGCTAAATCTTCTTTTTCATAACATACAAAACCCATAGCAACCCAAAATTCAGGGCACAAGAAACCAGTCCAGGTTCCTAAACTAGTGCTAGCCTGAAGGTTATTACCACTACAGCTTACTTCTTTTAAGTGCAAATTCTCAAATACTGCTAAGCACAAGGTGAAGCCTAATACAATCTACCCACGTTTGTTTTCTCACCAAATCTTAAAGAGCATCTCTCTCAGAATTAGTTCCTATCAGCACTGCATTCTGAGTGTTATTTCTACTGGGCTTGCCGTAGGATGAACTCCAGACTGCTGAAAGAAACACTCTTACTTGATGAGAGAGCTGTAAGGGGCACAGGACAATTGGGGAAGGTGGGAAGGGAGCCGTTGTGCGTTTGATTTCTGCAGGAAACAGAAATGCAGACATATTAACCATTTAACAGGTCTCTACCATCTCCCATGCCAGTCCATATATATATTCCAAGATATCAAGGCCACTTTATTATTTCCTTCACCTATAGAAAGCACCAGTACTATTTCCAAAGTAGACTGGCTAGTGCCCTTTTCATGGATTGCAGACATAAAAAGTTGTCCTAGTTCACAGCTAAGTTTTACTCATGTGCATCAACAAGCCACACGAGTGGACAACTTCCACTGTCCAGGTGGCTGAAGCGACAAGAGTTGACAGTGCCAGCTGTGCAGCATTTCAGGATCTGTTGTCCCTGGGAGTGCGACCACTGGGGCGTGTGGGAACAATCCAGTCACAACCAAGTTAAATTTAAGGTAAGCCCCACTATCTTGGCAAAAAGCTAAAGATTGCAAATTGCTTTCAAAAATCTTCAGGGAGTAACTATTCTTCCTTAGGGCCAAGGTAGCTCAACTCATTCAAGATCATGTTTCAGCACACAAAATAGTACACAAGACAGTATGAATTACTGATGTACTGATGCTGTCCAGTTACTGTATTACTAATACAGTACAAAAAAAAAAAAAACCAAACTAATACCACCACCAAAAAATAAGAACCAAAAAGCCACCAAAGACCAACAGCGAACCAAGAGTCAAGGAACTACCTAAAATCAATACTGTTCAAATGTCAGCGATTAACAGAAATAACATTCACTGTTACGGCTATCCTGATTGGTTTACAAGCCTGATTTAATTTTTCAACAGATCTAAGAAGTGCCCTCTCCCTACAGATACACTGAAACAAACAATCAAACAAACAAACAAACAAACAAAAAAAAAACAAAACAAACCCAACTAAAACAAAAAAAAGTAACACACCAGGAAAGAAAAGCTTTATCTTTGCAAAGACACTGTCCTCTCAACTCCAAGGGAAGAAAGAAGAAAAGAAGCATCCAATTAAAATTTTCGAAATAGTGTAGAAATGACAGGAATGTCCAGTCATAATATAAATACTGTAAGACCAAACAGCAAACTTAGAGACTGTTGCCGAGCGAAAAAAACCCCAAATGCTTAAAACAGCAATTAAAGAATATTCACTGTACCCCGTTTATAAAAAGGTACCATAACTGTTGAAAGTTAATCTTTAAGGCTGTCTTCATCCTTGCAGACAGCAACAGTCGTATTTCTCTCAGAACACAGCGTATGTATTCCGTGCATTTTTAG
>VZTR01010079.1:161385-213240 GCA_013400775.1 Chaetops frenatus | reverse complement strand
GAGAGCACCGGGAGCGCGCCGAGCGGCGCCGATCTGACGCGCGTCCGGAGCCGCTGCGCACGTGGGCACGGCTTCCCTGCCCTCCCCCGGGAAAAGCCACACCCCGGCACTGCCCCCGGCAGCGCCCCCTCAGCCGCTGCGGCACGGGGGTGCTGCCGCGCCCTCCTCACTGCGCGTGGTTTAACGATTACCTTCCGTGATTCACAAATACCATTACCTCATTGCCTCCTCCGTGTGTATAAATATCTAAAGCGCGTGGAGGTGCTGCGCCAAGAAATTGCACCCAGGCTCTCCTCGGTGGTGCCAAGCAATGCGACCAGAGGCAACGGGCACAAACTGATGCTCAGAAGTTCCACCTGAACATGAGGAAGAACTTCTTTGCTGTGCAGGGGACCGTGCACTGGGAACAGGTTGCCCAGAGAGGCTGTGGAGTCTCCATTACCGGAGACATTCAAGAACCGTCTGAATGCAGTCCTGTGCCGTGTGCTCTGGGATGACCCTGCTTGATTAAGGAGGTGGGAGAGGTGACCCTTCCAACATCACCCACTCTGTGATTCTGTAACGGGAGTTCAAGTGAGCAGTGACACCACCTTCCCCCCCAGGCCAGTGTGCAAGCCAGTTTGCACATCAGAAGAGGCTGCTTGTACGGAAGAACAGCAAATCACAGAAGGGACATGGTACGCAGCCCATGGCAAGGGGTGGGAACTAGACGAGGGCGTTTCCAGCCCAAACCATTCCACAGTTCTATGGCACTGAGCAGCACGTAGTTCCATTGTTGTCTCTTCCTCCCTTGAGGAAACAGCCTGCCTGAGTGAGGCACACACACCCACACAGCCAGTCCTTGCACCTCAGGACTCCCCAGGGAGCTACAGGCAGCTCTCAAGCATCACCTGGAACACCACCCTAGGGTGAAGCTTTGTGTACTCCCCAGCCACACACAGCTGAAAGGAACCAGGTCTTTCCCTGTGCTGGGGGTTATCCATGCCTGGAGGCCCCTGCACCTCACAACAGGCAGTGAAGGGCAGTATTGGGGTAGTCAGTCTTCTGCCTTCCAACCCCAACCTTGCAACAGCACCTAGGAAGAAGTCACCAGGGAGGGGGTCACCACCAACTCCTGGCATACTTGTGTGAAATTATACTCCCCACTCCTAGTTTTTGAATTTTCAGCACCCAACTCATCATCTGCCATCACTGACTTTAAGCATCAGCCATAAAGCAAGCCCTCCTCACCCCACAGACTGCAGAACTGTATTTAACAATATGCCCATGGCAGCTCTGAAGCCTGAATACAGACTTGCAGAGAGACACCAATATATTTTGAGCTGTGAGAAATATTAAAAGGCACTCTGCTTCTCTAGGTATTTATTGATAGGACTGTTTACCATCTCAGAAGTTCCAGCACTTTGGGAAATCTACATTACGTGGCCTGACAACACAGGCACTCTGGGATAAATGTCTTACACAAAAGTATGTAAGATTACTTTTTCTAGTGCAGTCAAGGAATTTGCCTTATTCCTTCCAAACAGGGACTTGATCTGTGCCAGATAGAACACCCAGAAATAAAGGTGCAGCTCCCTAAGGTCACGCAAGGTTTTAACCATTTGTTTTCAGTTCAGCTATCAAAGGTCAATTCATCTGCACACGAGAGGATTCAGGCAGTAATTGGAGAGGTCTCTTCTACTTCATCATAGTGATCTTTTAGAAAAAATACGCAGACAGCCTCCAAAGCAATGAGCTCTGAAGAACAACCTTTGCATTCAGCAACAATCACCCTTTTCCAAGGACAGTCCAACTGAATAGACTGAAATTCTTTGTGTAGTTATTTTTTTTTAGAACAGATTATCTCATTTTTCTTACATAATTTCAATAATGTGTGAATAAATTTAAATAGCTGGACTACTAAAGTAATTTAAAAAAAAACAACTCTTAATGATGGTCACTTCAAACGTAAGCAACAAAACATGTTCTGAGATTAAGAGCTGAACACATTTCCAAATGTACCAATGGAGCATTAATAGAACATTTTAATGGAGCATTAAAGGACAGTTTGCATGTAAAAAGCTCATTCTCCTCCCCCTCACTCTATTTTTGCTTTAGTTTATACTTCTTGGGGTAGTTTTTGGCAAATTGCTTTTCTACTTTTTCCCGTCTCTTTCCAAGTTTAAGTGTGTTGATCAGGTCTAAGGTTTTTTGCAGTTCCTTTACAGGTTGGTTTACAAAGCCACAGTATTTCCTTTTCGGAACAAATTCCAGAGCCTTCTTCCAGTCAGCAGTATCTTTCAAGGTTAATAAAATATGCATCATTTGATCCAGTGTGAGATTTTTGGCACCAGCACTCCAAAGCAAATACTTCTCCAGTGGCAGGGCCGCAGTCTGCAATCCTAATCGCTTTGCCCGTGCTAAAGAGACCCCTGTTTTTATGCTCCTGTCAACCATTGACCCAACAATATAGATCTTATCGTGATCAAATGCTTTCATTACTTTGGGAGAATCAGCTGTCAGATAGATGAGCTTATCCTTTGGAAAGATTTCTGTGTAGCACTGGTCTGTTACTGTGATAAGCAGCTTGCCCCATGCCTCTTTATATTGCTGGATAAATTCCCTATGGTAGAGGCTATCCTCTTTGAAGTTACAGAAGTGGATGTGGAAGGGATCCACAGATTTCCGATTGCAGCTCTCACTCATTACTATCTGTCTCACTGTATTTGAGACTTCTCGGAGAGACATTTCTTTTTCATAAGACATGTCAAATACTAGAGGCTGGCCAAAGATCATGGACTGAGCAGCCCTCCAATTGTATGCTTTATCCATAGTCCTGGACCACAAACACAGGAATGAACTCTTTTTGGTCTCATCTGTTTTTGAAGCTTGAGCTTCCAGCCTCCTTTCTCTTTTCTCATCCATCTTTCTTTTTTCATTTTTCTTGTGGAGTTCCTTGACATGCAAATATTTTAAATACTTCTTTTTGGCTGACTTAGAAGGACACTCCATGAAAGTTTTTAGCTGTTCTTCACTGATATTTTCTGGAACTGCTCTGCCAGCTAGCCTCCACATCTCCAAAGTCTCACGTGCAGCAGCCAAACTGGAAAGCTCCTTAGGCTCTGTCTCACTGACCTCTTCTGGCAAACCAGATTTCATTACCTTCTTCCACTCATCTAAATCTAGTTTTTCTGAGGGTTCACATGATTTGTCCTGCTTCAGACAAAGTGATAAACTCAAAGTTCTACTGAGTGGAAACAAGTCCTTTTTCATCCCATGTTGTGCAGCAAATGGAAGGACAGAAATTCTTATAATCTTTCTCAGAAGCATATTAGCAGACTGCATTCTTAGACACGTGCTGTGTTGCAACACTTATCTGCAAGACACCAATCAGAGGGGAAAAAAACTTGTCAGCAATCACAAAGAAAACACATGCAGATTTTTATTCTTAGTAACACTGACAATAGGTCACTTCTTGGAGGGTGCTGAAAATTCCTCCTTCCACTAAGAATTTTTTACTGTTTCCTAAATAAAAACGGCTTAAATCAACTATACTTACTGCAATTCAAAATGTAGTCAAACAACCTTCAAGAATTGTCCAAGATCTGTTTAAGTTACCTGTATCATATGATGAGCCTTCACAACCAAAGTCAGTGAAATGCTGCACAGAAACCGGAAGTATTTTGATATAATTTATCTATCCTGTGAAAACAGAAAGAAGAGATGGTAGAATAACAACTAGTACAGGAAAAGACAATCTTTTTTCTTTTTGCTAAATTGTCTGTGAAGCTGGNCCCCCCCCCCCCCCCCCCCGGTCCCATTAATTTTATCAACATTTGTATTTAAATACAAAAGGCCTGCAGAAAAAAAAAACACCCAAGAACGTTTAATATTTCCTTGGCCTATGCACACTACTGAACTAAGCATTAGTGAAGTTTCAATGCTTGAGGAAACGTGATTTGGACAAGACTAGAATTAGTTCTCAATTTTTAAATCAAAATTTATAAGCTTCTTAATAAACTGAAAATAATGTGATATATAGAACAAGAAGTTAAATCTAATGTTGAATCTGTAAATATGTACCTGCTCAGACAGAGGCACAGAAGGAGCAGTGTATTATTTAGCAATGTTATATAATCTGGCATGTGCTTTACTATACAGTAATTGGTCAAACTGGTGGCTGAACTCTCGTGTTCTGCTGTTAAGACAAAAGAAACAAGAACAACCAAGCAACCTAACAATGTGAAAATTTTTAAGTGTTACCACAGAGGTATCCCTAATTTTAGATTCAAGCATTAAACCTACTGGCATAAGAAAAAAATAATCAAAGAAGTATATTGTTTAGCATGAAGAAATCAAGGAATGAGTTCCTCAATTAACTTACATTACTGGAGCTCAAATTCAGTCAATATTGAACACCAGATTTACACCATCAGCATACCTGATGCCAGCTTTTGATAGAGCCAAATTACCTTCCAGTGTGTTATTCACACTAACATCATTACTGCAAGAATTAATCTAAGTTTCTTTGAAGAATCTAGATTTGAAGTACTGAAAGTATTTTTCTTTTTTAGCATGACCTCACTGCAACCCATCTCAATGACAGAAAGGCTCTTCACTGATACTTCAGAGACCGAACATGCCTTATTTCCCCAGCACAGCTGCCCACTCAGAATCACAGACTGGGTACGTTGGAAGGGCCCACAATGGGTCATCTGGTCCAACCCCCCTGCTCAAGCAGGGTCATCCCAGAGCACAGGGCACAGGATTGTGTCCAGACAGGTCTAGAATATTTCCAGTAATGGAGACTCCACAGCCTCTCTGGGCAACCTGTTCCAGTGCTTGGTCACTGCACAGGAAAGAAGTTCTTCCTCATGTTCAAGTGGAACTTCTGAGCATCAGTTTCGGCCCGTAGCCTCTTGTCCCCTGGCCTGGCACCACGGGGCAGAGCCTGGATCCATGCTCTTGGCACTCCTAGAGACACACTCACTGATGAGGCCGGCTGCAGGGGAGCGGCACTGCCCGTGCACGCTGCTTAACAACTTTTAAACCAGCCCACGAGTANCCCGCGGTCACCGCAGCCCCCTCCGCGCCGCCACCGCCGCTCACCTCGCGGAGCCGCTGCGCCTGCGCGGGGCGGGACCGCCCTGCTTCCCCCCTCGGCTGTCCCCGGCGCTCCGCGGCTGCACCGACAGCGTTCCGGGCTGCCTGCGCCCCCACGGCAGGGCCCGCGGCGGGCGGTGATCCGAACTCACCCGTATTCCATTGCCGGGGAGCCNACAGGATTGTGTCCAGACAGGTCTAGAATATTTCCAGTAATGGAGACTCCACAGCCTCTCTGGGCAACCTGTTCCAGTGCTTGGTCACTGCACAGGAAAGAAGTTCTTCCTCATGTTCAAGTGGAACTTCTGAGCATCAGTTTCGGCCCGTAGCCTCTTGTCCCCTGGCCTGGCACCACGGGNTGATCCGAACTCCCCCGTATTCCATTGCCGGGGAGCCCCCGGCAGTGAGGGGATACTGGTGGGTCCTGCCGCCGCCCCTGGTGCGGGCCAGGGTCTGGCCCCGCCGCCGCTCTGGGCTGGGGCCTCAGGCAATCGCTGCGGGCCGAGGGGTTTGTCAGCCCGGCCTGGTGATCTGTGATGTCTCTGTCTCTGCTGCCCTCTCTCGCTCTCTTCTACNGCAGAGCCTGGATCCATGCTCTTGGCACTCCTAGAGACACACTCACTGATGAGGCCGGCTGCAGGGGAGCGGCACTGCCCGTGCACGCTGCTTAACAACTTTTAAACCAGCCCACGAGTACCGGAGCCGCTGAGGGCCAGCTCACACCCCACAGCCCCGCGCTGGTCCCCCCAGCCCTCCCGGGGACGCCGGCGCGCCCGCTCCCCACGCTGCGGCGCGGCCCGAGAGGAACGCGGCCTCCGGGGCACCGCGCCGCGGGTGGCGAGAAGCACCTGCCCGATCTCCGGCCGNCCCCTCCTCCCCCCCTTTTTTTTTCCTGTTAAGAAACTTAGTAGTACAGAGAAGTTTCGCTTCTTTTTGGCACGCAGGTTGTTGTTGTTTGATGGTTGCGTTGTTTTGTTGTTTTTTTTCCCTAACTGTCAGGTAGGGATTTTAGTGGAGACCGTGATCTGTCACGATGAGTTTCCTGCTGCCCAGACTGACCTGTAAGAGGGAAGTGGATCAGGCAATAAAAAGCGTGGCTGAGAAGGTGTTGGTTCTCCGTTTTGGAAGAGATAATGATGCTGTTTGTCTGCAGCTCGATGATATTGTAAGACCAATTTTTTTCTTTCTTTTTTTTTTTTTAATGAACTGTACAAGTATATTTGTTGCATAGAAGAGAAGAAAATGTTACTTTTGGCTAAGATGGGGACTCGTGAAAAATGACATGATACTATATTTATAAAAAGGTTTGAAAAGTAGGCATTTATTTTATTTTTGTAGTGGCTGAACAAAGTGCTTGAGGTAGAGAAGATGTGATATTCTCTACCTGCTTAAGCTGGTAACACATAAGAGAAACAGGCTTTATAAAGATTGCCACCCTTTTTTCCTCTAATTGTCATCTGCCTTTCTCACTCTTTCTAGCTTGCAAAAACAGCTCATGACCTAAGTAAAATGGCAGTCATTTACCTGGTGGATGTGGACAACGTCCCAGTATACACCCAATATTTTGACATCAGTTATATTCCATCTACTGTATTTTTCTTCAATGGACAACACATGAAGGTTGATTATGGGTAAGTCATCCTACCATTGTCTATTGTGTCTGTAAGAATTACCAGTCTTTCTCTATGTTACCATGTCTGGGGAAGGTAACATTTGAAAACTATAATGTTGTTACCAGCATCTGCATTGAGAATTCTGTAGGAAGCCGCAAGGATGTAAGATACAGAAATATTTTGAAATTTGCTCTGATGTAGTAAGTAGGTGAAATATGTCCGACTCTGCAAAAAATAGTAAGAAATGGTTAAAATCTTAGACATGACACTGCACCTGTTTGACCTTTGGAGGGCACAGCATATTCCTGACTTGGTTATGCCACTACAAAGTTAGTTCATTCTTTCAGAATGACCAGATCAGAACTCCTCATCTCACTGTGCATCTTTTCATGTTTTTAGGTGTTTTTTCTCTGAATACTTTAACATTACAATTCTACCTTTGTCTTACATTTAGGTCTCCAGATCACACCAAATTTGTAGGAAGCTTCAAAACAAAGCAAGACTTTATAGACCTGATTGAAGTGATCTACCGCGGAGCAATGCGGGGAAAGCTCATTGTGAGAAGCCCTATTGATCCCAATAACATTCCTAAATACGACCTTCTCTACCAAGGAATTTAATGGGTTGAGCTGAGATAAGAATTACACAAATGGACAATGTTGTAGATCCCTTTTTCCTTTGAGCACTTTTAGCCTCTTCTGACACCATGGGACAGTTTGAACATTTATCCTGAAGGATCATATTGGTCTCATTCTGAAGACAGACATTCTGTCACCTCATGCTTCTCTCACAAATAAAGCTACATGTTCCTGCACAGAGTTCACACAAGTGGCTGTTCTTTGAGTTGTGTGCTGACCAGCCATACCCAACAGGCAGGCTGTGTGCCTCCTCAGCTATGGCATCTCCAGTGCAACCTTCTCCAGGGAAGCAAGGCACTGTTAGTTCTCTGTTTAGTACCATTTTCATTCAGATGCAATAATAGTAAACCTGACATTAATAAAAAAAGCTGTGCTTGATCTCGGGAGCATTCAGCTGAATGTGCCTGTCTAATAGAATTTTACACCTTTACCCATTGCTGCGTAACAGGACAGAAGTTTCTTCTGAGAGATGATGACTGAAGTCTGAAATGGATATAAACACAAAGGGAAGTTGATGCTCTCTTCTCTCTGATATCCATTATTACTGTTCAGAACAGCTTTTTTGACTGAGATTGGAATGTTGTACACTTGTAGGAGAAGATTTTGTCATCCTTCAAAGGATCCTTTTTTGCAGCCATTGAACACTTGATTCCTATGGGCTTGAACTGGAAATAAAGAATAACTCTTCTGTTAACATTCAATTTAAAGATTATTTGAACTTCTGCTTGTACACACTGAAAGCCTTGAGTATGTATATTTGAAAACTGTTTCCCACCTCTGTCTAGAGTTAAACAGCTGAGAGGAAACAGCAATGTTATTCGTTTGCATCAGTTTGGTAATTGCAAGTTGCTAGACTATTGTATTTCTATAGCAGCTCATGTCCAGTATTCTCGCTGGCTTAGTTGGCTTTAAACTGGAAATTATTTTACCTCCATGTGTCATGTTTGGGGCACACCAACTCTGACTGGAGGGAAGGTAACAGTATGTACTTCCCTGAAGTATTGTTCAGCTTAACAGTAAATGTTTCAAGGAAGAAGGTGGATGTTCCAGCTCCTGAAAGATTTAAACAATATATAGTACATAGAAAGGAGGAAACAGATTGTTTACATTCTTTTGCTATTCCAGATTTGGCCTTCTAATGAAGCTAAGCACTTAAGCAAATGTTTTCCTGATAATTTAGGCTGATTATAGAGCCATAACTATAAAATGTTTATTGTAGAAAATGATACAGCTGAGAGTTGTGTACTTTAACATCTTTAATTCAACTTTAAATTTCACAGCTACCCAAAGGGTTGTGACTTAAGGCTTTCAACAATGCATCTCTTTCCTAGTAGGTAACTTACATATTTTTCTTCTCAAAACCAAACAAGTTGTAGCTTCAAACCTAGAACTGTAGATTGCTCCACAGTGAGATGAAGGTTCTTAGGTGACAGAAAGGTGCAGAGGCAGTTATGAAAGGAAGAAGCTACTATACAGAACAAACCAGTGTATCTTTATTTATTGCCCTTCTTCTTACTTGTGCTGCTTCTGGTTACAATAGGTGAATTCCTAAAGGCTGTTCTGATCTTGACTTTCAGCATGCTTTTCAGGTACTTAAAGATGGCTTGTAAGCAGCAAGAGGGTGCTAAACCATACTTTTCTGTTCCAGCAGAGAAAGTAGGACAACTTACTCCCATGAGACAGCCCACAGTTTTATTTAGGGGTTTACTGTTTGACACCCATTTCCGGCAGTTTTTGTGTATCCATTCCTGTATTTCTGGATCGTGTCTGCTCTGGTGCTGAATGTTGTGTGTGGAGTCAATGAAGGCCACAGAATACACTTTAGTCATCACCTCACGTTTTCTCTGCACCAGCAGATCAACAAACACCAACCCACCATAGCCATGGGCAATGAAGGCCACGTTCCTGGCTGCACTCTTTGCAATGAAATGATCCCATACATACATGGTATGCTCCTCAGGGCTGCCGCTGCCCCTCTTGGGGATCCACCAGACAGACTGTGTAACAGTGAGTGCTTCTTCCCTGGCAGAAAATCCCTCCTTTTCAGTGTTCAGTTCAGTGAAGTTGTCATTGGGGTTTAGTACAATCACTTCCCAGTGGCTTTGCAGGGCCATTTTGATGAATGGTATTTGTGTTCCATGTCTCAGACCCTCACTGACAATTGTCCTTCGCCCCCACTGTCCAGCACAGAAAACTCCACGGTCTTGAAGAAGGATAATTAGGCTAGAGGAACTTGTTAGTGCATTCTTGCTCATGAAAAAGAAACTTTTTGGTTCATCCTCTGTAGCATCAGTAGGAATATAAACCTTCTGCAGCATGCAGACTCTTTCCAGGAGCTCATAAACATACTCGGTAATAAAATGTCCCAGAACTTCATAGCGTTTATGATTCTGCTCATGCCCATTCTTGTAGTAATTGAAAACAAAGGACTCATTTGTATCCAGGTGCCTCAGTTCCCCTTTAACATTGAAGTCATATTTTAGTTCCTCTTGATACTTTGAGCCCTCTGTTAGTTTCCTCAGACTGAGTTCCCTCTGTATTTGTAACCACTACAAATGAAGAAGACTATTATGTCAAAGTAGTGATAGACCTCCACACAACACCTGTCTACCCACTCCCCCATTGCATTAGAATTCAGATTTAAAAGCTGTTACAAACGAAATACTTGTTGATCCAGAGTACTTTTTGGTGATGTATAGTAAACTAGCTGCTTCTAAATCTCTTAGAGATTTCAGTTGCGAAGTTCCAACAGCAGTAACTCATGTGCCTTTATTATGCCTTATTTCAGTTCGGTAGTTAAAAATTTGTAAGCGAGCATGTTTATTTAAACATCTGTTTAAGGTAGTTTGAATTAAAGGCTTTAAGAAAGAGGCACATATACGTGGTTCATTGTTCACTTGAACAACTTTTATTGTGCTGTTTCCTAGCCATTATCTTGGAACTCCACTGAGTTTCAAGGCCACCTTTGAAATACAGGCCTTGGCAGTTGGGAACAGTCCAAGTGCCATACTAGATTCTGAATATTGAAAGAAAATCAAGCTGCGCTTACTAAGAACTGCACCTTTCCCGTTGCTTGTGTACCAGCATACTCTCCACATTCTACCCTCAACTGCACTAGAACAGACACTACATGTATGTGTTTGCTTTCTTCTAATCATCCAGTTAGTCATTCATCCTTGCAAGCATTTGCCACATGGAAATATAGCCATGGATGACAGAATAAACTAGCCACTGGGATCCAGGAGCAGGAGAAAAGAAAGTCCATGCAGCAAACTATTGTGAGGTTGGATTGAGGTCTCCAGTTTCAGATTATCTCTAATGGCTGACGTGAATTATACCAGGAAGTGATTTTTGTGCAGCTGAAAAATTAAGCTTAGCAGAACCTTCTATTTTCCTCGTAACTCTTCAATCTACTACTGACTGTCACTGGCTGTAGAATAGCAAACAGGGTATAACCTTCAGTGTGGTCAGAATTCTACCTTTACAGTTTAGTTCTAACACAGTTATTATTTTTTTTTCTCCTGTAAATGGCCTGAATCAAGTTATATTTGGCAAGTTAGACATATACTTTTAAGTTTTTCTTGCTGAACTAAGAGAAGTTTTATACAACACAGTAAATTACATTCTATGTTAAAAATAACTGTACCATCTGATAAAGCCAATTACTAGGACAAAAAGTGATCTGAATATTTTTATGTAAGCAACTCGAGTTGGAACCCAACTCCTTCAAGGAATGCAAGTTTCCTTGAGATAAGGTGCTGAGTAGATTGCAAATTATTTTTCATACTCCCAAATTAAAACAAACAAACAAACAAAAACCCAACTAAAAACCAAACAAACACATTTTTGCTTTCAACATAGCAACACCACATGTATTTTCCTTTTGAATAATGTCCACTAGGCTAGTGTTATTAAGTCCTCTCTTCAGGGTCATTCCTGTCTTCTGATTAACAGAGAGCAGGCTAGAAAATGGTGCTTTCTCCTTTTTTATCTCATATAATCATTACACTTACACACAGAAAAGGGAAAAAAATTATACGCTATGACATATAATCCATTTTACTGTCTTGCCAGTTTCTTGAAATGGAAACAGCACAAAGAAAATGCAAGGGCACCCATTCATCTATGATTTTTTCACTCTGCAGGAAGGCACAAAAGACACAAAGGAGATGAGAGGAAGTCTCTTTGCTATACTACTGAAATATGGGCAATTAACGCAAAAGAGATAATACTTAGGAGGAAAGAAACTACCCATATTCCTGTTGTTGTTCCCATGCGACAAAATAGGAGAAAAATAGACATATTTTAAGGAAAGATGTGTATGAAGAAAGGTGCAGCTTTCTGTAAGAATTAGTAATAGGTAGATGTTGTTTCCTCAGAGTGGTATGCTAAGGGGCACCTCTCAGTCCTTTTCTCTCCTCGCCCCTAAGCGATTGGAGAGACTAATTTCACAGCATACTCTGGGTAAACAGTTACTGTTCTCTTACTTCAGCTACCAACAGCAACATTGCTTTGTCAGTTCCAAAATAAGGATATGTGGTTCTAAATTAAACCCTGAACATCTGCTTTACAAAGCATTTCGAAAAGTTTCTGAATATTTCAGGAGGCAGAAACAAACAAATACAGCTTTACATGAGGTGCACATATGACTTTACTTCATAAAATTGCCTTCAAGATGAGAAATGTAAAGTTTTGAGACAATTAATAATAGGTTATCACTTAAGAGTTCACTTAAATAGCAGCTTAGAATTATATACTTATTAGTCCTGAGAACTGATTTTATGTAGTAACACAATTAATTATAGAATTAAAAAGTAGCAATTATAGATTGTTCTAGATATAGCTGCATAATGCACTCTTTGTGGTAAGTCTGCATTCTAAATCAGCGTTGATTGCTCTTTGTACTTTATTGTCTATATATAAATGCAGTATTCAAGGTTGTATATGCTGGTAGCCTTTACAATTGCTACCTTAATTTCAAAAATTTTCTTTTGGGGGAAAAAAAATCCCTCTTTCCTTCCCTCCCTCCCACTTTTCTGTTCAGATTCTAAAATGCTTTAGCTGTAAATTCACCTGGTGCTTGTTACAGCATTTAGCATAGTCTAAACACTACACTGCAGTATAAGTACCATGTAAGACACATAAAGCTTACTTTGTTTTCCATTTAAAACCACCTTATTCTAGTAAAGCCCAGTATTACCGTATGCTCTCCTGTAAAATCTGTCATCATCATAGATGGAAATCTTTTTCGCCCCGGGAGTGTAGACAAGTCCTGTGCATGAAAAAAAAAAAAACCAAACAAACCCAACCGTGGTTTCAGTTTTCATTACGTACTGGGGCTTGTATCTACAAAACCTGTCAGTAGCTGACAGTTTGTGGCCATCTAAAGCACTTCGGATAGTTCCAAATTACAAACTAACCTCCCAAGTTTGTAAGTTACACCTGGCAGTAAGTTAAAGATAAGCCTCGAGTATGAAATTAACGTTTGTCCATACCGGTTTTAATTCCCGCTACCGAGAGGAAAACAAAACAGAAAGCTCCACACAAAACTTACAATTTTGAAGTTACGCTGAAAAAAACCACAAAGTAAAAAAAATCCCAACCAACAAATCTTCGGCTGCCCTTGGATGCAGGAGGATTTCTAAGGGCACCACCTGCAAACCGCGGCCAGCCGGGGTTATGAGGGCGCTGCCCGGCTGAGCATCCCCCTGGGGGGGTCTGGCTGTCAGCTGGGGGAAACGTCATTAGCAAGGTACAACTTAAACCTGAGTCAGCTTGGCTTCACTATTGCTTCTTTTACAGTAATGCGGTTTTCTCGGTTCTTTACTGACTTTTAGCGGGTCAGTACCGAGCTCAACGCAAGCAAGTTAAAGCTCGTAGGGCCTGAAGAGCAGCGCCCGGGCCGCTGGCGGGCGGTGGCTTCGGGGCGGTGCCCGGCCCAGCCCGGAAGTACCCGGGGAGGCTGCGCAGGCGGCGCGGCTGGGCTGGGTAAACAGCTCCGGCTGTGGCGGTGAGTGCTGTGTGCTGCGTGCTGCTGCCGGCCCTTGGCGGGGGAGTGGGAGGAAGGCAGGTCTGCAGCCGGCTGGCAGCGTCTCGGGGAGCCTGTGCGGCCGCTGTCCCCGCGGGGCGGCCGCCATGTCCGTCGCGAACGAGCAAAGGCGGCAGGGTGGTTGAACGGAGGGCACCGAGGGGCGGAGGGGAGGGCTGGTTGGCGGCGTTGCTGCTCTTCTGGGAGAAGGCTGAGGAGAGAGTGTGAAAAGGTGGAATTGCTGGCTCAGGCCCTCGGCCTGTGCGCGTTTGTCAGAAGGAAGCTGTTGCCCTCCGAGCGGGAGGAGCCGGGGCCGAGGGAGCAGGGGCTGCGGGGCTCGGGGCCCGCAGTGCTCCGCCGGCGGGCAGCCCTGTGCCAGGGCCGGGCTCTTGCGGTGACAGCCCGGGCGCTGCCGCTCCTGGCTGGTGCCTGTTCCCCCGAGCTCTCAGGCGGCCCCCGTTTGTCAGCTTTTCCTCGTCGCAGGTGTCGGAGTAGGCAGTACTTTGGCTTTTCTTTATCGGTCTGTAGCTGTTGTCGTTCCCCATGCTGAGGGACTATGGCTCTAAATTAAAAAAACGCCGAGATAAGTAAAAGTCCCTGAACTTGTCTTCTTGAGAGATTCCGAACCAGCTGTAAACTTCAAAGGTGTTATGCCAGAGTCATATAGAATAGGTAAGAAAGAGAACACCTATAAATGCTGAAAGCTCTGAGGCTGTTCTTCCAGTGATGAAGTTTATCGATTTTTAACAGGAACCCTGAATATTATTTTCTCTTGGAGCCCTTGAAGTGGTACAGATATCATCTCTTACTCCTTTCCAATCTGTAGTCCAAGTAGAACTGCTTATTAGTTGTGTGCATGCGGCAAGGAGTTACTCAGTAAATGTCTTTGCTAAGGATAAATTCTAGGACAATTTAATTAACAATTCTGTCTATGCTGACAATGCAGAGCCTTGCCCAAGTGAGTGTCTGTCTTGTGAGTGCCTGTCAATTACTTTTTACCAAGGCCTGTAGTGACAGAACAAGAGGGAATGGTCATAAATTGAAAAAGGGTAGACTGGACATGAGGAAGAAATATTTTTTTACAATGAGGATGGTGAGACTGGAACAGGTTGCCCAGAGAAGCCCCATCCCTGGATGTGTTCAAGGTCAGGTTGAATAGGCTTTGAGCAACCTGATCAGTTGAAAGATGTCCCTGCCCATGGCAGGAGGGCTGGACTATAACGTCTTTTAAAATCCTCATCCAAGCTATGTTATGAATGTGTTTTCTTTGTTCTAGTTTGCTCAAAAAATATTTTCTTGTTCTTTCTTAGTACCTACTACTGTGGTTCTTCTTTCCTCTTAATCAATAAACCAGAAGTTGTTAAGTTGTTTTTTTTTTTTTTCAGTAGAGAAAACCATGTCAGGAAGAACATCATCTTCAAGTCATGTCAGTGTAAGTTTTCATGAAATTTTCAACAATCTATTTTGAGGCTGTGAGTATCCTAGGGTGTTCTGATGTGTTTGCACAACCAAATTCATTCTTCACTGATCTAACTTTTGCTTTGTTGGAGCATGCTTTTTTGGGAAACTGCTTATTATGGTAGCAGTCAATACTGATGTCTACTGTTGAACATCTATTAATACATGATAGGCTTGGCATTTGATTACATGTAAACAAGGTGTTTTCCAGGTTATTTTAAGACCTAGGCTAACACCTAAAATTTTAGAGTAATTTGAAGTAAGTAGAACAGCTGCAGAACTGTGTAAAACTTGGTTATCTGCAGCGATGTCCTCAGAGGCCTCTTAGGCTGATGTGTATTTTTTCCTAAAACATCCCTCTTAGATGTAGTTTCTAGCAGTGGGAGTACTGGTGAGAACAAATGGTAGACACAGGAACTGGTGTGATTGGGTAAGGCCTGGGTGATCTACTGGTTTAGAAATAAGCTGTTTCCAGCACTGTGTTTATGCACTTTCTTTGGCCCTTGCTCCTACAGGTGGGAACCTTCAGGAAAGTGTTGCTGGTTTAGATGAGGAGTCTGCCGAGTGCGTATGCACGTGTATGTGTAGAGTTAGTCACCTTTTATTTGGGAAAAGCTGAGGCAACTGTATACCTTGTGTTTAGCATAGATTCAGACCTCTCTTTGCTTCTTGATTTTGTGCTTGTTCTGTAAGTTAATTGTGGGCACTGTAAACCAGCATCTTCTTAATGAGTGCAAGCATTGTGAAGATGCTGTATGGTGAGCTGGAAATTTTGCTGGTTAACGTATCTTGTGGTTTTTATCCCTTTCTGTCAGGTGTCTCTTCTTGTTTACTGAGTCTGACTTTATCTGTACTTAATGTTGTCTGTTATGTCCTTACATAGGTTATCAGAGCCTCTTTAATTTTAAGTGTATGTTAAAATTCTAGATAGCTATGTATTCTTCAGAATCTCGTAACAGAAGCTGCTGGTCAGGCAGCAGGTGGAGATCTGAAGTGAATCAGTTCCTAGCCATTACAGTGCAGATCAGAAGCATGCGTTCTGACTGATAGCTGTGTTTCTAGGCCACTTCTAAAACAAAAACCAACCAAATTTGAAACACTCTACTTGTAGAAGCTCTTGAATAACAAAATGTCTTGTTTCAATCCTTCCACATTGATTGTAAAGGAAGCAGGTACTTGTGTGAGAAATTCTTGCCTGTGTGTGACATTTGTATCTTTTAGAGTTGGAGGAGTCTGTTATTAAAGTCATATTTGTTACAGCCTTTGATCGGCAAAGGCAGCCTGAGATACTGTATTGAAATTTGGGTCTAATTAAAAAAAACTTTAATCTTAGTTTCGATGAAGTGTAGAGAAGGAGTAAGAGCACTCACGATTCAGACTGAAGGATTGAAATATTATCTCATTACAGTGCAGCATGCTTCATTATGGTCTGTCTGAAGGACTACCTGCTGTGCTAATGCGTGCAGTTGAGGTGTTAATTAAGTTGTTAGCATTGCTGTTCTGGAATCCCGGCTTGTAATTTCATGTTTCAATGCAAGGCATCTAGTGGCTTGCAAGTCAAGTTCATAGGACACTTTACATATGGAATCATATGGAGTATCTTCAACTTTTTCCCTGCTTGAGCTAGATTCAGTTGTCTGAAAGGTGTAAATGTTGTATTCCCTTTCTGATACATTCTTATCTGGTTATTTTGCAATGTCAAGTTTTGCTTCTCAGGATGCCTGAAACAATAGCAATGCTTGCACTTTTATTCTTTCAGTTGATATGATTTTAACTGGTTTAATTAACTGATAGGACATGTCATCCTGTTACCTTGTCTTGATGAACTAGTACAATTGAGTTTGATCATTTTTGGTTTGATTCTCAATGAATGAGCCTTCTTTCTTTTTTTCTGAACTAGTGAATTTCTGTGGATAACTAACTGCTTTCTCTTTCAATAATTACTTTCAAAATGCTGGTTCCATTTCTGTGGGAGTTGGTAATGACCAGAGATGATACCATTTTGAGTACACTAAAGTCTATTTGATGCTAAATTATCATACCAAAATACTTGTATTATAAGATGTAATTGTTCTTTATCCTCAATTTTTTCTTTTGAGGAAGCAAACTTGGTCATGACATTCAGATATTTCAGTTTCTCTTTATCATTCTCTAAGCTGAGAGTGTAAACAAATCAGAGAGAACTAAGAAAACTGTGCCAGTAGATTGGTTATCACCTTTTTGTCACGTTTGAAGAAGTAAAGTTAACGAAATAGAGCTTTTTCAGATGGTTCATGTGTTAAAACTAGCTCTTAATGTGGTATGACACATGATTTGGGATCAAGCATTAATGAGGAATGCATTTCAAGTAAAATCACAGGTCAGGGCTTCCCTTACAACTTTATTTTACCCAGCAGTTAAGAAAACGTTTACATGGCTGTATGTCAGCTCACAGCACCAGTGGATAATTTAGTTTTACCATGTGTAACATCATCTATTTTCAGTTTCGTATACCAAAGAAGAAAACAAACACCAAGTCAGAGGATGTCCAAGTTCAGTCCCCTTTGGCAAGGCTCCCAGACTCCCACCATCGTGACTACCCTTTAAAAGAGGTAAAGAGAAGTTCTTCAGAGTGTAAAGTGTGTAGGAGAATGCTACGTGAGGTTTTGGTTTAGTTTTGGAGGCTGAGTTTTTTCAACACCAGGTGCTGCCTTGTGACCAATAACTAATCCAGACTGTCTTGAGAGAGACAAGTGTGTAAGTCTGAAATCTGCTTGCAAGCATACATTTACAGAAATGGGAGTCTTAGTGCCATGTTTCCAGCCTAAATCATTGAAAAGCAGAGTTTGTAGTTTGAAACTGTCTTGAAAATCATTAATTTAAAGGTCAATATGATATTTAATTTTTTTAGTTGATTGTCGTCTGACTCCTGAACTTCTAGGTTATATTCAGGCCACTTACCAAACTTTTGGTTATATGGAAATAATTTTTATATTGAGTTTTCAATTATCTAAGAGCTTAGGCTTTTAAGAGGATATATGAAATACTGAATGACTCCTGACTGAATTTTAGGTGCTAATACAGAAATTACTGTATTAAGACCAAAAGACTGTAAGAGTTTCATGGCATTTATTGTAACTGAATGTCTGGATCATCTCAGTCACATATAGAAGCAAATATTTGCCTCTATAAATCTGTTCCAAATTTAGTAAGCATTTCAAATGTCAAGTGCTGGAAACATATTTTGCTATTCTTGTTTCCTCAGCTCAGCCTCCAGAGTTTGTAACTGGCTTTAGTGCTTTCAGAATCATAGGCCTGAACAAACAGGCTCCCCCTCAGAGGAGGTTGAAAGGTGTAGTGAGGGAAGGTAGGATTTTTTTTGACTTACAGTAGAGGTGGTAATTTGACCCAGGTCTCTTGGTAGGCCAGGTCATTTGAGAATGCTGCAGTAGAGACTCGTGGGGCTGTGTTCTATGCTGGTAATGCTTTCAGTGAGCAGAGCATCCAGGTGCAGTCAGGTTTTGAAACGGGAGGTAGTCTCTCCTGTGGCTAAAAGTAGCACCCTATTGGGCAGATCCAGACAGCCCTTTCATGGAGTTCTTCCTGTATTTCTCTCTGCCTCTATAAAAATAATGATTAGACTGGGTGAATTGAAAAAGACTTTATTTCCTTGTTATTTCCTGGATGTTGTCTACTTTTCAATTTCTTGTTTTTCCTACCTGTGTCTATATATTTTGAACTTTTCAATGCAGTGGGGGATTTAGTATAAACACTGATGAATTTTTATGTTCTACTTAAAAAAAAAAAAGCTTGCTTGTGAGTTGTCAGAGTTTTCACCATGTTGTTTGAGAAACTTTGTACAGTTTTCAGTGATTTGGATGTATAGGTCTCTCCTATGCTTGAACACCAGTGGTATGGGGTGAGCTAGATGATGTTTGAAGGCAGGAAGAGGGGAGAGCACCTTCAAGTCAATTTCTTGCTGCCAATTTTAATAGTGGGAGTATTTTCCATTAGAGTTAGTCCCTATGGTAGGGAAGAGTTTGATTTGGGATATGGCTTTCAGACTTCACTAAAGTTTGTAGAATGTGCATGGGCATGAACTTTTCAGATGCCATTTCAAACCACACTTAGAAATGAAGATAAATTTGTCTGCTTTCAGCCTGACTGGCATAATTTTCAATGTTCTCTTGGGTTTATTATATTTTGAATTTTAAGAAATGAGGGAGATTAGGCGGAGGTACTGGCAGAGGGCTGTTGGTTTCTAGAATTGCAGCAATAACTGTGTATTGGTGGGGCTTCATTTATTTAATTTGAAAATAATAAGTACTTTTTGGTAAGTTAAGAGAACTAGGAAAAAATGAAGTCTTGCTGTTCTGGGCTTTGCCATCTAAGTACCAAACTTTCAAATTGCTTTTCATTCTCAGAATGTTATATCTTTAATATCCATATTGAAACCTGTAAAATTTGCCTAAATACATGGAGTTAGCCTCTACTTTCTGCATCTTGTGTATTTGTGATTACTTGGAACAGGCCTAATATTTAAGTCAGTGTTTGGTATAATCCCCCTTGAAAAAGGGAAACAATGGAATTGTCCTGTATGGTCGTATTTCTTCAGGAGATAAGTTCTGTTCAAGATCAGGTGGTATGTGGATTCTTTAAATCAAGCAGATTAGGTCTTTGCATAATTGCTGTAAATGCTCTTCATAGCTTTGATATATTTGGTCAGCTGCATTGTTTCAGTGTCCCATTTTTCTAGTGCATTATCCATTATGACATATTCGTGTCTGTTGAAATCTGTCAATTTTATTTGTTTTGTTTCAGTGGAGATTAAGTGCCAACAACAGAAAGCCTTCCACGAAAGGAAAAAGGCAAAAGGACTGCAACAGACACAGCTCTAATGATGAAGAATCAATTGGGTAAGAAGTAATCTCAAAATTAGTTTATCTCTGTTTGCATATTCAGAGTTTCACGACCTTTCTTGAAGATGGGCATCTGTGGTGTCTGGCTAATTATTTGTGTCATGCAGAGATGGTTTTCAAGCTGTTGGGTGACTCACTTTCGGAGAATCATGCTTCAGTGGTCTAATGGCAACTCTGGCCTTTTCTTTGTGTAACTGCAGCACAAGACTGTGACATTAGAATGAGAGCCCAGCATTTACCAGAGGAATTACTGCTTGTTAACCTGCTTGGAGTCCTGAAAGGTGTTCATTACTCTCTAAGTGTAAATTGTCATTCTAGCCCTAGATATCTTTAGATATTTAAGAAGCTTCCCAGAATTCTTTTTCTTATCCCTTTTTGTTCTGTAGTCCACTCTTATTAGCCTAAGCTTTATCAACTCTTAAAAAAAATTTTTAAAATCCCTTAAGCAATATGGTGATTAATAGTGGAAGAAAGTAAAAAAATAAGAGCTTTTTTGCCTCTATGTTACTGTCAAGGCACTTAAGTAATTAAGACTGCTGATGTGCCACTCATTTATTCTCTGTTGCCAAGAGCAAATATCTTGGTTTCTTTGGGATTTATTTTAATAATTAAATTTAATAATTATTGATATGCTATTATGCAATAAAATCATCTACAGAGTTGTCAGCTAGGTAATTGTTTCATCCAAGAAAACTTTGAAGCCATAATTTCTGTAGTTGACAAATGGAAATGAAAATGTAGAACTAGCTTTATTAGCAGCACCTAGGAAACATAATGATTTATGACAAAATGAATACGTTTGTCTTAATGAAACAGTTGTCATTCCCCAAATCACTTCATTCTAAATAAACAAGTGTTCTCTGCCCTGTTTTGTGACTGCAACTAAACTTGCCAATAAGTGGTTTGTTATCAGGAGAGGCTGTTAAAAACAAAGTACACAGGTAATGAAAATGCAGATGATTTTGACACTGCTGAGTTCTATGGCTTTGTGATTTATGAATAGTCATTGTTTAGCCTGATCTGTATATTCAGAATGCTTCAAAATGATGCAGGGAAGAGCTGAAATTATAAAAGATGCTGAATTTATTTTTCATACCTCGTGAGAGGCATAGCTGTCAGTTTACATGTACTTACTTCAAAAAGCTTCTGCCAGTAACTTTTAACTGAGGAGCAGCTCACAGCGTCAACCTAACAGAATTTAATTGCAGTTTCCTGAATTTTATTTATGTTGTGACATGGTTGATATCTTGTATCAAGATATCAATCTCTAAAGATCTTTCAGTGAACTTTGAACTGATCTTTAAATGTTGAGGAGTTCGGTTTCTCTAAAGCTGCCTTTAGATCTGTTGTGTACTAATTTTGTTACATATGTTTATTTCAATATGTGAGAGACTTTCAAGTAGCAGTTATAGGTGTTCCATAATTTTTACCTAAATTATTACCAGCACAATAGTAAGAAATGATTTAGACTACAAAGAGACAACAAATAGTCAGATATTAAACCTGTACATTTTCCAGTTCCTTAAAAAAAGATGTGTGTTTAGCTGGAGGCTCTCTGTAAAATACATTTACTCTCCTCTCTGCAATGAAGCTTGTACTGAGTGTTCCCTCTGGGTACTCAGTGTTTCTCAGTAAGTCAAAATCAACATGGTGACCTCATCGCATAATAAGTGGAAAGAGCACACAGGCTCTAAAGAGGTGGTGTTTGTTGAGCAAGAGTCTGAGAACTGACAAAACTCAGAAGAGAAAAGAGTGAAGTTGTGTGCTGCCAGTCTTTTTCATGCAGTAGTTTTTATTCTCAGTAAGGAATTTTTCATTAGCATTGCAAAGCAGGAAATAACTCTTACCAACAAACTCCTGTTAGCTGCTAATGTTTTAAAAACGGTCTATTGATAGGAACCAATCTCAGGTGTGTAGTGGGACATGTTTCATCTAAAGTGTTGCTTCAGGACTGTTACTGCCACCTAATTTCAGTCAGAAAGGACAAAGTAGACATATTAGGACAAACTTACCTTCACATGGGTTTTCTTTAACTTCTGCATTGCAAAATTTGGTAGTCGATTGCTTCTGTCAGTTGTGTTGTGCTGTGAGATTGTGGGGTTTGTAGCAGCAACTGCAATTGCTCTGACTTGTACAGCTCTGCTCCTGGGCTTGTGAAAGGTGAGTGTCAGGGTGTTTGTCTGTGATGCCAGAGAGGGCTCTTGGGGCAGGTTAATTCCCTAGTTAGGGGGGAGGGTGGAAGGAGTATTTAAATAAGATCTGTGCGATTTTTTCAGGTCAGTATTTTAAATGTTCAGTGAAATACATGTCACAGCTGAATTGAGTACTGACTGTGCAGCAGAGAGGTTTTTGTGGCAATCACTTGCATTCTGGTTCCCCTTGCCCTGAGAAGTGCATTTTGTCAGTAATAACTTCCTAGTCCAGCAAAGCAAGGAGGTTCATCGGCATGTTAATGTTTGTTGGTCACTGACTTCTCATCAGTTGGTAAAAGATCAGGACTTTGAACCTGAAGGAGGATAATCAGAAGCTTTCCTCACAACAGGTATAATCAGTGAATGTATCAATCAGTTTCCCCTTAATGTTAGTCTATCACATTATTCCTTAGGGCTCTTGAAAGGTCAAGGAGCTCCTGGGCTGTGCATGTGTGCAGAAGCTCAGATAGCTGAATACACATCAATTAGTCAGTGGCTTTGTTCTGTAAACACAGGACAGGTCCTCAGCTTGTGTGAGAGCTGAAGGAACAACCCTCCAATGGTACATGACATCCAAAATATTTATATCCCAAAATTTGGGTTTACTAATAAAAGAATATAGGCATGAAGATAGTGATGTAGAAGATTTGTAGTAATTTAGTCCCAAATGAGTCAGTAGCCTCCTGATCTTATTTTGATCACTTTCTAGTACAAATTTGAATTAGAGATAGCAGCTACGGCACTGGTGAGTGTACACAATATGGTCATTGGGTAAGGAAGCATATCAAGCAGCTGTGATTATTGTGTGAAATAGAGGTCAAACATTTTCCCCAAAGAGGTAAAAAGAATTAATAGATTTTGGTCCTGTGGTTTGTAAGGTAGAATAATTTTTTTTTTGCCTGTGAAAAGCAATATGAGACTTGCCAGGAGCAGCTAACAGCATTTTTCATAATATATTTTTTGTTTATTCCATCATTACATGCACAAGTATGTTTTCATTACTTTTGCTTTTGTACTTTTTTCATTTTTCGGGAGGTAAATGAGAGACTATGGTAGATACTTGTTATAGAAACAGAAATAATTGTCTTTGGTTTTCCTTTACCAAGATACCTCCAGTTTTACTGTTGTGCAGCTTACTTGCTGGGTCTGCTGGTGGGACTTGTTTTTAATGTATGCTTTTTTTCTGCTTGACACTTAGTTTAATCTTTTGTAATGTCTTTTGCTTGAGTTGCTCACTTTACTCTGTGGTTTTATTATTTATTTAACAGATAATTTAGGGATCTGTGTCACAGCTGTTGTTTACAGATACACAGGCTGGCTTAAGTTTAGATGTTTCCTTAAATCTATTATATCCCAGTCTTAATGACATGATTTTCAAGAAACACTGCCAGAATCTATCCCTCTTGTAGAAAGGGAAGCCATTGAAAGCTCTTATGCTACTCTTCTGCTCTGAAGGCTAGGTCATAACCAGTTCAAAACCTTATCTGGTGCTAGATAGGAAGTGATGCCTGGGCCTGGCACTGACAAGTGTATACTATTGATGTCCTTGTTTGTTGAAGGGTCCTCTCCTTTGCATAGATTTCCAGTGCAAAGCTTGCTTCATGATATGTGCATGTGCTTGAAATTATAAGATCATTTTTTCTGAAGTACTTGCCTAAAGTCTGTAAAGCCCATTTAAATCAAGGGAGTGGGAAACATTGCAAATTCAGCACCAAATAACAATCAGTAAACCAAATTATAGAGGAGCCTGGAGCCTGTTAAGGTCTAGCTTGATGTGAGTGTGAGCAAAGGATGTCAGACCTGAATTTTCAAGGTGGCCACCAACTATAGGTAGTGAAACTGGTTCTGAGTCCTTTACCTCCTGCTGTGGACTTTTTCTGTCATTATGTTGTTTAAACACTCACTGTTGGAATATTTTCTGTTACAACTCTTCATCATACATGGTCATAGAGTATTTTAATTGTGTGTTCCCACTGGACTAATTACCTTGCTGTTTGAGCCTAAATTTAGTAAAATTAGATACCAACTGTTTGAAAAATAAAAAGAAAAAATCTGGCATTTCTGTGAGGTGGAACAATGAAAACTGAAATAATTGAGATCTGGAAAATAGACTGATAGGTTTGGCTTACTTTTATTCAGGAGAGCTGAAGTGTTGCATAGAGAATAGCATATTTATGTTGTCTCATGATTTTAAAACTGTTTTTTTAAGAATCAGCAATTTTCTGATTCATATCTTCATATTCCTAGGGCCTATTTCTACAACTGTTTTCAATTTGGAGGATAAAACACCATTTAGTTACTTAAAGGTTTAATTTTTAAGTCCTGTTAGAGGAGGAGGGGAAATACCTGGCTTAGTCTTTCATTGCATCATCTCTTCTGGCATCCCAAGAGCTGAAGTTACTTGAGTTCTTTGGTCTTCAGTAAGTGGCCCTCTACAGTAGTTTGGGTGTTTCTTGTCTTTAGGGAGGAAATTTAAAGCACAAGAGTGAATGTCCAGTTTCATAAGATGACTTGTACAAATTGACTTGATGACTTTTACCTTGAAATTTTCCTTAACTGCTTCAGTAGCTGTAATTTTTCTTAGCAGCCCAATAGGTTCTTGTGTAGCTGGATTTTTAGTTGATCACATTTCTTAAATATATGTAGTGTCTATTTCCTTAGGTAGTGCTTATTTCTTATTTCTAATATACATTACAGTGGACAAACAAGAAATTATGTAGAAGTCTGGTTGCTGTAAGCTCTTCTGATGTATTAAACTGTTGTTCTTGTGTGAGCTCAACATTTGAGAAGTCCAGAAGAAAACCAGAACTTCTGATTTAGTGGGGACTTCTCTAGGAAAAAGTCTCTCGCTTCCTGTACTAAATCAAGAACACTTGCCAGACTTGGTATGTGCTCACTAAGCTGCTACAGTTGAGCTCCACCATCTGAGACATTAATGTTACTAAACAGACCCTCAGAAACTGAACCTGTGTTCACTTTCTAAGCTTTTCAGTAATTAAAGAATATCTTGAAATGAAACTTGAATTTCTGGATCCTCAGAGTGTTGGACAAGCCTCTCTGACATCTACAGTGTTTGAGGCATATTCTCGGAACACTTTTTTACATTAGTGTTCATAGGCTATATACAGAACTAGGTGGAAGAACAAATGTGCACCTGCCTTTTCCAGATGGCATAAAACATTCTGGAGCACTACTGTGCTTTAGGTTGGTCTTCAAATGAGACTGTCTTTGTGCACGTGACTTTTTATTGCCTTCACAGAGCCAATGTCTCACTTGAGAAACCCTGGATTGTTTTTCCAACAGCTAATTAGGATCAGTCTGTTACATAACACTTTGTCCTGCGTCCATGTCCTTGGCATCAGAGCGTCTTAAGTGGGTTTTGGGGTTCTTTTTTATTGGTGCCCTTTTTTTTGTTTGTTTGTTTGTTTGTTGTTTTTGTTTTGAGATGAAGCCTTAGCTCTTTGCCACCACTTTTTTTCCAGAGAGTGAAGGAAACTGCCTTCACTTGAGCTTAAGTTGCTTAGTTTTGAAAGGGAATCATTTAGATCTATTGTGCATTTTCTTGATAGTGGTTTCCAAAGTGTGGCGTGTACAGGACAACTCACTGCAGTACAGGAAGGAAATCTTTTTGTACAATTACTAAATGTTTATATTGTCTTTATTGTGATTTTAAATTTCTGCTTGTGTGTTTTATGATCATAGAATTGAGATTGAAAAAGACCTTCAAGATCAACCCGTCACTAGTACCTCTCTGTATATTTTAATTAAACAAACTCTGTAGAAGGTACATGCTCAAACTACTTACTGCTGGTAGGGATGTGTGATTAAAACATTTTGGAGACTGCTGGTCTGGGAAAAGCATAGCAAAGCTCTAGGAGAAAGCAGCTCATGGCATACACATCATGGCATTCAGGGGTGCAGGTTGACAGCCATTCACAGCTCATGGGCAGGTTGTCCAAGCTGTGGATAGGAACATTTGTCTTTTCAGGTTCAGTGAGGGGTTATGTGTCTTGTGAATATGGTAAGTAACTAGGGAGAGGAAATCCCAATGTGAGGTAACGATTGAAAGAGCAGAATAAAGGGCTTATGTGAAATACCTGCCCCAAGTTCATTGTGTTTCACTAGCATGGCAGTTCTAGTCCAGTTTTTAGGTTCAAGCATGTCTGTCCTTCAGCAACAAAAGTTTCCATGCCATACCTGTATTTGTTGCTAGGTACCATGTAACTGGGCTGCTGAGCTAAATGCAGCATGTCAGTGGGACAATTATAGTTGTTTGCAGAGTTGTAAACCCACTGAAAAATAGCAGCCCTTTGCTTAAGAAATGTTACTGTAGCATGAATTTAACAGCTATGTGAGTAGCAAACGTTTTTTTTCTAGCTATTAAAAGGCGGCTTGCTCTATACTGAGAACAATTTTTTTTTGTTATACAAGACATGCAGTAGGGAAAAAAAACAAATTCTCCCTTCTGTAGTCTTTTAAAACCAACAAATTAGCCTGAACTTAGGTGTCTTCATGGGACCAGCTTTTAGAAAACAAGTCCAGTTCTCAGAGGTTTGAAAATTAAATCCTGGCAAATCATCTATGATCTATGATGCTTATTGTAAGAGCCTGAATGAGAGATGTGGGACTTCAGGCGGCTCTTCAAAATGCAGTTTATTCAGTGCGAGATGTTCAGGGTCGTGGGCGACAGAGCCTGTGCCTACAGCTGTCAGCTCCAGCTGCAGGCAGGCCTGGAGACCCTTTGGTTTTGGTTACAATACATTATATACTTTTCTTTGCTGAGCATCTTAACACAGTAGAACCAATCTATACTTAAATTTTTATCTGTAGCCTATCACAACTACTATAATTACCATATTAATGTTAGTATTCTCCAATCACTAAAAGTTAGTACATTACAGTTTAAGCTAGAAGTTGTTTTTCAGTTTCCTTGCAGTGGAAAATTCTGAGACCTTTTTTCTACTTACTACATTTGCTGACTTATTTGCCTGTGCTATCTTTCTGCTTGGTAAAAACATCTTCTTGTTTGAGGTGGGTTTATCCTTTGTTCTAAGTCATAAAAAACCCCTTCTAATTAACATACCCTTTGCCTCCTTGGTTATCCATTAAGACTGGCTCAGCAATTCCTTTATTCTATATCAAACCTTGCTTCCATCTCTATTCCTTCTTCAGAATCTACATTTGAAAATCTTTCTGCTAAGCATACATATCCGTGAGACTTTCTTATCATACTTTCATCCTTCCCAACAGCTTATCAAGCTTATAAATTCACTAAGTTGAAGCTGGAACCTGCCATTGGGTCACAACCACCTTACGTAGCACTATGGGCTGGAAAGATGCCTGGTGGAAAAGACCTTGGTGGTGCTGGTCAACAGCAGGTTAACATGAGCCAGTGTGCCCAGGTGGCCAAGAAGGCCAATGGCAGCTGGCCTGTGGGAGCAATAGTGTGGTCAGCAGGGCCAGGGCAGTGGTTCTCCCCCTGTACTAGACATGGGTGAGGCCACACCTCAAGTGCTGTGTCCAGTTCTGGGCCCCTCATTACAAGAAAGACATTGAAGTGTTGGAGCAAGCCCAGAGAAGGGCTGTGGAGCTGGTGAAGGATCTGGAACATAATTCCTGCGAGGAACAGCTGAGGGAGCTGGATCTGTTCAGTCTGGAGAAAAGAAGGCTGAAGGAAGACCTTATCGCTCTCTAAAACTACCTGAAAAGTGATTGTGGCAAGGTGGGTGTTGGTTTCTTCTTCAAGACAATTAGTGATGGGATGAAGGGACATGTACTCAAGTTGTGCTAGAGGAGGTTCAGGTTGGATATTAGGAAAAAATTATTCATTGAAAGAGTGGTTTAGCACTGGAATAGCCTGCCCAGGGAGTCACCATCCCTGAAAGCGTTCAAGAACAAGTATATGTGGCACTTTGCAATATGGTTTAGTGGGCATGGTGGTATTCAGTTGAAGACCTGTTGATCTTGGAGATCTTTTTCAACCGTCTCAATTCTGTAAGAAAACTGTCCAAATTAGTGGTCATATTGCAGAATTAATTCTTCAGTTGAAGACCTGAGTACCAATCTAGCAGAACTACCAAAGTATAGATACTTTAAAGAACTGCAGTAGGGCATTTTTACTTACTTTGTAATTCATAATTCGAAGTAATTTGTTTTGTGAAATTGAATAGAAATAGTTGGAGCTTCAGAACTGGGAGATTTGTAATAACTTCTTGACTTTTTTCCCCAGCAAGATCATAATTAATCTGCTATATGGAAACAAATAATATTCATGGTTTTAAAATAAAATGACACAAAATGAGTGCCTACTTTCATAACCTGCAAATGGTCAAGTGTACATCAGAATATCTTGTAAGGCCATAGTGACTCCACTTCCAACATTTTGTGATAAGATTCACCAAAATTTCAATTTCAATGCTTCTTCACTGAAAGTTTACCTCTTAATAATTGCATATGGATATGTTAGTCATTCGTGCCAGAGGAAGAAACCTTGAAAGGCTGTCCTGATCAAAAGATGAGTTTGTGATTGCTCTTCTCCAAAGAGAAGTGCTTTGTAAATTGTCAGGGCAGTGACCTTAATTCTATAAGGTATGATGCAGAGACAGTGAACTCATAAAATATCTTTGTTGAATTCATGTGAGTTAAAAAGTTCTCAACACCCTATTATTAATGTACTGTTATATGTATGGCAGGCAACCCAAAGTTATCTTGACGAATGTCCTGAGGATGAAAATAGGAAGAAAATATAAACAGGCGCAACCTAAAACTGGTGTTAATTTATGTGATGCTGGCGAGCTGCAGTCAGATCAAGCACTCTCATCATCTGCTGCCAGTGTAAACATATGGCAGATTTTAAACCCTACTCTCCAAAGTCTTTTTCTGTCTAAAAGGTATGTTGTCTTTGCCTCATGTCACTAAACAAAATAATTTTCTTTGCAGTTATTTCTTCATGAGAAAGTGTTCTTTATTGTACCACAGCTTCCTTGTTCATGAACTACATTTTATCTCACTTCACTGAATTCACTTGCAGCTGGTTCCTTTTGATAATCATTGAGAGAGATTATGCCAGGCATGCTGTAGTGTTTTTTTCTGATCAAATGGCTTCTAGATGGTCTGTACTGTCAAGACCAATTAATTATAATTTAGCCATTGGGTTCTCAAAATGTTTGGCTTTTTTTTTATTTTCATGGAAAGAATACACTTGAATTTAACTGCAGCCCTTTTCTCAGAGAAGATACCAAGGTGTGTCCTCACTGTTACTACTTTAGACTACTCAAGGAAATAGGAAAACTGGCATAAATGAGAAGAAAAGCATATCAAGTCCAGTATCTTCTTTGCACCACTGCAAGCAGTGGTCAGTTGTAGATATTCAGGGAGAAGTATGGCTCGAGTGAATGCTTTATTCTCAGAGTTTTCTCTCTGAGCTTCTGATGACAGACAGTTTAGAGGCTTCCTTTATTGGAGGTTACATCCAGTCTACATGTTTTTCAGTATTAGACTTTGCCTCTTTAAGTTGTATCTCTTAATTGTTTATCCTCTATGGGTCTCTGCAATCTTATCTCAGCTTTAAAAAGGTAGTCTCCTGATTAGAAGCAAATTTGCATCTTGGTGCAAGAGGAGATCTGAGTGGTCTCCAGGCATCACAGTTGGTGCTGAAGTGTCTGTGGATAAACACAGACAACAGGAGAATTATGCAGTCAATACCCAAAAAGCAGTGTTGTTCAGAACATATTCAAAAAGGCCATAGCCTTACAATGTAATCCAAAATAAATTGCAATGGAAGTGGTAGACTTTAAATCCCAGTC
Organism: Chaetops frenatus; assembly: GCA_013400775.1. Classification (NCBI taxonomy): domain Eukaryota; kingdom Metazoa; phylum Chordata; class Aves; order Passeriformes; family Picathartidae; genus Chaetops; species Chaetops frenatus. The sequence goes on along the minus strand of VZTR01010079.1, from coordinate 183,526 downwards.
TGAGAAAGGAAGTGGATGAATTGTGGGTTATACAGAAAGTTTGCTGTAGTGGAATTGTATGAAGTAAGTTGAGTTGCTCTTACACATTATGTATGTGTTCGAGTGGGAGTTGCATCTTCATACTTCTGCTTGGCTTATTTTTGATGCTTGTCTGTTTTAACACCTGGGGTTATTTTTCTGGGCCTGCTATGCTGTAGAGTTCCACCTCGTATTTGAGGAGTGGAATAAAATCTAATGCTACCTTTTGTGTATATGCTATTTTTCTACCTGTTCACTAAATACTTTAGAAAATTTTCTCTGTTTTACTGGAGGCTTCCTGTTCACAGGAAAATCAAAATTGTTTGTTCCAGAGTTCTGAGAATGTGTACAGATACTTCATGAAAGCTCTTTAGAGATAAATATTTACCAGTTTTTAAACTGGTAATACTGCATGATATGTTAGAGGCAAGGCAGTGTGCATTGTACCTGGCTAAGGTAAAATTACATGGCTAGCTTTTCTTACCCTGGTCTTATTTTGTGCTTATCTGCTTTCCTTGTATTTTAACTGTCTTAATGAGATTTTTTTTTTCCTCTAAAGGACTAAAAATATTGATATTTGACTATCAAGCCTTTAGGATACATGAATTTAACAAGAAGTTTGTTTCTCTAGATTTCAGTGCAGTACTTATGATTTACTGTTATATGTATGGCAGGCAACCCAAAGTTATCTTGACGAACGTCCTGAGTACGAAAATTGGAAGAAAGTACATAGACAGCCACGTAATAATTGATGCAAATTTACCTGCTGCTGCTAAATTGCAATCGGGCCAACTACCCTCATCAGCTGTTGCCAGCCTACAGACATGTCAAATATTAAGTTCTCCTCATGAAAGTTCTTTTCTTTCTGAAAGGTATGTTACTCACTGCTGATTTTGCCAGTCTTCCTGAAATGACCTAACTTCACAATGGAAAAGAATTTCCTTGAAACAACTTTTTTTCTACTCTTTTCTTGAAACAGGAGATCAGTTTCCTGAATGCAAGTTAACATGCTTCTCCAATGAGCCATTTTAACATTACATTTGTTCTGGTTTGCTGGACCTGATGTTAAAAGGCTGATTTTCTTTCTTGGAAGGAATTTGTTTGCAGTAGGTCACTGTTTTGATTTGGGAAGGTGCACAAGTGATTCAAACACATCTAAATTGGTTTTGTGTCCAGAACCAAAATCTTGCTTTCCTGTTGATGTTGATGTGTTCTAGCATGATTTCAAATAACTTCTTTTTCAAAATATCTCCAAATTCCTCTCTGTGGTAGATAATTTCTTTTCACATTAACCCACTGGCAGTCTAAGTATTCCTAATAGGGTGGCTTTGGTTAAAGGCTGTGTGTATCCTCTTACCACTTAATATCTACTTTTCATCTTTTCTTCCTATGTTTAGGTTGACTGAGCATCACAGTAGTGCTTGACATATAAAACAAGCAGAAATCGGATATTAGAATTAGGTAACATCTGTTTTGGTCTTAGGATGGCAGTTGTATTCAAAGTAAGCTGTCTCCTTTTGTCTGTTATGGCTATATTTTTGCTCAACAGCAAATTTTCCGCAGGAAAAAATAGCAGGAAATCCTGAGGAAGATAGTGGAAAGATGAAGAGAAGAATGACATGGGGGTTTTTTTTGAAGGCAGGAGTAATTAACAGTTCCCAGGTTGAAGTTGAGAAAAGTCAGTCATATTCCTCATTCTGATACATCAGCATCTTAGAGGACTGAAATTAATAGCAATTCCTTTTTTTTTTTTTTCCTCTTGGGTTGCCCATTGCTGCTTAGATTAACCTGACAAAGCTGCAATTTAAATGAGATGCTTAGAGAGAACAGTTTCTTAGGCTGTCTCATTTTAAATATCATGTTTGTTGCTAATAGTTTTCTGTAACTTAAGGCTGACTGAAGTGTGTGGTGTTTGTTTATATTGTTGTGAGTTTAGGTTTTGGGGCTTTTTTTGTTTGTTTCTGTTTTATTGCAAAATCTTGGTGGTTGTTTTTTTTTTGTTGTTGTTGTTTTGTTTTTGTTTTTTGTTTTTGTTTTGGTTTGGTTTTTTTTAGTATATGATTTTTTCACTTTGTAAAGTTTTGGATGATGAGAGGTAGTGGATTTATAAAGGAAAACATGACCTCTTGTATTTAACGCTCTAAATCTGAAGGTACATCTTGTGCATTTTTTCCAGCTCATATCTGGACCACAATATAATATATAAGCACAATAATGGTTTAAGCTAATAATTTTTTTTTTTAGTAGTTTTGAACTCAACTTGTTTCAGATTTGGCGTGGTTCATTGTTTGAATGATTAATATTCTGTACCTGTTACATGGTTTTCTAATGTCTTTGGAGGAGAATAATAAAAGCTCCCCCCCTTGTAAGTGTTATGAATATAAATGCACATGATCATACAGAGAGTCTTTTGTACCATTAGAGTAGCTAGAATGCATGCTTTGTCTTGCTGAAAATTGTGCTAATTTTGTACTATGGAAGTTTCAGATCGAGTCAAAGAATTGTGTGTCATCAGAACAGGGTGGTAATAAGTTAAGTTATCTCTATAGCTAGAACTTAGTGCCAGCTCCCTCTTCCCATTCTTGCTCTTAGTATTACAGAATTGGTGGATTTTTGTTGCTTTACTGCAACCCAGTGTGAAATACATTTATTTAAGTGAGCACTGGCTTGTCAATATAATTAATGAATTTGTGGTAGGTTTTAAATGTAAAGGAACTTAGGGGTTTAAAGTGTTTTAAAGTACTTGTTTCTCATGGTTATTAAGAACGCTTTACAATATATATTGTCATAACTTCATAAGTGATGCATATATCTGTGAAGGGGTGCATTTTAAACTGAACTATCAACAAAGGTGGAATTGAAAATAAAAGGTGCAGAATTGTATAAAGTAAATATGTTTAGGAAAATCTATTAGCTGAAACAGCCCTATTCAGGTGTTTTCTATTATTAAAATACCTGAATTATGAGGTCGGTGTAAAACAAATGCTGAAAAAACACTTGATGGTTTTTTATGGTCTTTTAAGGCAGTCAGATCTACACAGCTGTTATGCATACAAACATTTTAGTTGAGAGAGAGATGTAGGTTCCAGATTAAAGTCTTCTGTAGTGAACTGCCCAGTCTATGGAAGACTGTTGTTCCGTATACAGAATGAACAGTAGCACTTACTGAAAACTACGTTTGTTTGTGGTCCAGTTCATGATTCCTTGTGAATGGAAAGATAATCAGTAATTTTTTCAGTATTCACAGTGTAGTATTGGAGCACTCTGGAAATCTTTGTCTTTACAGAATTCCCAAACAGCACTGATACTCCAATTTACAGATACATCACTAAAGAGTAGTCATCTGTTTAGAAAGTGTCCTACAGTTTTGGTTGTCTAGTTAGAGATGTCAAGAATGTTTTTTGCCATGGCGGGTGATGATTTTTATGAGTTGAAGCTTGGTTGTCAGTGATATCAGGCACTGTGATGATCACTTAGCTCTTTGAAAATCTGAGACTGCAACATTCTGAGATAAACACATTATAAAAGGACAGTCACAAAATCTGTTTGGATTGAGTACTGTAGTCCTTTTCTGTTTCTTTCTTTCTATGTCCCGTCGCTCTCCACCTCCTCTAAAGTTATTGTTTCAGGGCCTTTTGAGCAGGAATTACTATTTCAAATAATTTTGCATTTCAGGATCTTACTCAATGGATTCTACCAGAGTTCTGAATCTAAGTTTAAAATATACTACATTTCCCACTATATTCATAACAAAGGCAAGGATAGTCAACTGTTCTCTTTTTTTCTTATGTGTCCTTGTTGCTGTCATTCCTTACAGCAAAATAATGTTTCAGTGTCTGATCTCAAGCATGTGAGATTCTCATACTGTGCTTTTTAGAAGCATCTGTTTCGTTAATAATGTTAGAGTATCTGTGTATTTCCACAATTGGACTGAATTAATTTGTGTTTCATTTGGCAAGGTCCACATGTTTATGGGAGATGCAGAAGTTTGTAGTCTGACCAACTCTTGTTTCTGTTGGGATTTTTAGTCAGTATTTTGTCAAAACTAAAGCTAAGTCATAGTTAATATTATTTACAGGTCGGAACGTTGCCTGAGAAGGACAGATGATGAGCTGTGTAAACTGACCAAGGCTTCTAAGGAAGCAGAAAAAACTAATGCTGTCACTGTCAGAAGACGAGAGCTGCAGAAGAAAGGTTTGTAGTGAGCAGTCATCTGTCAGTTAAGTATGACTTTTGGAGAGCGTTGGGATGTTTTCCTTTTTTACTCTAGTATTGTGGGGAGAGCACAGGAATAAATTGAGGTGTTGCACACAGTGTGTTTCCTCAAAAAGCAGTTGTTTACAGATACGGTAAGAATATATCAAATGTCTGGTTTTAAATAGGAATAAAGCTATGGTGAATCAAATCTGTGGAAGAAAAATGAGACTGAGCACAGCCTCACTGCACTGTTATAATATTAATTTTTCTACAAAGTCTTATAATAAAGAATGTAATCCATTAAGAATGCTCAAATGGCTTGTGAACCCTGCTAAAATATTCATGCTAGACAGTATTTGCTCTCACTGCTGAAGAATTATGACCTCTGTGCTCAGTCTCCAGGGATAATGTGCTGTCTTTTTATGCTGGTTACTAACTAGTGTTTGCAGATTAGAACAGGAAATTGAGACTATTGCATTTGGCAGAAGATAAAGTGCTGAAGTATAAAGTGCTAATTCTTCCTTGGATGGGAGTTATGAATTTGTTTATACCCTTAACTAATTACACAAAAAAAATTTTTTTAGAGACTATGTTTTGGCAGCTACATACAATTAAAAAAGGAAAGAACTTACTGTGGGGGATACCTGCTTCCATGCATTTTATATAAGACATAAACAATATGAAGAAATGTAAAGGTTTTTAAGGATAACATGTTAGGTTACTTTTTTTAATTGTTTTTTTTTTTTTTTACACAGAAAACAAGCACTGTGGTGAACTGGAGAAGAGGAGCAGACACATGAATAGCACCACTCTTAGTCAGAAGGAATCGGGCTCTTTTGATTCTGAGAAAAGGAAAAGAAGATATAGTGGCCATATTTCTGATGATTGTAATGCACACATTCCAGAAAAGTCACTTGTACTCTCTGTAAGTTGCACTTAATTTTAAAGTATGTGTTTGTGTGCACACATTCACACACACTTTGGTAGCAGCAGTAGCAACATACCAAATAAAAGAATCATGCTAATAAATAGGGTTTATTATACAGGTATATTAGCAGGTATTACCTGTTGAGGGAAAGTAGTTCAGTGATGCATCACAAGAAGTGAGTAAACCTTCTTCTGTCCACATCATCACGATATGCTTATTGTAGCAGAAAGGTTGTGAGAGATGAATGGCAGTGTTTCCTTCAGAGGAGGAGCATGGATTCAAACAATTTTGAAAATAAGGCCTCTGTCTACTTAAGTGAAGCTTCTTTCACAGATGATCTAGAATTAGGGAGTAATTAGGGGCTTTAACAGCAAAACTGCAAAGTATACCTGAGGTTATTGAAATCTTGCAGATGTCATCTTTTTCATTCCTCCTTAGTCTATTGTACTTTTCCCTGAAGTTTTCTTCTTATACGTCATTAGAATTTGAAAAAAACCCCAACAAACAAAAGACTGAGGGAATCAGTCAAGTGCAAAGTGTGATTTATATTCAAGCATTTTAATACAATAAAAGCATCTCTGTAACCTTCTGATTTAAACCCTACAGAGACAGGCAGTTACCAAACCTGTTAAACCCAGTTGACCAAGCCACACTTTTGGAAAGTAAAGAACAGCACTGATTATTGGTCTCTCTGTGTCTGACACTGCAAGAGCTGCTAAAAATCAGAAGTAGTTCCTTGTTCAGTTTGAATGGGGGTCATTGCAGCCTTTTAAAAGGTTGTCCGTCGTGCCTTTATGTAATAATGGTCTTTGGAATATGAGGAGGGACAGATTATCCTGAATTGAGCATTAAATGTCACTGTGTTAAGCTATAATTGTTTTTTCTAGCACATAGCTAAGTATCAGTGATCACTGATCTGAACCATCTAGAAATCTCAAGTAATAAACTTTTGTCCTGTCTCTGATTCCTGTTTCTAGGAAAAGCCAAATTTGAGTTCAACTCGGTCTCCTGGCTGCAGAATACCCTGTGAGGATGGACAAGATCACAGATCTAATCCTATTCTGGTGCCAGATTGTCCAGCAGAGGGAGACTCTAAAGACACTTCCACCCACAACCACTTAAGCCCTGCTCACAGTCACACAAAGGACTCTAGCTCAAAATCTCCTCCCAGAAATTTGTCAAAAAAACAGCTTTCTGCCAGCAGTGAGGATGTGATTTCACCACAAGTTAGTGCTATCAGGAAATTAAAGATGGACAAATCAGAGTACCTGAACAAGCTTTTGAACAGAATCTGCAGGGGTAATCAGCAACTTGTTTCCATTGACCCAAGTATGTACTGTGTCTGTGCTGATAACAATTACTCATGGTACACTTAGGTACTAGGGGAACTCGAGCATGACTGGTTGGTTGAGACATAGGGAACAAAAGATTGAAGACTAATGTCCTGTTTGTAATGCATTGTGCAGGTTAGAGAACAGTGCCTGGTGTCAGAATCTTGTACCTGAGAAACAGGATAGACAACAAGATTCTTGAATTCCAGTCCTCTTTTTTCGGCTGATTTTGTGGCTATGGAAAAAATGAGCTTTTATTTTTAATGATGCTAAAACTGAGAAAAATTACTCTCTTCTTTGAAGTAGCTGTGCTGTGTCCTGTTTCATTTTTTAGCCAAATAATTTTGAGGATCTGGGATAAAAGGTGTTCATAAAGATGCAAACCAGTGCTTGTTGTATACAATTCAATGCACACAGGTCTTGACTGGTTTGAGCAGTGTACTTTGATATCATGTACTGCAAGACAGAATTCTTTACTTATCTGAAATCCGCAGGGAATGAAATATTCTCAACTCTGTAATTTATACACTCAACTCTGTATATATGTATACTCCTTTTTTCCTTTTTAGTTATCCTTTCCAGTGATGATGAAGATGGACCTTCTGAACCACAGTGCACAGAGCTGGTGCAGGATAATATCACTAAAAATAAGGAAACAAACCAACAGTCTGACTTCCGTTTCTCAGCCAAAAAATTAGAAGACAAGATGAAAAGTCACACAGAGAAGGTAGTCCACTTTTTGGCCTATGTATAACATATGTCAAGCCTTTAATTTATTTCTGTAATATTTGTTACAGAAAATGATTATTTATTATGGTCCCAGCCACAAGCAGAAGCTGCAGTAATTTATTTCACAGATAGAACACTCGACAGTCTTCAGAGAATATCTCTAGTTCTGAAGCTTGGGTGTTTTTGCAACACATAATGTATTTCCTGTTTTGAAAATAAATGTTTGGAAATGTTTAATATCAGAAAACAGGAAAGATCAAATAGTAGCCTGATACATCTGTGGAAAATTTATTTCCACATAATATTTCATATTGATCATAGGTTCTTCTTGTCTTCCAATCCTCTGTTGTAATTCAGTGTATATAGAAGTTCAAGATCTTTGTTGACAACAGGCAGAGATAGGGTAAAGTTCCCTTTTCTGTCTGGCTAGCTGTAGAACTTGAATCTAAAAGTAGCCATAAAGGTTGTTGCTCCATTTTGGACTTGATTAGCCATTGGCTACTTGCTTTGACCTGGATCTGGGTTATCTTTGTAATCCTGAAACAAGTCAGAAGAGCCATTGCTGCCTCTTCTCACAGGTGAATCAATTCAATCATAAGCATTGAATTGGATCCTGAAGCTTTGATATGAAAAGGGTATTATTTTGTTCCTCTGTTGTTTGAGTTTTTACTAATTTAGAACCAAGTCAAGAGCACAGATCGTGTCTTGGTAATGGAGGTGTGGCAAGGTACTGTTAGACTCTTAAGGAAATCGCCAGTAATGGATGTAATAACATTTAGAGCTTTTTAATATGAGGTTTTTTTATGGGGAACCTGGCTTTGGGAGTCAGTTCTTGCAAGCATGAAGATAAATATTCCTGAGGTTACAGGAGGGGTGTATCTAATAAGTCCTGTAGTAAATACACTTTTTTCCAGTTTTTAACAGAGTCAATTGAAGATGAATGTCCTCGCAGCTTACCTTCTAGAAGCACACCTAGAAAGCAGACAAACCTGGCACTGGATATTGAATTTGATAGAATACACATTGGGAAATTTAAGTGTTTTTCAACAGGTCCTGCTAGGGTAAGTTGTTCTATTTGATATTTTGTATTTAAAAATTAAAATTCTGATTAAACAAAGCCAGTGGTACTTAGTGTGGAAGCACAGAGTTTTTGTTATTGTTGAATGAACTCTCTTTGCCTAAAGAATGGAGTGTGTGGTCCATTGTCTTGTGTATTTGGATTGCTGTCAGTAGGAAAGCTAACTGTGATTTGCTGTGGCCACAGTTTTCACATGTAAAGGTTCTGTATAAATGCTGTACTGGAACACAGCTCATACTGAGGAAATTTTTAATGCATTCTAACAGAAAACAATGGCCATGTTATTGGCCAATTAATGTCATTTAAAGACCAATTACTTTTCTCACAAATAGTAACCATGTTCTAATAAAGTAGTCCATAATGATCAGAGTTCAGATATACACTATGCTCTTGCCTTTTAAACAGAAAATTGCTTACTTCATGGCTTTAGAGAGCATAAAAACAAGACTAAAAGCTTTACTGTGTAGACAATATGCTACTCACAGGGTGTAGAAATATAAGTGAAGATGTGCTTTAAATGGAGCACCAGTTCCAGGAGGTTTCAACAGGTCTTTGACCAGGTTGATTCTGTATACTGCAACTGTAAAAGAAATGTTTGAACCTGCATACCCTCTTTTGCCTTCAGTAAGACATTTTGAAATCTTGGATTATAATAATAATTTCAACTTCTCACAAAACAGCAGCTAAAAAATCATTTCATGGAAATTTCTTAAATTAAAAGACAAAAATAATTTGAAGGATGAGCTGAAATAATTTTAAAATCAGTGCTCTCTAGGTGTAAAGTAGAAATTTTCCTTGGGAAGCATAACTTTGTGCCTACTGTGGTAACAAAGGCGAAACCTTCTTTGCTAATATATATAACCTTTTTTCAAAGTGACAGTAAAGCACTCTTTATTTAGCAAAGTGTCTTTAACATAGCAGCAGTGCAGGTGAAGTCTTTAAAGGCCTTTAATTCAAAGCTTAATGTAAAGTAACACCCCAGTGTTGAACCATTTCTATTGTGTCCTTACTTCAAGCAGGGCATCTGATAGCTTCTCACAGGTTGCTTTAGTTCTTTCTGTCCCGAGTGTTCATCTTTTCCCTTCTTTTTAGGGACAGTTCTGCAACTTTGTGCTTATTTCTCAGTGCCTTGCATGTTTGACAGTTACTTGATGTCATTTAGATTCTGCAATGTCTTTAGAAATCTTTTTTAGGTGATAAAGGCAATATGAAGTCTCAAACTAAGCATATTTGACTTGAGCTTAATGGTGTTTTCCAACCTGAATGATTCTATTATATTATTTTCAGTTTATTTCACTATAAGGAAAGATGTGCAGATAATGAAAAATCCATAAATTATTTTAATCAATTTGTAAAATGCACAGTAATTTATATATTTTTTCAACCTTATTTCAGTTTACAATGAAAAATATTGTGATCCCATTTCAGGGTAAGAGAATTTTCTTTTCTTTAGCCTTCTCATAATTGTATTTTTAAAGTATTGCATTAAAATACTAAGTGTGTATTTCTGTTATGAATAATTTATAAACTTACTTTCACCAAGACATTAGATAGTTTTAAATTATTTATGCTTTTCAATAAATAAAAGTTTTGGTGTCTATAGTGTAAGCATGAATAACTTACTAGCTTCTTGTACTTTTGAGGTGATTTTGTAGTTTTAATGGCTTGCCTCCCATATTCCTGCATATTTTAGATGTTGAACTATAGTAGATATGACTATGCATGTTTTTTGAGGTGAAACATTAAACTTTTCTGATTAGGGTTTTAGATCCTTCGGTTTAAAAAAAGTATGAGTAGACTAAAGCTAAGAGGAATGTGACTATAGATTTGCATTTGGTTGTTTTTCCAAAGATGATGTGTGGTAGGAAAAGGTTTATGAGCAGTTCTAAGCGAGTTGACTGAAAGCAAATAGGAATTAATGATTTGCAGTATTCTTTTTTCCATATTTGTAGGTATTAACTGTAGTTATTTTGAGGAAAAAACCTTTTTTTCGGGGAGGATCCTGAATGCAGGTGTTTAGATTTTTGTGTTATAATTTGGTAACTTTGTAAAACAAAGTTTGATGTAACTGACTTAAATATTGAATTCTCAGTATTTTATGCAATGAAAGGAATAACATCTTTAAGTACTGAGTTAATGCACTTTGGTCATACCTCTCAGCATGTAATTACTGTAACATGTATGACTTTATCTATGGCTGCTAAGAGTATGGTTCTTTTAAATTCTGTTTTCTACAGTGTCTCTTAAGAACATTCAGCTGACAGTGGATACCCTGGATCTGAGAAGATTTGGCTGGTGGAAAAGTGATGGTGGTTGTTCTTCAACAATTATTTTTCTCTGGTTGTCTGTGGATTATGTAGAAAAGATTGAAACCCAGATGGGAAAGTTAATTACCAGCAAGCCATGTGAGTAACCGCTTTCCTTAAGTGCAATGAAAACGTCATGTCAGTGGAGTGGTTGTTCTACAGCTGTGTTTTTTGAATGCAGGGGAAAGCCTATAGCATTTTAAAGATCACAGAATAGAAAATATGCTGAGTTGGTAGGATCATTAAGTCCAACTCCTTGCTCTGCACACTATCCTTCGCAAGAATCACACCATGTGCCTGACAGCATTGTCCAAATGCTCCTTGAACTCTGTCAGGCTTGATGCTGTGACCGCTTCTCTGGGCAGCCTGTTCCACTGCTCAGACACCCTCTGTGTGAAGAATCTTTTCCTAATACCCAGCCTAAACCTCCTTTGACACAACTTCAGGCCATTCCCTCGAGTTCTGTCACTGGTCAGCATGGAGAAGAAATCCATGCCTGCCCTTGTGCTATCCCTCACAAGGAAATTGTAACTGCAGTGAGGTCTCCCCTCAGGATCCTCTTCTCCAGGCTGAACAGACCAAGTGACCTCAGCTGTTTCTTGTATGACTTCCCCTCAGGGCCCTTCAGCATCTTTGTGGCCATCTGGATGCTCTGTAGTAGCTTAATGTCTTTTTTATTTTATGGTGCCCAAAATTGCACACATGTAGTCAAGGTGAGGCTGTACCAGCATAGATAAGTTGGTTAGTTTTGCATTTCTAAAATGCCTCACTGTACCTACGCTTGGAAGAAAATAATCAATATAATGTGTTTCAAACCCACTGCTATTTCATAAAAATACCTCAAAAGACAATTTAGTTGTAGTCTCTGTCAGAAGGCCTTCTGAAACTAGACTTGTGTACAAAGCATCTCTCCTTTAAAATATATTGATGTTTTAAGGATCCTTACTCTTGAGTATTGTATATGCTATACAAAAGGCTCGGCAAGTAAAAATTGAGTTGATCTTTGACAAGACTGCATTGGGCCATTGCATTTTTATTGAAGAAATTTTCCACTAAAAGCCAAATGGGCTATTTAATGTTAGGTTATTATGGGCTCGCTGTATTTGATTTTCTAGCACGAAGCTATGTAAAATAAGAGTATAACTTCAGCTCACGTAATCAGAGTGGCACAATCATACAAGGTTTTTACATAAGCAAAATTGTTACAAACAGCATCTACAAAAAAGATGATGTCAGCATTTTCTGTGTGACATTTAATAATATATATTCCTTATACAGTCACCACTTGTATGAAGGAAAACTATAAGTAATGGTAGCTTTACATGAGGAGTACCAGCAGTTTGAGGCAAAATACTGAATGAAATCTTAACTGAGAGCTACCTTCAGCTGATGCAAGTTTACTGAAGTTACTGGTACCTTCTGTAGACGTGAGTCCCAGTGAAGAGTGGAATATGAGTATGAAGATGTGAGGCATCTTTTAATCTTACATTTATTTGCCTTGGTTACATTCTCGTTGGAGAAATCTTCTTGGAGTTTTTATTAAATTTCTGTGTTTGACTGTTCTACGGCTTTTAATTTTACATAGTAATGTAAATGTTTTGACATGTTTTTAGAGACTTGTTGAAAAAATTGGTGGTTTTGTGGATTGTGGAAATGGTTACTATGATTCTGCTCTGCTGCCTTAGTGTGTTAATATTAGAGGAAAATGTATCATGGTGGATCTGACAGCCTGAGAGGGGTCAGAGGAGTTCCTCAGCCAGGAGAGTTAGAAAGGGCTTTAATAAGAAGACAGGATAGGGCTGTGCTTGTCCATGCTTGTGGCATGGCCAGACTACTGCATTGACCAGCGAAGGATTTAGATGTGACTGGTCCTTCTTATGCCCTTAACACTCTCTTTTCCCACACTACTACTTCCTTGTATTACCTGAATGCCTCTCTTTGCTGCCTTTAGGTCTTCCCTTAAACAACCTATATTAAGTCCTTTGCAATCCCAATATCCTCTTCCCCTGCATCCCATCATGTGTGCTGTACACCTCAGCAGCAAGCCCCTTTCAGTCCAAAAACTGTTCCAGCATTGACTCATCTTGATGGGTTTTGGGTCTGGACCCTTGGGCTGAGACTCTCCTGGGACAGCCCTGGAAGGGCCTCAACTGTGTGTCTCTTCCTCACAGTCCTTAATTTGGCTTCCTACTTGCCATTTTGCTGTGCTCCTCTGGGCCTGTGAAAGTGGGACTTTTGTGGGTTGATGGCCCCTGTGATGAATGAGGCAGGGTATTGTTTGGGCTTCTCCTCCTGCCATTGTGTTGTGATCCATTTTAAACCCAGAAAGTAAAGAAAGCTAAGTCCCTGTGTATAAACTGGAGAGAACTTAGAAGGTTCAAAATATACCCAAAAATGAGATTAAAACCAAACGAGGTTAGATGTTGGTGCCAAAAAATTGATACATTTTATTTAATAGTAAAAGAGGCAAAGAGAAAGAAATAGAAAAAGAGGTGTGTGTGAGGGGTGGGGGGACAGAGAGAGAGTGATAGGGGTTAGGTGGAAGCACATCACCCATCTGGAGGTCCCAACAACATCTCATTTCTCCCCTCCATCTGGTCATCTTGGCTGCCACACACTGAAGAGTATAGAATCCCATGGATTAATGTACACTTTGGATAGGTGGGAACACCCACGTGCCTCCCTTGCAGTTTGACACTGTCCCTTGCAGCACTGAGGGTCTGTTGCATCACCTCTGGTGCAGGGTCTGGGGGGCCCTCTGGTGGGCTGTGTCAGTCCCTTCTGCTGCAGATAAGCTTTCCCTCGGGAGAAAGGGGCCCCACAGCTGAGCTCCTCTGCACAGCCGAGGGTGGGCATTCACTGCCTCTCACCTGAGGCTTTCCAACACGCACCCAAAGCCTCTCCCCCCACCGTTTGGTTAGACGGTCTGTGCCAGCCTGGCAGCTGATAGCTCTGGGGCTGTGCTCTCCTCTCTCCTCCCTGAAGGTGCTAAGCTTGTGCTTTGTGAATGTCCGAACCCTGAATTTTATCTTATCTTCATCAGCTAACGGTGTAGGGCCTCACTCCAAAGGCCTCTATTCAGGGTGTGGTGGTATTCTTTGCAGCTTTTGTAATACAGTTCTGAAAGCCCTTCATGAAAATGTTTCAGTCAAAACCAATAATATTTCAGTATCTGACACATTGTCTCTCCAAGTTCTTTTGTGGATGTTCAGACAAGTTTCTATCACAATCTAATCTAATAGTTAATGTTATCTATTCTCTCCTTTTTCCAGCCAAATCCAGTGAATTTGTATTTTTTGAGCTGTCTGAGCCACTCACAGAATGGGAAGAAGACAGACTGACCAAACTGATTACAGCTGTCAGCAAGAGAAACAGAGCACCAGATCTTGCTGAGTTTTTGTCTTTGAAACAAGCATTACCCTTGTTTAAGGATCTTTCTCCTGAAGAAAGCTCTTTCATGAACTGCAATAAGAATCTGCTAAAGCAATACATGCCAAAAGAGAATACCTCAGATGCTCATAAGCCTGTAATTCAGGTTAGTGTATAGGTGTCGCATCATTCATCACCACTGGTTGGCATTCACACATTCTAGTAGATTTTAGGTCAACCTTCTTTCTTAATTCATAGCTCAAAAAAAATCAGTCATGATTACTCCAAAATTTACAGTTGGCTAGATTGTGTGGACTGAGGGATGGTTTGAAGACCTCATCAGTAAGTGTCAAGCAGCAGTGCTTTAGGTCGATTCAGAGTGGTGTAAACTTAGAACCAGAAGGGTGCTCTGTCCTTGTGGTGTCTCTAGGGCAGCAAGCAGGAAGTTAATCAAGTAATGGAACCATTGTTTCGGTTGACCTGGAAGTGCAGCAGAGGAGGAGCTGTGTAAAAGGCCCTCCAGTCACCTTAAGATGTACTTGTGGGATCTCCACAGCTTGAAAATGCTGAACTATTTCTCAGACTGCTGGGGAGATGAGTCTGTGCAAGTTAATGTGTTATCTTGGCTTAATCTCTTGAGTAAATGTCTAAACCCAACCCCACATCATCGTCACTTCAGAAATTAAATATCTTTGTTCCCACCAGTAAAAAGCCAAGAGACAGCAGATCAGTCTGGTCCATGAAATTGGGAACTTTAAAAGGAAGCCAAGCAGCTCAAATCTGTATTGTTTTTAGGCATATTGTTCAAGGATTAGATTTTCAAACCTTCCAAGCATATAGACCTCCTGTTAAGAAAGTCTGATACTTATCATGACCCTTTCAGGTCATGTTTCTTCTCCAAAACCATTTCTGGATCACTTGGTTAAATAATGCTTGAATAGTTTTAAAGAGAGATTATGAACTAAGATCTGTCATTATTTTTTAAAAGATTCCTAACTTTTTAGTTGAGCAATGGCATGTTTGCCCAAATACCACAGTTTATACTTTGGATTTCCAGCAAAAATACTTCTCAGTGATGCAGGGTACTCCTGTGGGTTTTAGGCTTAGGTTTTGTGTGTTGTGTTTAATGTATCAAGCTGTATAATTATTTTTACAATTGTTTGTGCTTTTCTGGTAGGAATCAAAGCTAAAAGTGATCAGGCCCAGTTATGCCCTTGCAAACAAGCAGAATAGTGGCTGCTATTGTATCTCTTTGTCCTCTGCACTGAATGAAGAATGGAAAGAAGTAAGGGAAATGGGAGCAGTTAAGAAGTAAGTGTATTTCATATAAATGAGAAAGGGAAAATACAAGGAATTGAATAAATTAATTACTGGAGTAAATAACTGCCATTCTCTAGTTGATTTGAACGTGTTGTATGAAAGTCACTCTTCAAATCTAAAATATCAGCAAATATCAGTAGTTACCTGTTAAAAGACAAAATGGATGTGTTATAGGATGACAGTCTCACAGAAATTTTAGCAAATCTGATCTGTGACTCTAAGGTCATATCATAGGTGCATCAGTGGAGAGGGTGGGGATCTCATGGGTTCTGTGCATATCCATTTAAGTCTATCTTAGCAAAATTTACTAACTTAAGCTGACTTTTTATAAAATCTGAACAATATTTTCTTTACCTGTTCTGTCACACTCGGTCTTTTTAGAACCATTTGTCCTCTAGTATTTCTTCACATTTTATATAGCCATATGTCAAATACTTTGATCTAAGATAGCAAAACAAGATGAAGGTAAAAAATAGTCTGCTTTTCACAAGTTTTTATTAAAGTTTGTGTGCATTGGAGTGATACTTCTTTTGTAACACCTAGCTGTTGGAGGAGGAAATGGTAAAGTTTTGAGAACTACTGCTTTTCACAGGTTTTCTAGAAAATCTTCTGCATATGTAACAGCCATACTCAGAATAACGTCATGAAAAACAGTTTGTCACTGCTATGACATGGTTCATGTTTTCTAGTTTAATTGTTTATCCACCCCCACCTGCAAAAGGCGGACTGGGAGTCACAAGAGAAGACCTAGAGTGCTTAGAATATGGGGAGTTTCTCAATGATGTCATCATTGATTTCTATCTTAAGTAAGTAATCTCAGTCCTTCTTGTACCCTTCACAATCTCTGGGGCGTGATATGGACTTGAATGCTGCTGGAAATGTTGGTCACTAAATGCAAAAATTTCAGAAGTAACAATGTGATGAATTGGATGTTGAACATTTTAAAAAAGCTTTTTTGTGTTCTTAGTAGTTTCATTTGTTTGAATTTCATTGTTTTTGTCCCTCTAAAGGGCTGCAGTAAAATCCAGACAGAAGAACTGGAGGAAAAAATCTTCTTGGTGACCTTACAGAACAGGAAGTGTCAAGTAGGCAGTTAAACAAAGTAGAGGATCTGTAGTAATATTTTTTTTTTCTAAGTTTGCATGAAGTGGAGCATCCTCTGCTATTCTGTGCAATTTCATGTATTCTTCTGATGCAGATTGGCAGAAAGGAGCACAGCTGATATATCTTGAGGAGGTTGTGCTTGGCTTAGCTACTCCAAGATATCCTGCTAAAGTTGCTTGTGAAAGCAATTTTTCAAGAACTGGCCTTGTGGCCACCAGTCCCTAAAGCTGTGATTTATTTTCACTCTGCTGACTTAGACCTAAAAAGAATTCTGGTTCTTTTGAAGCTTGTCAGCAGGAATTGCATTTCACTTGGCATCCAGATGGATGCACGAACTGTGAGCAATAGGAACACTTGTCTAGAGAATTGGAAAAGGAAATATGTAACAGGGTTTCAATGGGGTTTTACAGCAAAGCCCCTTGTATTTTGCTCTTAAACTAGAACTAAATAATGCATCATGGCCCTCTGAATAGTTGTAGCTTCTCAACAAAAAAGGAAGATTTAAATAAAAATTCCAATTGTAGAAATCTCTCTGCTTTTAAAATTTATTAAGACTTCCCACATTCTCAGTTTTCGTTCTGTTGCAAACTGTATCATGTATGACTGTGTTGCCCAAGTCATCTGGTGAAGCTGGAGGCACCTCATGTAGGATAACTGCAATTACAAGAGCTTTGGCTTTCTAGAATGACAGAACAAACACTGAAGCTGATGTTTATAGTAAAATTATCAGCAGTGAAATAGCAAGTACTTAGCTTTCAAATGGATAACCTTTAAAAGTGAAAGGGGCAATTTAACTGACCTGTTCCATGCTTTTTTGATTATGCACAAGTATGGCATTCCATAGGTTTATACTTGGTTATGTTTTCAAGTGTCTCTTAATTGTANGGTGGGGGGACAGAGAGAGAGTGATAGGGGTTAGGTGGAAGCACATCACCCATCTGGAGGTCCCAACAACATCTCATTTCTCCCCTCCATCTGGTCATCTTGGCTGCCACACACTGAAGAGTATAGAATCCCATGGATTAATGTACACTTTGGATAGGTGGGAACACCCACGTGCCTCCCTTGCAGTTTGACACTGTCCCTTGCAGCACTGAGGGTCTGTTGCATCACCTCTGGTGCAGGGTCTGGGGGGCCCTCTGGTGGGCTGTGTCAGTCCCTTCTGCTGCAGATAAGCTTTCCCTCGGGAGAAAGGGGCCCCACAGCTGAGCTCCTCTGCACAGCCGAGGGTGGGCATTCACTGCCTCTCACCTGAGGCTTTCCAACACGCACCCAAAGCCTCTCCCCCCACCGTTTGGTTAGACGGTCTGTGCCAGCCTGGCAGCTGATAGCTCTGGGGCTGTGCTCTCCTCTCTCCTCCCTGAAGGTGCTAAGCTTGTGCTTTGTGAATGTCCGAACCCTGAATTTTATCTTATCTTCATCAGCTAACGGTGTAGGGCCTCACTCCAAAGGCCTCTATTCAGGGTGTGGTGGTATTCTTTGCAGCTTTTGTAATACAGTTCTGAAAGCCCTTCATGAAAATGTTTCAGTCAAAACCAATAATATTTCAGTATCTGACACATTGTCTCTCCAAGTTCCTTTGTGGATGTTCAGACAAGTTTCTATCACAATCTAATCTAATAGTTAATGTTATCTATTCTCTCCTTTTTCCAGCCAAATCCAGTGAATTTGTATTTTTTGAGCTGTCTGAGCCACTCACAGAATGGGAAGAAGACAGACTGACCAAACTGATTACAGCTGTCAGCAAGAGAAACAGAGCACCAGATCTTGCTGAGTTTTTGTCTTTGAAACAAGCATTACCCTTGTTTAAGGATCTTTCTCCTGAAGAAAGCTCTTTCATGAACTGCAATAAGAATCTGCTAAAGCAATACATGCCAAAAGAGAATACCTCAGATGCTCATAAGCCTGTAATTCAGGTTAGTGTATAGGTGTCGCATCATTCATCACCACTGGTTGGCATTCACACATTCTAGTAGATTTTAGGTCAACCTTCTTTCTTAATTCATAGCTCAAAAAAAATCAGTCATGATTACTCCAAAATTTACAGTTGGCTAGATTGTGTGGACTGAGGGATGGTTTGTAGACCTCATCAGTGAGTGTCAAGCAGCAGTGCTTTAGGTCGATTCAGAGTGGTGTAAACTTAGAACCAGAAGGGTGCTCTGTCCTTGTGGTGTCTCTAGGGCAGCAAGCAGGAAGTTAATCAAGTAATGGAACCATTGTTTCGGTTGACCTGGAAGTGCAGCAGAGGAGGAGCTGTGTAAAAGGCCCTCCAGTCACCTTAAGATGTACTTGTGGGATCTCCACAGCTTGAAAATGCTGAACTATTTCTCAGACTGCTGGGGAGATGAGTCTGTGCAAGTTAATGTGTTATCTTGGCTTAATCTCTTGAGTAAATGTCTAAACCCAACCCCACATCATCGTCACTTCAGAAATTAAATATCTTTGTTCCCACCAGTAAAAAGCCAAGAGACAGCAGATCAGTCTGGTCCATGAAATTGGGAACTTTAAAAGGAAGCCAAGCAGCTCAAATCTGTATTGTTTTTAGGCATATTGTTCAAGGATTAGATTTTCAAACCTTCCAAGCATATAGACCTCCTGTTAAGAAAGTCTGATACTTATCATGACCCTTTCAGGTCATGTTTCTTCTCCAAAACCATTTCTGGATCACTTGGTTAAATAATGCTTGAATAGTTTTAAAGAGAGATTATGAACTAAGATCTGTCATTATTTTTTAAAAGATTCCTAACTTTTTAGTTGAGCAATGGCATGTTTGCCCAAATACCACAGTTTATACTTTGGATTTCCAGCAAAAATACTTCTCAGTGATGCAGGGTACTCCTGTGGGTTTTAGGCTTAGGTTTTGTGTGTTGTGTTTAATGTATCAAGCTGTATAATTATTTTTACAATTGTTTGTGCTTTTCTGGTAGGAATCAAAGCTAAAAGTGATCAGGCCCAGTTATGCCCTTGCAAACAAGCAGAATAGTGGCTGCTATTGTATCTCTTTGTCCTCTGCACTGAATGAAGAATGGAAAGAAGTAAGGGAAATGGGAGCAGTTAAGAAGTAAGTGTATTTCATATAAATGAGAAAGGGAAAATACAAGGAATTGAATAAATTAATTACTGGAGTAAATAACTGCCATTCTCTAGTTGATTTGAACGTGTTGTATGAAAGTCACTCTTCAAATCTAAAATATCAGCAAATATCAGTAGTTACCTGTTAAAAGACAAAATGGATGTGTTATAGGATGACAGTCTCACAGAAATTTTAGCAAATCTGATCTGTGACTCTAAGGTCATATCATAGGTGCATCAGTGGAGAGGGTGGGGATCTCATGGGTTCTGTGCATATCCATTTAAGTCTATCTTAGCAAAATTTACTAACTTAAGCTGACTTTTTATAAAATCTGAACAATATTTTCTTTACCTGTTCTGTCACACTCGGTCTTTTTAGAACCATTTGTCCTCTAGTATTTCTTCACATTTTATATAGCCATATGTCAAATACTTTGATCTAAGATAGCAAAACAAGATGAAGGTAAAAAATAGTCTGCTTTTCACAAGTTTTTATTAAAGTTTGTGTGCATTGGAGTGATACTTCTTTTGTAACACCTAGCTGTTGGAGGAGGAAATGGTAAAGTTTTGAGAACTACTGCTTTTCACAGGTTTTCTAGAAAATCTTCTGCATATGTAACAGCCATACTCAGAATAACGTCATGAAAAACAGTTTGTCACTGCTATGACATGGTTCATGTTTTCTAGTTTAATTGTTTATCCACCCCCACCTGCAAAAGGCGGACTGGGAGTCACAAGAGAAGACCTAGAGTGCTTAGAATATGGGGAGTTTCTCAATGATGTCATCATTGATTTCTATCTTAAGTAAGTAATCTCAGTCCTTCTTGTACCCTTCACAATCTCTGGGGCGTGATATGGACTTGAATGCTGCTGGAAATGTTGGTCACTAAATGCAAAAATTTCAGAAGTAACAATGTGATGAATTGGATGTTGAACATTTTAAAAAAGCTTTTTTGTGTTCTTAGTAGTTTCATTTGTTTGAATTTCATTGTTTTTGTCCCTCTAAAGGGCTGCAGTAAAATCCAGACAGAAGAACTGGAGGAAAAAATCTTCTTGGTGACCTTACAGAACAGGAAGTGTCAAGTAGGCAGTTAAACAAAGTAGAGGATCTGTAGTAATATTTTTTTTTTTCTAAGTTTGCATGAAGTGGAGCATCCTCTGCTATTCTGTGCAATTTCATGTATTCTTCTGATGCAGATTGGCAGAAAGGAGCACAGCTGATATATCTTGAGGAGGTTGTGCTTGGCTTAGCTACTCCAAGATATCCTGCTAAAGTTGCTTGTGAAAGCAATTTTTCAAGAACTGGCCTTGTGGCCACCAGTCCCTAAAGCTGTGATTTATTTTCACTCTGCTGACTTAGACCTAAAAAGAATTCTGGTTCTTTTGAAGCTTGTCAGCAGGAATTGCATTTCACTTGGCATCCAGATGGATGCACGAACTGTGAGCAATAGGAACACTTGTCTAGAGAATTGGAAAAGGAAATATGTAACAGGGTTTCAATGGGGTTTTACAGCAAAGCCCCTTGTATTTTGCTCTTAAACTAGAACTAAATAATGCATCATGGCCCTCTGAATAGTTGTAGCTTCTCAACAAAAAAGGAAGATTTAAATAAAAATTCCAATTGTAGAAATCTCTCTGCTTTTAAAATTTATTAAGACTTCCCACATTCTCAGTTTTCGTTCTGTTGCAAACTGTATCATGTATGACTGTGTTGCCCAAGTCATCTGGTGAAGCTGGAGGCACCTCATGTAGGATAACTGCAATTACAAGAGCTTTGGCTTTCTAGAATGACAGAACAAACACTGAAGCTGATGTTTATAGTAAAATTATCAGCAGTGAAATAGCAAGTACTTAGCTTTCAAATGGATAACCTTTAAAAGTGAAAGGGGCAATTTAACTGACCTGTTCCATGCTTTTTTGATTATGCACAAGTATGGCATTCCATAGGTTTATACTTGGTTATGTTTTCAAGTGTCTCTTAATTGTAAGGGCTGGGTACCTAACTTGCAAAATAAAGTCAGAAGCTTGAATACTGGAGAACAAATCATGGACAAAAAATAACTGCCTTTTTTGGTAGTTGTTTGGCTGTTACATACTCTGATGATGTGCACCCATGTGAATAGTTAAAATAGAGTAGAGAGAAAAGTTTGGTGTGATTAGTGGCTGTGAAGGCAACTGATCCTAAGCATAGCCTGAGTATGATATATCACTAAAATAACTGCCCTTTTTTTAGCAGTAATGGTACTTTCTAGAAAAAGAATTTAATAATTTTCTTGGTTTTTTCTTTTGTAGATATCTGTTATTGGAGAAGGCACCAAAACATGTTGCTGACCGTACACACATTTTTAGCAGTTTCTTCTACAAGTGCCTGACTAGGACAGAAAAAAACTCTGAGGGAGATGTCAAAGTTTCGTAAGTTCATTTTAGATGTCTTTCTCACCAGAAACAATGTATCTGTTGATGCCACTTGGAAGTTCTGGAGATCATCTGCTAATCAGCACATAAAATAGTTTTTGGTGTTTTCCAAAGGGTTGTTGATTAAATGTTGTAATTCACAGTTTAAGCATACTAATGTTTTACCTTAAAATCAATGTGATTCATAGTGAATATGAATGAAAATGTTATCACCCTTCTCCAGCTTTATCTGAATATTTACTTCAGACAATTATTTGATATTTTTATCATAAAT